>CM074280.1:12073650-12561150 GCA_037194245.1 Opsariichthys bidens | reverse complement strand
ATACTGATACAAGCAATTAAATGCTTATATCATTAAATATATTATTAAATGCAATATTAGAATTTTTTTCATTTTTTAAAAAACAGGAATCTATGGGAGCCTGTTTCCGCCATTTAAAAAAAGATGAAGATCGTTACGACTTTTTTTCCACAGAATTGCGAGATATAAAAAAGACACAATTCTGACTTTATAATTCGCAATTTGCAACTTTTTATCTCGCAATTCTGACTTTATAACTAGCAATTGCCAGTTCTATCTCACAATTCTGTGAAAAAAGTCAGAATTGTGAGATAAAAAAGGTACAAAAATCTATTCTATTTTTTTTTTTCTGTGGCAGAAACAAGCATCTATAGGACTCTGTTAAGTAGCAGATTTAACCAGAGTGAAATAAGAAGGCACCATTGTGAATTTTTTTTTAAAACAATCAACTTTCGAGGGGAAGTACTGTTCATTTTACACATTCATTGAAGATAAATAGACCACAGGGGAAATGGGGGTGATGGAGGAAATCAAAGTGGGGTGAGGGACAAAGAGAAAGAAAAAGCGGGTTGAGAGGTTGGGAGGTTTATACAGGCTACATATTTTGTAGCCAACTGAAAAGCCAAGACCTCCTCCTTGCTCTCCACAGTGAAACCTCTGTCTCACAACAGAGGACCAGATGGAACAATCACTGTTTGAATAAAGGAGAGCTCACAGCCACCACAAATGATCAACAACACCCCCAACACTACTCCTCTCCCCGGTCCATGCCTCTTTAGATCGACGGGAAGTCATGGGAAAGCTTGCCAAATAGGCAAAGGGTGAACCAGCATGTGAGAGTTAGTCCATGAAAAGGTTAAAGAGTTGAGGATGAAGTCTGTGCTTTCTAAGACACAAGTTTGGCCGGCATTCACATCACCATTATTCTAAAGGCGGGGGTCACTCGGAGCATGACCAGAAGAATGGACTCTACACTTCCTCTCACACACACTTGCTGCTGCTGCTGGTCTTTTTCTTTTCCAAAAGCTAATAAATATGTAATGAAAGATAACCACACAGACTTTAAATAAGTTCACAATTCACAAGAACCCCAAAGCTTTTACCTAAGAGTGAAAATGCTATTCTATTAAATAGATTCTCCGAGCAATACTTCACAGCAATGTTTTATTTGTAAGTTATTGCTATCATCAGCTAACAATGAACAACATTTTTTTACGGCATTTCGGGGGTAAACAATACTTTAATTTATATACTTTTGTTCATTGTTAATTCTTGTTCATTCTTTATATAATATTAAGTTATACACTTTGAAAAATTAACTTTAAAACCGCAGTCTAAAAGTTTTGCCTCTTTGTTGCCATCTCTGTTCGGAACCTGCAATTTCAGTTCTCTGCGGGATTATCATCTTTTCGTGGGTTGTGCGTCGGCACGAATCTAAGGTCACAGATTCTACATCTTGGAAGTATGACCAAAATATGAATTTTCACTGGAAAATGTCCTCTGAACAAGTAAGTAACATGTCTGCCGCTTTTGTTCTGACTGAGAAAAAAGGAATTCCAATAAATGATGCCAATGATGATTAAATCTACTGATCACGGATCACGTTAAACCGTGCAAATGATTTTTGTTATACTTTGTTCATCAGCATTGCGTGACTGTGCATTTAGTGTGTATTAGAGTTACCTGCATATTTCAATTTCTGTAGCCACTCCACAGTCCGGCGTCTTTTGCTTTTGACTATGGGTGAATCTCCAGTTGATGATTGTCATTTGGAACTTTCTGGATTATAATCCACCATCAAAATGATAAATTTAATTATTCCAGCTGCTGTGAGAAAAGGCTATAAATGATCCGCAGCATGCAGAAACCTCACATGCCATATAATCTACTAGCTGAGACTCCTTCATGTAAACAGATGTGACGCAATGATGCAAAGACAAATGGCGGCATGCTCCAATTTCCCCACAGAGAGACCCACCGGTACCATCCGGATTAGAAAACGTTATTACAAGTTTACCGTTGTGAATCAGGCTAAGGTAAGAAGATGGGTTTTAAACACTGGCTGGTTTTGATTGATTTTACATCATTTTTAACCAAAAAAAAGTTACAGACAGCATGTCTTTTACAGAATTTCTTAGTTTTAACCAATTGAGCCTTGATATAAAATGTTTCCAAATACCCTGACATTCTAACAGAAGTCTAAAAGAAAGAAAAAAAGTCACAAGTCAAAAAATAAAAATAAACTTGCAGGAAATAACATTTTATATCAATACCATTTTTGTAAGGGAGATCAAATGCCTCTTTTTATACCTGGCCAGCAGTTTTTGATTGAATGAACTTTTTTCCACACAAAGAAATCAAGACTGTTAGAGAGCTGAGCTATGAGCTACTATTCCACAAGAATGGATCTTGCTGAACATTGGATAATTCTCATCAATGGTTATTCCACATCATCAGGAACCTCCATTCATATAATATAGGGTGATAATTGAATGAATATAATTCATGCCTCTCTCCCTGCCTGCAGCCAGAGACAGGAATTGCA
Organism: Opsariichthys bidens; assembly: GCA_037194245.1. Taxonomy (NCBI): domain Eukaryota; kingdom Metazoa; phylum Chordata; class Actinopteri; order Cypriniformes; family Xenocyprididae; genus Opsariichthys; species Opsariichthys bidens. The sequence goes on along the minus strand of CM074280.1, from coordinate 12,558,626 downwards.
TTTCTCTCATTAATACCTGCCTCTCATCTCTGGGCTGGCAACTCACTCCTGCAGGGACAAAAGGAAACTCAGTATCAGAGTCTGAGAGAAATGTTAATACATCCCAAGGATGATTCAACTATATTAAAAATTAAATAGCTGTTTCAGATACCAAAGCCTCAGATCAATCTATTTATGTGGACATGTGGGAGAGCTGACTTGTGTGCAATACAGAAGAATACAAATTCTGTTCCTCAAAACAAAGCTTGCACTAGACTTAACATATTAGAGCCAGTGAACTTCATCTGTGGGGTTAACGTTCAGTGTTAATAAATGTTTAAGAAGATTTATTAACACTGAATGTCCCACAAGAGCTTAATAAGCAAGTAAATAATAAAAAAGAATAAAAAAAAAAAACATACTTACACATTCAATGCAATGTAGACCAAATTACCTTAAAATCCAGCGTACTGTATTTAATCATTCTCTGTGAACAGAACCAACCGAACAGGGGTATATGTTTACTGAGGATGTCTTAAGGAAGTGAAAAGGGGATTTTTGTTCAACTGGTGGATTATATCTCATTCTTATTCTGTAGAACAAGCCACAACATTCTTTTGCTTGAAAAAGATTCTTCACATAACGATAAGGACAGAAAGACCATTGAAGGTTCAGTCTCTTGAGTAATCCTCAAATAACAAATGACCTTGCTGTTCAGTATGAAATATTCAGTATGCTTTATTATGTTAACAATAACCAGACAGTAACAGAATAAGTTCATAAAGATAATTGAGTACATATTGTTACAGAACAGAAAATTCATAAAACATTTCTTAAAACCCAAGATACTGTATTGCACTGGAACCTATGCTTTCTTCTTTCTCCTTATCAAAACATCCAAAAAATTCTAGCCTTGAATTGCACTGCAACTCAAAAAAAAAAAAAAGAAAAAAAACTTGACACAAATTAGTGTCAATGTCAGATTATTTTCCTTGTAAATCAATAAAAGAGCCGGTCCTTCCTCTTCTTACTGCTTCATGCATCTCAATAGCTAAAGGCGTAAGAGCTTAATTGAGCGAGAAAATACACCGCAACAAAACACATTCAGAAATTCAAAATACATACATATTACATTGCTTTGCCCTTTGAAAGTAAAGGTAAATTGATTTTCGTAAAGGAATGGAAATTTCTTGGAAAATCTCATCTCTTAAATAATAATGCAGTATATAATATAATGGGCTGTTTATTGATAATATTGACGGTGAAATATTGAAAATGGAATATACTTCAATAGTGTCTCTACTATATGAAGTGAAACAGGATTTAATTCTTTAATAATAAAGATAGTAAATAATGGTTGCTGTCGGTGTATTGATGATAAGAGAAACTGAAATGAGCTATGGATTAAAAACTTGGTGTAATAAGATAATGAAAGGACATGTAAGGTCCAGCCCTAAATAGGTGCTTGATAAAACATGCTAGTATAAATTATTTATAATGAAGTAATGTACTGAAACATAATCTGTTGGTCGGACACAAATCACAGCAGAGGAGACGAACTGTAATTGATACTGGCGGAACCACTTATAATCTCCTCTGAACATGCCAAAGAGTCGATGAATCAACAAAAAGAGGCATATCATTAAAGTCTAGGTGATATAATCTTAACACCAAACTAAATAACTCTAACAGTGGGCTTATGCAGGGGCATAGACTCACTTACCCCTAGAGGTACTAGATTGATATGCTAAATGAGGTCTACAGTACTTAAATAAAAACTGGCCATTAAAATATCCACTATACTGAGTTAATAGTTGTGGACTGAGTTCATGCAGTAGAACATCACAATGCCAGTCAAACAAACATATTGCTAATAATCAGGTGTAGAACTGTGGACATTCATACATTTGTAAATCTATTCTAAACTAAGAAGTTTAAGGCTGTTGAATTTCTAAGGACTTCATGTCAACATGAGCTCTACGTCGAATAAAGTTTTATAGAAACAGAGAAAACAAATATGTAATTAATGTAGCAAGGCTCTAGCATATTTTAAATGAGAAATAAAAAGTTTTAACAAACTGAATTTTGTTATTATATTCAATACAATTGCTTTCTAAGATTTAAGCGACAATAAAATTTGTTCCAACTACTACAGTACATTGGAAAGACTCCGCTAAAAGTGTTCAAAAATTAATTCAAAGATTTGGCAAATCTATGCCATCTGTCCTGCTATTAGTCTAGTTTTATTTGTATTATTATAATTATGAAGAAATTGAACTCATAAAACTCATAAAATGGTACCTTAACCCCTCCAATCTCAGAGAGATTCCTGTAGGCTGCTTATTTCAAATCGTATAATTAAATGATCAAATTTCCTTGGTAAGGATTTTTGGCTCAAAACTTTGGCACTGTTGGCTTGAAGACCATTTACAGTTTCAGCCAGCCTGCTAGCTTTGTTCTCTCCCAGAATCCCAGCATGCATCTGTGAACCTGTGTCTGTCTGATCTATATAAAAGTTATTCCATTACAGGAGTTATTTAGTGACACTAATCCTCAAAACCAAAACATGTTCTTATCTTATACACATTACATGATCAGCCTTTACACTGAGGTTTCAGCTTTATAAAAGTTTTTTTATAACATATCCTGGACAACAAACCCACACAATTTTCCACATTATAAAAAGTGCAAAAGGTCTAAAACCTTATTTAAAAAAAAAAAAAAAAAAATTAGAATTTTAAAAATCGATCATTAAGACATATCCCATGTTTATTGTAAGTGAGTTCAGCTTTTATGGCATATGATGTCACTCCTGTCAAATAGTTGTCAGGGTAAAAGGGCTGGATGGACGGTTGTTTATAACCTATATACATTGTGAATATGCATACATACTGTATAATGACATTTATTAAAAAGAACTTCGAAACCATGGGTCATTTCATTAATGAAGAAGTAACGTATCTGGATAGAGAAGAGTTTCATTCTGTGATGCAAATTACTGAAATACATTATAAATGACTAAAATAATTAAATATGTATAGTTTCAAGGCCAAATTATTTTCAATATATAACATTGTTTAGGAAAATAAATAGCATCCTAAAATCTTAAATCTGCATTAAGACATCAGCACAAAAAACAAACCTCTAATAGAGTCTAAACTCTTATTGGTTTATCACATAGACTTAAGAAAAATGTGCTGAACCAAAGTGAGATCTGTTGTCAACTCCAATAAACCAAAATCTAATTTACAGAGTTTTATAATACAAACATGACAACACATCTTTAATAGCTACAAATTATATAAACATCTATTTACTTAAAAATATCGTAGGAAAGAAGCTATATTTTAGTACATCAATTATAAATCCATATAATAGAATAGAGAAGGCAATCAAAGCTACAGTGCAAATGCCTCTTAAACAGAAAGCTACTCGCATACATTTACAGTACCGAATGTTCTTCTTAGAAACAGCACAGAAATCTATGAAAATGCAAAATCCTTCCAATAAACACACCTGAAAAATATCTAAATCGGTCTGACACACACTGACCCCAGTAAACATTCCTGTCTTTGAACCATCCTGAACTATTTCAGTGCAGGGGAATCTAGAAAGTTACATTATACATTAATATCATATTATTTAATGGCTCTACTGTTATTAGGAAATAAGTCAGCTATTAAAACATTGTTTTGGGTCCCGGTTCATGTTCTGGACACTAACCAGACTAAGAAATTCAGCTATAACAGAGCAATATTGATCCTGTAGCTGTAGAGTCGGGGCTACAGTGAATGCTCCAGCTGCATTTACAGACAGTGATGACTCTGGAGACACAAACAGCACTGTCCCCACCAGCCCATGTATCTTTGAAATCCTCACTGTATTCAACTAACATTCAGCATGGTCAAACTAGAAAAGCAAACTTGATGAGCGTATTAACAGGGAGAGAATTCTGCATTCTGTCTCTTACATACAAACTCGAAGATGTTTTGGCAGTGCAATGAAATAAAAGACATTAAGTCCAACAGGTCATTCAGAGAATGATGATAAAAGCTAGGGACCTCTTCAGAGACAGTTAAGTGTGTGTCTGTCTCCCCTCTCTGAGGAATGTATCCACCCCCCGTGCAGTCCAGACAGCCTGCGATGGGTACAGCGATACATTTTTGGTTACTGTTGTTTTGGCACAAAAAGCAGGACACTGGTTGAGGTGAAGTTTGAGAGGTCAAAAGGTCAAACTGCAGTTTCCTGGTCTTCACGCTGGATCATTTGGTAGTGCTGGCGGTTCTCAAGATACGCCGCAAGTTCTGCATCTTTCGCCTTCTCTGCACGATGCTTTGGAGTGTCGCCCTGGAAATGAAGAGACATAATGAGTCCAAACACAACAAATCCTGGAGAGGTTAAAAAGAAAGTTGACAATTTATAATTAAACTGCTCTTTGTTCCATTGGGATCCCAGCTACAAATAAAAACACAAGTTGAACTGAAGCAAAAATACAGAGAATATCTATGGATGCTCCAGGCCTTAAGTAGAGATTGTTCCTTTCAGACAGGTTTTTCATGAGCAATGAAGAAGGGAAATCAAAGATTACACTGAGCCTCTAATGGTAAACATGTTATCTCAGAAAACGCCTGTTTTTTCCATGTTGCTGGTGCCAGCATTGCTCAACAGTAATTGTTGTTAATTGCAGGCAGGCCTGGTGCACAGGGTTTGAGAGAAAGGCCTGGACTGTTCCTGAAAGAGCTCTGAGCACTCGAACTGCCCGCCAAGCGCTTTCATTGTTGTGCCACAGATGAAACTACTTTTGTTCAAGAGTATACAGTACGAACGGCCACCAGCACCCTTTCATACTACACAACTTCCAGTGCAGTGCTGCATCCCTCCATTTTCAGCCTTTCAGATGCAGACAAAGCCAGATCTGGAAAAGCTGTCAAAAACTACAGAGTCAAGCACAATGGAGAATATTAGCCATGATGAACTAAAAGAGACGAGTTACACAGGAGAAAAAAAAAAGCTTTGTGGTTGAGAGACTGATCCCTGCAGGGCATGCGAACAGAAATATAATCAGACTTTTATAGTGCTTTTAAAAACCAGCATTCATCCTCATACAAGTCACAAAGGAGAGAGGAAAAAATGATGGAAAGGATAATGGGGATGCTTATTATATAAAGACAAAGACAGATGGACTGTAAGAGAAACAGAGAAAAGAAAGCAAGAGGAAGAAGAGGAGGATTGCACTACATCAAAGGGAAAAGAACGATGAGTCACTCTATCCTGGATATGATGTTTTCTGGATTGAATGAAACCAAGAGTGCAGATCCTAAGATTTGATGGAAACAGAGGGAAAGTGGAGCAGAAAAGTGCTGAGAGAGCTGTTAAATGCAAAAGACCACAGTCCAGGAAAATGACACAGCTAAATCAGGTCTTGTTCAGTTTGAGTCTATCAGGAGCTCAGGAGTACAGTCTCCCAGAAGAGGGCAGATGAAAATCATGGGATATCCTCGGAAGGGAAAAATCTCTATTTCGGTCTGTTCTCAGACTGTGTCAGACTGGTGACTTTACACATTTCATCTCTCTCAACAGCACTGATAATTACATAGATAGAACTGAAGGCTGTCAGACAGACTAGAGTCCATCGGCACCCAGGAGACTCAATCAGTGCTGTCTCACACATTTATCAGATGGGAGCTGGGGAAGGTCCGTTAGACTGCTGTGAGCTTTAGAGGAGACTCTTACAGTAAGGCCCAGTGGTGCAAAGGTACAAAACTACAGGAAAAGAAGAGAGCAAGCAAGAGCAATGGACAGTACTGCTGAGAGTTCTAACCACAAATGAGATTTTTGTACTTTGTGGAAAATCATTCCCTCACGGATCTCTTCAAATAAGTAGTTTTTAAATTGATGTTTCTTCTGAAAAGAAGAGAGCCAGTAATTAGAGTCTAGTGTGTCTACAGCTGTGTGTAATTTTGCGGTACACCAATCAGAAGTGCTGCAGGAGAGCTTGAGTCTCTTGGCTGGCTCTGTGGAGGTGAACGAGGGAGAGGGTGGGCTGCTGGGGGGGAAGAATGGCTCCTTGTTTCATGTGGAGGTCTTAGTCAGCACTGACTAAGAGAGCAGTTAAGTACAGAGACGTTAAGGGATAGAGACCAGCTGGAGGCTGCAACCAAAATGAGATAGATCCTAAAGCCACAAACATCTACCGTGAATTGGCTTGGCACAAATCTGTATTCAGAGCTAACCAAAATTATTCCTTCCTAAATTCCAATATCAAGAAACTTCTGACAGGATGCTAATACACACTCAAAAACTATGACATTATTTTCCATTCTGTTTTTGTCAATAACAACATCAGACCTGGTTATGAGGCTTTATTCTGTGCTTGTACATAGACTCCTTAAAACATTAAAGGAGTCTATGTACATTCCATGTAAAGCAATAATTAAAATGTGTTCTGAGTTTGTCACACCACAGAAAAACATGTTATTAACCACCCAGCCACATTTGAATGATTGAAAAAAAAAGCCAAGTAAATGAAATAAGTTTCTTATTTCATGAAATCAAAATTTTGAAAAAACGCTGCCTGAGGTGAAACCACGCCTACTCGCAAGAAAGTTGCCGTGCCGTGCCTCTCAAATTACTTGTCTAATGAGTTAAACATACTGATATATATAAACAAAAGAATCATGTTTGAGGGTTGCAAAATTTAGTAGTTACTGTGGACTACCTACTATTTATAACACAAGCACACAAGCCAGGCAAATTACACTCATTGGTGGGCACGTACTGCCGACTGTGGCACCAGATGTTGACACCGCGAGACGGGAGATAATCGGTCCGGCCTCATATCATCAGTTGTCGGTGGGACGGGGGAATAAAGGTCGAGGTGGAAGATAGTTGCCTCAGCCCCATACACCAATAACAGCGGATTATCAGTGAGTTCCAGAAGCCTCAGATAAAAGTTAGTAAATCTATCCGGTGTAAAATTAGATTAAAAATTAATCCACCTCTTCTTCATATCATAATTTTTAGGAAATTTAAATAAGGAAATCGAGCTATTTTGTATAATATCACAAAGGGGTAATATGCATTTACGTGACGAAGGCATAGCTAACTAGCAAAATGTAGGCTGTATAACTAACGGTAATGACAGTCACTCACAGGTGAGCCACTGATGCCAATACTGTAGTAATTATCGTGTTGGGGCGGAGCCATGCTCGGTGGCTCCAGTGTGTGATTGACAGTTATCATAGTGCGTCATTGAGCCACCGTTTTAGCCCTGCCCGGCCAAACTGAGCTATCGGGTGAGAAGAGCCTTGGTGAGAGAGGTAAAGAGAACCTAAAGATCACTGTGGCTGAGCTCCAGAGATGCAGTCGGGAGATGGGAGAAAGTTTTAGAAAGTCAACCATCACAGCAGCCCTCCATCAGTCGGGGCTTTATGGCAAAGTGGCCCGACGGAAGCCTCTCCTCAGTGCAAGACACATGAAAGCCCACATGGAGACCAAGATAGAACTTTCTGGCCTTGATTCTAAGCAGTATATGTGGAGAAAACCAGGCACTGCTCATCACCTGTCCAATACAGTCCCAACAGTGAAGCATGGTGATGGCAGCATAATGCTGTGGGGGTGTTTTTCAGCTGCAGGGACAGGACGACTAGTTGCAATCGAGGGAAAGATGAATGCGGCCAATAACAGGGATATCCTGGATGAAGACCTTCTCCAGAGTACTCAGAACCTCAGACTGGGCCTAAGGTTTACCTTCCAACAAGACAATGACCCTAAGCACACAGCTAAAATAATGAAGGAGTGGCTTCACAATAACTCTGTGACTGTTCTTGAATGGCCCAGTCAGAGCCCTGACATAAACCCAATTGAGCATCTCTGGAGAGACCTAAAAATGGCTGTCCACCAATGCTTAACATCCAACCTGACAGAACTGGAGAGGATCTGCAAGGAGGAATGCCAGATCCCCAAATCCAGGTGTGAAAAACTTGTTGCATCTTACCCAAAAAGACTCATGGCTGTATTAGATCAAAAGGTGCTTCTACTAAATACTGAGCAAAGGGTCTGAATACTTAGGACCATGTGATACTTCAGTTTTTCTTTTTGAATAAATCTGTAAAAATGTCAAGAATTCTGTTTTTCTATCAATATGGGGTGATGTGTGTACATTAATGGGGGGAAAAAATGGACTTAAATGATTTTAGCAAATGGCTACAATATAACAAAGAGTGAAAAATTTAAGGGGGTCTGAATACTTTCTGTTCTCACTGTAGTTCACAGTCTTTCCATAATGTATTCAGAAACAATTCTCAGAATTGACTTTATACAGACTTTAAAGAGGTTTTAGCCAAAAATGAAAATTCTGTCATCATTTACTCACATTCATGTCGTTCCAAACCCATAAGACTTTGGTTATGTTCTAAACACAAATTAAGATGTTTTTTAATGAAACCTGAGGTTTCTGTCCCTCCATTGAAAATTTGGCTATAACTAACCCTTAAAAAGGACACAAAAGGCAACATGAAATAAATCCATATGAATCGAGCGGTTTAATGCAATTCTTGTGAGGACGTATGATTGCTTTATATGATGCGTTATGAAGATAAATGATTAACTATGCTTTATGGGTTTGGAGTGACATACATTACAGGAGTAAATGATGACAGAATTCAAATTTTTGGGTGAATTAACCCTTTAACCAATCCAGCATCAAACATTAACAATCTTTCTCTACATGACTATCTTACCTGTAAGTCTGTCTTCATGAGAGATGCTCCTGCCTCCACTAGGTAATGACAGATTGTCCTATGACACAACGAGGCTGCTTTGTGCAACACCGTCTCTCCCCTGAATAATAAGGAAAGAGACAGACAGAGAAAAAGAGAGAGAGAGAGAGAGAGAGAGAGAGAGAGAGAGAGAGAGAGAGAGAGAGAGGGTGGTGGAAGTTGGATAAATATTGGAAGTTGGAAATATACAGGCTGTTAAAAATGAATCTCAAGATCATCCTGAAAAAGCTTAGCCTTTTAAATGAGCCAGGTTAGACTACACAATCATAAAACAGAAGCCTGAACCTTTCGTGTCAACAGATTAAAATAACAAATGGCATCAATGTGCGTTATAGTATGAAGGAACAGGCCTCACTTTTCTCTCTCCGTTACATCCAGAATATCGGTGGGTGCTGTGGAGAAAGAGAAAAAAAAAGAAAAATCAAAACCTTGCAACCACACTAAAGCATGTGCCCTGAGGTGATGGTGTGTTGCTTAATGAAGAGATGTAAAAAGCTTGCGTGGGAGAGAGAGATGACCTGCTTTAAACATCAACCCCCACACACACCACAGATAACATGCATAACAGCTGTTGAAAGCAAAGTAGCACACAATACGAGTCAGAAGCTTGGACACACTTGTTTATATTCAGAAACCTGTTGATCTAGAGGCCTGGACAAAGGCAAAGTGTGGCTATTTTGTAGAATCAAAAATATAAGATAATCCATTTGTGTCGTAGTTTTCATGATATTATTATTACTACCTTTCACATTTTAGAATAATAATAAAGAATAATTGAATAAAAATAAGTTAAAATAATAAAACAAACAAATGTATGCTAATTCAAATAGCGCAAAGAAGAAGTCCCCTTTGGAATGGGAAATCCCACTGCATCTTAGGACGCCTTGGGGAATGACCGCTGCATGACCGATGTCTTAAGCACATCTAAACACGACATTAACATTGGCAGGCGATAGCATTGATAACATTGACTACCAGTGCGACCAAAGTATAAACGGGCACCTGTAGTACACATCAACAATTTCTTTTGCTTTAGTTTTTGTATGCGTGAAGATGATCACTCAGCCTAGCATTTCAGGAAGTATGTGCCTCCAGATCAAAGATGACACTTGAGGACGAGACTTGTGTGTTATTTGGGTAAGGAGCATACTCATTGTGACGCACACTTTGTGATGCATTCACGAGACTGACTTGAAGAGAGAGGTAAGAAGCTTTAACTTTGCTCTCTCCTGAGGGATAGTAGTTAGTGTTTGCATGAATGTGGTCTCTTGAGGGAGTCGAAGACACTCATAGTGATGTGTTTTTGACGTCTCCACGCGTAATTCTTGATTAGTGTTAAGAGAGTGGCATTTGAGCAGTGCACGTTCAGTTCTCGAAGGAGTTGAAAGCGCTCTTTATGATACAGTTGCTTCGATGAGGTCCTTTTAAATTTTCTTGAGGGATGAGAATAGAGTGCATGCACCTCACGATTGGGGGACTGCAGCCACCATAGCATGATCACGGAGGTGGTGTGCTGTGCCTCAGGTGTCCTGAGTGCTTGGTGGTGGCGATCTCTGGAACCCAACAAGAAAGGTTTTTGTTGCTCTAGATTGTGAACCCTTCCTAGTTGTAGGCACCTTTGTGAGTATTGGAGTCCTTTTTCCTCAGGTTTGACTGAAGAGTAGTCAGGTCTTAAAGAAGGGTCATCCAGTCACTGGGATGAGCTCTTTTTCAATCGAGAACACAAAAGGAAGTGGATTTTTTGCCCCATTCTGCAAACACTTCTTTATTGTAAGGCACCTTCAGGAGTGTTTTGAGTTTTTAGATCCAACAAAGACATTTGTTTCTGAGCGATCGCAGCTAGCACTTAGCTGGCTACCCTTGATGGCAATGTTTTCATGGTTGTGTGCAAGTGGAATCTTTAATAGTAGGACTCCCTATAAGAGAGCTCGGTTTGTTGCTAGGGTCTCATATTACAGGTTTTACAGTGGTTGTGACTAGCCTTAGCTAGTAGCTCCCAGTGGTCATTTAGGATGAGCATGGGGTAGAACCTTCCAGATTTTGGGCTCACTCTGACTTCAGCTCTCCGTGAGGCCCCTTGATAGAACTGGCTTTAACCCTTTGACGTGTACAATCACACCAGTGTGATTAGAAAGTTCAGTGCATCACCTGATCAACTGTCAAATTCAAACGTTCTTGCGTGTGTTGGCTGGTGCTGAGCCAGTGTCAGACACACTCAGCGCTGTCAATATATCACAAATACACAGTATTTTCAACCACATAATGATTATTTTAGGTTCCAGACATTTAAATGCACATAAATACTAACAAAACAATACTTTTGGAGTTTTTAAAATACAAACTGATGTCTACGGAAGTGGCAATAACAATCCTTTCCATAATAATTAGATGACAAAAATTTTATTCACATCAGATACACATTGTGTAAGTAACTTTTGAAGTTCATTCTTCTCTCAGTTCACCGGCTCACCTAGTTTCATGTATTTCGGGAAAAGTGGATGAATTCACGTGTTGTAAATCCAACAGATTTGATTTCTATGTACTGTGGGGCAAACTAACATGGCGGCGCCCATTGCGTATATAGCTCAACTAACGCAATCATTTTAAACGTGTTTAAACAGCAAAACACATCCACTTGCACATATTTGACAATCGGAATATCATATTTCATGCTATAGTTAACAAATTTGTGAATATTTTGAATAAAGGAAAAATTCAATAAAAGCAGATCATCAGTCATACAGCACTATTGTGACTGCGATGTGTCAGGTGACAAGCAATGATGCGTCACCATGGAAGCAATAAAGTGACACGTTCTAAATTATGGTCGCCTTGAAAAAGTCATGCTGGGGGCTCAGCAAGAATATTCTAAACTTACGTGTGAAAGGGTTAAACGTGTAGGTTTCCTCTTGCTCTAGGGAGTCGTCCTGCTGAGGCTTCCATTCCCGAGAGCTCCACTTGGATAGCAGTGTCGAGTTGACAGGCTCTTTTGTGAGCCTCCTTGGTAAGCAGGCCTTAGCGTAGAGCATAGTTTGGCTTCCTCTCTCTACAGAGGGTCGTTACACTCTGAGAGCTCCGTGGAAGAGGTGGACAGGGTTGTAGGCCTACCTGGTTAATGGTCTTCAAGATGGATGTTGCTAGGCTTCCTCTCACTTTAGAGAGTCGTCCTGCAGAGGCCTCTGCCCCCAGAGCTCTGCCTGGATAGCAGTAGTCTCAGCCTCAGACATCACACCTATTACGCATATAGTATACTTAACTGTAAGGAGTTCAGGATTTTCGAAGTCGTCATCTGATTTTAATTCTACAGGATGTCCGGGAGACGTGCCGGATTCTTTAATAGTCCACCTGGAAACGGCCCAGAACTTCTGTCATTAGTTTGAAGGTCTGGCTACGAAAGACTAGGATAGCAGTATTGAGTTGTGAGGCTTTTTTTTGAGCCTCCACGGTAAGCAGTCCTTAGCGTAGAACATAGTTACTTTAGAGAGTCGTCTTGAGTCATATTGCTTGGTCATATTGCTTCCTCGGTTATCCTCCTTGGCGGAATCACCGTTTAGAAAGAGGTCATTTTGTGAGCCACCTTGGTAAGCAGTCCTTAGTGTGAAAACGTAGTAAGACCTCTTCACTTAGAGAGCTGTTTTGCTGAGGCCTCCGGTCATAGAGCCCCCCTTCATTATAACTTGGATCAAATTTTATAATTCAATAATAATACCAATTATTTTAAATGGATGTGAAATTTGGAGATCAGTACTAAATTTTAAAAACTGGGACAAAGCTTCCTAGAAAAACTTCCGTTCTTGTGTTCATTGTTAGTTCATTACTTCCACCTGTAAGTCCTTATCTCGTTTCTCCCTGTGTTGGCCCATGTGTTTATTCCCTCTGTTTCCCTCACTCCTGGTCAATCGTTGTATAAGTTTAGTGTCTTGTTTGGATTTGGTCTGCGGTTTCCCATTAAACTTTATCTCTGTCATTCTCCGTTGTGTTGCGCATTTGTAACCGGCAAGTACCGTAACAGAACAATCGACTGAAACCGAAAGATGATCGCAGCAGAGTACAGCCTGTGGGGATTGCGGCAGAATGGTCCACATACTAGTCCACATACTAGTCCAATGAGGCTGGCCATTTCTGTCCGCAGGCGCATCCCCACAGTGCTTGGAAATATGACACCATCCTCTGCCCGTCGGTCTTCCTGGCCATCATTCCCACATCTCGACACGAGATGGCAGCCGCTCCCAAGCCGCGACACGAGCGCGAGCCGCAGAGTAATGTGGTCGCTGCAACTGAGCCACACCTCCAACTGGCCGCCTCCAGACTTCAAATGGACACACCGGCTGAAGTAGAGTGGCTAATAGACTTTTGGACTGAGCCTAATTCCCCTGAGCCTTCTCCAATGCTCTTAGTCCCCGAGTCCTCTCCAGTGCATTCTCCGCACGAGCCCTCTTGAGTGCATTCTCCGCACGATGAACCTCCACCAGTGCCTGCGCTCCATGAACCTCCAGAGCCTGAGCTCCCCGGACCTTCAGAGCTCCCTCCAGCATGCGCTCCGGATCTCCGTCCGCCTGAGGCCGCTCCGGACCTTCCGCCGCCCCTTAAAAAAAAATTTTGTGGGGGGGGGCATATGTCCGTGGCCGCAGGGGCCAAGAGGCCACGCCGCCCTGGCCGGCACCCTAGACTCCGCCAGGGACGTCGCCGCCGCCCCGGACTCCACCCTGGTCGCCTGAGCTCCCGGCTCCGCCCTGGACTCCACCCTGGAGGCCACCAGACCTACCCACTCCTGCCCATGGCCTCCAGGGTGCCCGCCCCCCCTCCCTGTTGGTACTCTCTTAGGCACAAGTCGCCTTCCAGGAGGGGGCGGTAATGTTACGTGTGTTTCTGTCTGGACTCTGTGTTTTTCATTTTCCCTGTTCCCATTGGTTCTGTGTTTCTGTGATTTCATTGGTTCCGTTCTTGTGTTCATTATTAGTTCATTCCTTCCATCTGTGTGTAAGTCATTATCTCGTTTCTCCCTGTGTTGGCCCTCTGTTTCCCTCACCCCTGTTCGATCGTTGTATAAGTTTAATGTCTTGTTTGGATTTTGTCTGCTGTTTCCCATTAAACTTTATCTCCGTCATTCTCCATTGTGTTGCACATTTGTAATCAGCAAGCACCGTAACAACTACAGCTACAAAACTATTATTAGAAATTTGACAAAAATGTAAAAGTTATTGATGATGAAATAAACTTTACTGACCTTCAAAATAAACTACAATGTTATTTGACCCTAAATAAAACCCCAAAATTGGGAAAGACAAATCCTCTACAAATAAATACAGATTAAGTGACCATGATCTAGAAAAAGAAACAGGAACACCTAAACAAACCTGGACAAAGAGAGAGCAGAGGATCTGTAGACACTGAATTACAGCAAATCTCCTCGTCTCTTCTCCTCATGTTCTATATACCACAATGTAAGAGAAACATTTCTCTCTAAATTTGGAACAATGATTCCATCATTCATTGAACTTACTGACACTGAGAAAATGCCCTTCATAATTAGAGAAGATGACAGTACAGCTGCAATTGCTGTTAATTATGTGAGGGCCATTCACAAGGTTAGACATGGTTAATTCACTTGAGAGACCCGACTTTTTCTAGATGGATTTTATTTATTTACTACATGACATGACATACATGCATGAGTTTTAATATTATTATTATTATTATTTATATATAATATATGTTAATGTTCTAGCAACATTGTGCTACGCAATCATGCTAATAAAACTCATTTGAAAATGAGAGAGATGGAGAGAGACTAGACACTGATTCGCTTTACTCTCGAAAGACCTACTACATATTTTACATTGATCATTCAACGGTAAGACTAAAAGAGATATACATGCATAGAAACTACAGAGACAGCATTTGAGATGATACAGACATGTGTTCTGTGATCATTTACCATTATCAATGATGTATCTGACAATATCCTTGCTGCCCACTTCCACAGCATAGTGCAGAAGGGTGCGGCCCACAGGGTCCTGCACACACAGGTCTGCTCCCTTCTTATGCAGCTCCTTCAACTGCAAAGAAAAAGCTGCCAGTTAATCAAACGAACACTGAGATAAACATACCAAAGGCAAACCAAAGAGAGCATCTTTATGGGAAGTCACATGGTATCCTGATCATGGAGTTTCATTAATTATGCAAAGTTTCCACATAGTAATTCAAACAGAATCTAGTGATTGGCTCAGCTGTGCAGAAGCACTGTTTGGCTGAAGGCTGATAGCAAACGTGCCAATGACCATCTCAATAGGTTCGAAGGACCCTTTAGAACGATAAATCCCAAAATCTGTCAGAAACTTGCCAGAACTCTTTTATACATGACAGAGAGTTTAGGCATAAAAATACTGGCATTATCATCACTCCAGTCTAGATAGGCTAGTATCATCAGAGGTGTTTTATTTACCAGTTATTTACCAGTATCATTTAGAGAAGATTCCTGATGATGAATGCACTGAGAGGAAAGAGGAGACACCATCTACACACACCAGACAGTGGAATCTTTGCACTCCATGATCTGGTAACTACAGGCACACCAGTGTGTGTGTGTGTGAGAGAGAGAGAGAGAGAGTGTGTGTGTGTGTGTGTGTGTGTGTGTGTGCATTTTCTGATTTATGCGGACACAAATTTGTATAATGACATGGGTACTACACTGGTATTATGATGTAAACATGAAATATGAGGACAATTCATGAGTCTTCATATTTTAAATAGCTTTAAAAACATACCAAACAATGTTTTATTAAAAATGTAAAAATACAGAATGTTTTCTGTGATGGGTAGGTTTAGGGGTAGGGGTAGTGAATGGGGATAGCATGTACAGTTTGTACAGTAGAAAAACCATTAAGCCAAAGGAATATCCTCACTTTGATAGCAAAACAAGCCTGTGTGTGTGTGTTTGTGTTGAGATGGTTAATGTAAAAAGGACAGTGGGGCAGGTAAGGGTTGCTGTGTACATCACTGCCCATTGCAACATGTCAAACACCCTCATTAATATTTGAAATGTCCCCTATTCTCTTCTCTGTATCGAGGTAAGATGAGTGGGAACAGGTTTGGGGCTGGATGTGAGAGATTATCATTCTGGGGAAAGCCTGTTTGGTCACCATAGAAACTAAGAACGAGTGAAAGGTCAAGAGAATATGCAGGATCATTTATCTGGTTCCGCCTCCGCTCTGCAAGATACTTGACATTTAATGGTGAGGTCAGTCCTGCATTACAGACGACAGAATATCCTTTAGGCCGAGTGAACATTTAACTAAAAGCAGATGGATTTCTTTCTTGCATATTAAATCACTGTAAAACACAGCATGAGTTACATACTGAAAAAAATATGCTTCATGTTCTTGTGAGTCATTTTGTAAAAAAAATCAATAAATAAAAAAAAATCTGAGAAACCTAGAATGTGAAAAGGCGAGGTTGTTGTATTTATAAGCTTAATGTGTTCAAATGATGCTCAGATGATACCTTCTGATGGTCCTTCTTCTTCACACAATCGATTAGATTGTCTGCTGACACTGTTAAACAAGAAAGTATTCTGTTAATGGAGGGAGATTCAAGTGAATTTTTTTTCTTCTTTTTTTTATATACAGTTCTTAATGCTTTTCAATTACTTGATCTTGAACTTGTTTTGATCATTTTTACTTAACTAGTTACAAAGCAAAGACTGTTTGCCAAGATGTAATATGTGTTCAGATATGTGAAACGCAAGTAATCAGCATAAAAAATAGTTCATGGAGGCCATCTTAATTGATTTAAAACTTATTCTGACATGATTACTTAAGTGTAACTAAAGCAAGATGAAATGTGACCAGAACTGTATGTCATTATCATAAATTGATTTAATGTAGACAGGAGTATAATTTTTTCTGTCGTTTTAATAGGTAAACTGAAGTAAGCCATTAAATTTGATCTATAACTTTTGATATTTTACTTAAAGGATTAGTTCACTTCAGGATTAAAATTTCCTGATAATTTACTCACCCCCATGTCATCAAAGATATTTATGTCTTTCTTTCTTCAATCAAAAAGAAATTAAGGAAAACATTCCAGGATTTTTCTCCGTATAATGGACTTCAGTGGGGTACAGTGGGTTGAAGGTCCAAATTTCAGCTTCAAAAGGCTCCACAGTCGTGGCCAAAAGTTTTGAGAAATCCATAAATATTAGTTTTCACAAAGTTTGCTGCTAAACTGCTTTTAGATCTTTGTTTCAGTTGTTTCTGTGATGTATTGAAATATAATTACAAGCACTTCATACGTTTCAAAGGCTTTTATCGACAATTACAAGACATTTATGCAAAGAGTCTTTTGCAGTGTTGGCCGTTCTTTTTCAGGACCTCTGCAATTGGACTGGGCATGCTCTCAATCAACTTCTGGGCCAAATCCCGACTGATAGCAACCCATTCTTTCATAATCACTTCTGGGAGTTTGTCAGAATTAGTGGGTTTTTGTCTGTCCACACGTCTCTTGAGGATTGACCACAAGTTCTCAATGGGATTAAGATCTGGGGAGTTTCCAGGCCATGGACCCAAAATTTCAACGTTCTGGTCCCCGAGCCACTTAGTTATCACTTTTGCCTTATGCCACGGTGCTCCATCGTGCTGGAAAATGCATTGTTCTGCACCAAACTGTTGTTGAATTGTTGGGAGAAGTTGCTGTTGGAGGGTGTTTTGGTACCATTCTTGATTCATGGCTGTGTTTTTGGGCAGAATTGTGAGTGAGCCCACTCCCTTGGATGAGAAGCAACCCCACACATGAATGGTCTCAGGATGCTTTACTGTTGGCATGACACAGGACTGATGGTAGCGCTCACCTTTTCTTCTCCTGACAAACCTTTTTCCAGATGCCCCAAACAATCGGAAAGGGGCTTCATCGGAGAATATGACTTTGCCCCAGTCCACAGCAGTCCATTCACGATACTTTCTGCAGAAGATCAATCTGTCCCTGATGTTTTTTTTGGAGAGATGTGGCTTCTTTGCTGCCCTTCTTGACACCAGGCCATCTTCCAAAAGTCTTGGCCTCACTGTGCGTGCAGATGCGCTCACACCTGCCTTCTGCCATTCCTGAGCAAGCTCTGCACTGGTGGCACTCCGATCCCGCAGCTGAATCCTCTTTAGGAGACGATCCTGGCACTTGCTGGACTTTCTTGGACGCCCTGAAGCCTTCTTTGCAAGAATTGAACCTCTTTCCTTGAAGTTGCTGATGATCCTATAAATTGTTGATTTAGGTGCAATCTTAGTAGCCACAATATCCTTGCCTATGAAAGCCATTTTTATGCAACGCAATGATGGCTGCACGCGTTTCTTTGCAGGTTCACCATGGTTAACAATGGAAGAACAATGATTTCAAGCATCACCCTCCTTTTAACATGTCTGCCATTCTAACCCAATCAGCCTGACATAATGATCTCCAGCCTTGTGCTCGTCAACATTCTCACCTGAGTTAACAAGACGATTACTGAAATGATCTCAGCAGGTCCTTTAATGACAGCAATGAAATGCAGTGGAAAGGTTTTTTTTGGGATTAAGTTAATTTTCATGGTAAAGAAGGACTAATTCATCTGATCACTCTTCATAACATTCTGGAGTGTATGCAAATTGCTATTATAAAAACTTAAGCAGAAACTTTTCCAATTTCCAATATTTATGTCATTCTCAAAACTTTTGGCCACGACTGTACACGATCCCTGTCGAGGAATAAGGGTCTTGACTAAAGAAACGAACTGTCATTTTCTAAAATGTTTTACTTATTAACCACAAATGCTCGAATTGCACTACTTCTGCGACGCATCACACATTATGTAATTATGTTGGAAAGGTCACGTGTGATGTAGGTGGAAGTACTGATCCAGTGTCTACAATGTGAACGTGCAAAGACTCAAGCTGCATCTCAAATCGAAGGCTGCGTCCTCCGGAGGTTGCATTTAAAGACTTTTTTTAAATGAGACTGCTTCGATGATGTCCGCAGCCTTCAAATGTGATCTCCGGAGAAAACAGCCTCCGAAATGAGATGCTGCTTAAGTCAAACGCCCTTTACAAAAAAAAGGTAAAAAACAATGTTGGATGATTTTTAAGTTGTAGGAGAAAATGAGATGCCATAAGGTACTTCTGCCTACATCACGTGTGAGCTTTCCAACGTGATTACATAATGTGTGGAGCATCACAGACATAAGACCTTTATTCCTCATCTTGGATCGCGTAGAACCATTTTAAGCTGTGCTGACACTGCAATTTGGACCTTCAACCCCTTGGTAGCTGTTGAAGTCCAATATGAGGAGAAAAATCCAGGAATGTTTTCCTCAAAAAACAAAATTTCTTTTTGACTGAAGAAAGACAGACATAAACATCTTGGATGACATGAGGGTGAGATCAGGAAATTTTAATTTTGAATTTAAAGCCTTAAAGTGCAATTAAAGCTATACTATGTAACACTCTAGTTTTGAAGCATAAAACTACATGTTACTTGCAGAAGAACACTGTTTTTGTGATTACGTGAGATTAGGCTCCTGCTATTCTATGAAGATGAATCTGATGGCTTGAGGTGCACCACAGTGCCCATATTTACAAATGATCATCTTATCAATTCAAATGTCACTAACAACATCAAAACTACCCTGCTACCAAAAGACAAACAAAGAAAAACAAAACAATAACAAAAGAAAGATAGACATGCAAAAAAAAAAAACATCTTAAGAGGAGGTAAGTAGCTTTTATGCTGCTGTTTTGTTCTGACTCATTAAAAACAATTGGTTTAAAAATCATCTCAAAATTTTGGCATTAAACAAAATCATAGCTATTTATATCAGAAAAGGTAAACTATTACAACTTGGCTAATAGGTTATTCATAGGCAAATTGCTGCCTGATGTTGATTCGTGTTTTATTACATGCATTGTCGCTTTCCCTTTCACCAACACTCTCTTTCAATTTGAGGGTTATTTGTGGCTTCAAGCTACGACGCATATTGCATATAGTAGTAAGCTGACCTTCTTTCCTTTATTTACAGACATTACAAATACACAGGGACGCATGACTGAAGTATCGACTTTCCCACTAAATACACCCGACAGCTCTAAAATAAATATACTGTAATTATTATAGGCTTACAGTAGTGATACAGAGTAAGGAGAAAAGATGCATTTGTGTATTGTACAAAAAAGTTATATTTATAGTTTTAAAGCAAAGACTAAATCTACCAAGCTGAAATTTGACCAGATGTGTGAAAACTATGGCATTAGAATGAAAAACAGGCAGAGTATTATTTGTTAGAATATTTGTATGTTTGTGATACCAGAAAAAAGTGCAAATACTGGAGTAGGTTGTCTCATGACAATTGATGACTTCATTATTAGTTAAAGGTATTATTATTCAGAAACTGCCTGCATGCACAAATCGCTTACGCATATTTGTTCAATATTCAGCTATTCAGAGTTTCATAAAAAGATGTTCTGTTTATGTAATGCTTTGGAAGCAGACAGTTAAAAAAAGGAGTAAAAATACGATTTTAATTATGGGTGTTAATCACATTTGCTTATGCTGGCTCTGAGGGTTCAGTCTCAATATGCTAAATATGTGTTCAAAGCTTTGCAATGCCCTTTGTAGATTTGCCTTCCTAATCCAGCAATCTTGTATATTGCTTCACAAACCTCGAGAGGTAAAATATGAAAACACCCAGCTGGGATGTCAGGCTAACATGCGTTGGAGAGCGCACTGCGAGGCTAAATCTATGCCTGTGTCTAAAGATATGCCCGCTTCAATCCAGCTCTCAAAACTCGGCCGCTTTATGGAATTGGGGAGTCTTTTTTTCTGTCTAGAGAAAGCATGCACAGGGCCAAATCAGGTTTTGGAAATGCGTTCCTCCTTTGCTCATGCCAGGAAGCTTTGGAGCTAGCGCTGAATTCTAATGTGGATCAATGTGAGTGATGATAACCTGCTCTGCCTCGCTGCACCTCACAGACTGTAAGACAGTCCTTTCCTCCTCTCTCTCTCCTTCCCCTAGCATTGCCAAGAGAGTGGAAAACACCACAGCCTTGGCACATGCCCTCTCCTGACAGGCAGCAGCTCGTTAAAAAGGAACAAGAACGAAGACCAAAGAGTGTTTAACACTCAACTTCCACCTTCTATGATTCACTGAGCAAGAGCTGCTCCTCCACTACATGTAGTGACTCCAATTTGCTTCTCGCAGAGAACCGAGACTCTGTACGACTTTATCTCCTTCTCACAAGGAAAGACTAAAATGCAGCTGTGTTACATTTGTTTATTATATACATTTTTATCCAAAGAAACTCAACTAAAGTTCATTTTTATTGTTCAGTCACTGAAGAGCTGAAAGCAAAATTAGAGTACTACTTAAACTCCTTACCAGAGTTCGCATTGTTCAGGGTGCTCTTCTCAAACCTGTGGGAGAAACAGAAACATCTGAGTGATTGAAACACTTTAAATCAACAAACATAAATCTTTTAGAGGACTGCTTCACAGCATGTATCTGAAACTGAAGTTCTTGATGCACATACTGTGAAGCCATTAATCTCAACTTGAATCATCTCCTGATGTTTTTCCTGATGAAGCTGTTCAAATAATCGTCAAATGGTCCCAGAAAGAAAGAATGGCTACAATGCACACACACGTTTTTATGCCATTCTCAATGTTTATGACTTCAAATAAGCTTCATAATATTCTTCTCTCAGAGCAAGAGATGAATTGAGGAGAGAGCCCAAACTCAATGAAAGTCACTGCAATGCTATCTGTGTGACATAAAAAGTGACATTAGGTCTGTTTGACTTCATATGGCACAGCAAAAAAAAGAGCATCTTGAGCAGTGCATGTTTAAACAGTTTGGTCCGACTTGACGAGGTGCAATTTTTCACTAAAGTACAGCAAGAAGGATTCAAGTAGACTGAGTAGGCAGACTCACTAATTTTAGCAGAATGGTCGCATGAGCTCTGATAAAAACAGCAATTTCACAATTGGTCAGACAGATGACAATTTCAGTTCCAATAACGCTCGCAAATCAGTGTTTTTAATAAGAGAAAAACATAACAGAGTAAACATTTTTTTCATGTAAAATCTTAATGTCATATAGTTACAAATGTTAAATTAATCAAAATAAAATTCATAAAAAAGGTATTTGAATAATACGACTTATCTTGAACTGTCTTTTACATACAGGCCCTGTATCAAGCAGCATATACCCTAATCAATCTGTTTATCTGATAACTATTATTATTTCTAATCCACTTTGTCTGCGATTAAGTACACAAACACTGTGCAAGCATCACTACGAGAAGCATTAGTACCAGATTTGACAGCTTCTTTTTTAACTCCTCCCCCAACTGCAAGTGGAAAATATCGTCGATCGGTAAGGGCAAACACAGTCAAAGTCGAACACACCTATGACGATGAGGCCATCGCCGACACTACACCTCCTCTCTGTCTCTTCCCCTGACAGATCTCCAGCTGACTGGAACATCATCTGTGCGCTCTCACTTGAAAGAATATTTGATCAAAGGGTTCCCCACCCCACACTAAGAGGGCTGGGACATTAAGGAAGAGAGACAAGTGGCACACAGGGATTTGGATCCTGAACTTTGCTAGATGCAGTGCAGCTCTGAGACCAGAAACACACTGCAAGGAAATATGGAACAGCTTCCGGCAGAAAGATAAGTGATATTGTTTAATAGAAAGGTTGGCAGTAAATGTAACCCGTATTTAGGGGAGGTCAGATCACAGTCAACTGCAAAAAAAACAAACAAACAAAAAAAAACGTTTCACTTTGATCAAAAATTGAGTGAGACAGACAAAAAAAAAAAGGAAAAATGGATGGGAATTCATGAACACTTAAGTCAAAGCCACAACAGAAAGAAAAAGAGAAAGAGAGAGAGAGAGAAAGAGAGAGAGAAGAGAGAGAGAGAGAGAGAGAGAGAGAGAGAGAGAGAAGAGAGAGAGAGAGAGAGAGAGAGAGAGAGATCCTTGCTAAGGAATCTGAGTGTGTCCCATAATTGAAAGCAGTTCACAGACTCATAAATCTGGACTGACTCTGACATGTCTTCCCAACACACACCTTTGCTGAATGTTTGCATGCCTCCTCTAGCCTTGCAGCTGAGGTTCAGCCTGCAGGCAGTGAAATTTGCTCAAGTAAGTGGATTTCAGATCTCTGAAACCACAAATTATAACTCTCAGTGATCAAAACCAACTCTATCAATCATAATTTATCTTTCCATAGAGATACATCATAACAAATGATGTTCAAAAACACTGATCTCTAGTCAGCCATGGGAAATGTTCAGAGCAGCCAATCTTTTCCTGTGTGTCTCAGAGTTCACAGGAGCACTACAGTAGAGAAAAACACAACTTAACCATTTTAAACTGATTCACATCACTGAGCTCGCTGAAGTGATCGGCACCCACATTTATTTTCAGCCATATACATTTGGACACAACCATTTCTTCCTCAGATGGAAAAAAAGGCTTGCAGCTGAGTTGGTACTCGCATCACAGAGTATAAAGAGTAAAGATCTGATGATGTCAGTCAAACCTCAATGAATCAGAAAGCGTGATACATGTCCCTGGAATCAGGGCAAATGCATCTCTAACCATCATGTCCTGGAGGAAACCCGCTAATGGTTTAGTCCCCCAGCCTCAAAGATCATTGAGCGTTTAAACATGTCTGAACCATTGCTTGGTATGTAACCCAGACGGCAGCTGTAATTACTGACGTTCCTCAGTCTGATTTCAGAACACACTCACAAGCTCTCAAAAAGACACTAACATGCACCCTGCACACACACACAAGCTCAACCAGGCAAAATAGCTCAAGGCAGCTTTAATGGGGTTATTGAGTTTTTGCTAGCTGTAATTGCTAGTAATTTAGCATATTTACAGAAAGGGTAGAAATGTGACATTGGACCAATTATTCGATATGAATCCAGAAAGCCCTCATTAACTCTAGAAAGAAACGGCAATCTGAATTCGGACCAGCATGGCATTTATTCAGCAGGATCACCAACTCCCACCATTTCTCACAAATACGACAAATGGTATTTGCGAGCTAGTTTTATTGTATTGATTGTGGACTGGAATGTTCTTCTCAAATCACTTCTGAGATTTATGAGCAAAAGTCTTCTTAAAACAAAAGCAGGTCTTAATGAGTGGCGCATGATGCCCCGTGCAGTGAATACAATACCATTAGAAGAGACTTCAATATAGGAAGGTTTTTAGGGTGAAAGTTCAGCTCACTAGGGACCAATCAGACTTTGGCAGCATCAGGATCTCAGCTTCATAATGAAGGCTGCGATGCCCCATTAAATTGCCCTCACTGCTCTTGTATAGCTTTCCTCGTTTGCTTCTCCTCATCAATATAACCTTTATTATGCTCCTTCCAATTTACCATTTGCAGACACCACATTAAAGATGGTTCACTCAGCCTGCTCAGGAAACAAGCAGCTAATCTCTCTTGCACGCCCTTGCTTCCTCCTCTTGTTATTTGCTTTAAGTATCAGTGTTCAGATGTGAATCTGCCTCAGAATGAGAGCCAGCTATAATTCCATTATAGAGGAAAACACAAATCCCTCATTTATGTATGACAGAAAAACAACATTAAACATGCATCAATTAATTATGGCTCCTATTCAAAGTTAAACCAACAAAAACAGAAACCTAATCAATTTCCCTGGTAGAGAAAGAGAGTGAGACAGAGACAGAGAGAGAGAGAGAGAGAGAGAGAGAGAGAGAGAGAGAGAAAGAGAAAGACAGAGAGAGAGAGAGAGAGAGAGAGAGAGAAAGAGAGAGACAGAGAGAGAGAGAGAGAGAGAGAGAGAGAGAGAGAGAGAGAGAGAGAAAGAGAAAGACAGAGAGAGAGAGAGAGAGAGAAAGAGAGAGACAGGAGAGAGAGAGAGAGAGAGAGAGAGAGAGAGAGAGAGAGAGAGAGAGAGAGAGAGAAGTACAAGCTGCTGGATTAATCAAGCTTTCAATCATCTTAAGCTGATTTAAGGTATTGATGAGCTGTAGAATATGGGCAGGAGAAGAGATAGTGTTGAATAAGAACAGATTGGGGAGGTTTTCAAAGCCATAAATAGACCAAAAATATAACTTTAAAAACTGCCAGATTCCATAAAATGCCACCCAAATGCCGAGCCGAGATGCTAATGAATAAAAGAAAGACTGGAGCCGTGTCCGAAATCGCGTAACGTCTGAGTAGGTACTACATTTGAGTTTAAATTTACTTCACGGCCATTGAAAAAGTATGTTCTATATAGTAAGAATGCATTTATGAATGAAATCCAGAAGTACCACATCCACCATGTTGTTACTGTCACATGACTTACCAACATCAGTAACGTACCTTCAACTCCATTCACAAATCCTCTCCTGTGGTCTCATGGTATAGTAAAGCATCCAGTGTATGCACACTTCAGAATCTCACCGGAAGTTGTAAGTCTTCCAGGTACTTTTCACCAACTGTTTTCCGAATACTATGAATTCGGACATACTACTCTGTTTGTACAGAAATATTCGATTTTGGAAGCAGTTTGGGTCTTGAGTTGTGTTTTTAAAAATGTAATGTCCTGACACTACATCTTAAAAATGGGGCGCTCACATGCAAGATGCACAAAATGCACCGAGATGTACCACAATGGTCAGAGATGTCAGTTTAGCAGATGGAAAAACAAAAAGCAGCACAGTGGAACACAAAAATGCCTTCTGTGTGAATCTGCCATTAGTCTTCAAGCAAACAGCAATTAGAGAATAGGACGATAGACATCAAGCTGGAGAATGCCAGACAAGACAAAACATGAACAAACCAGACTAGAAATGATTACTCTGGACCAGCACAGGCTAGATTAGATCAGAACATGGTAAATTACTACTCTTCGCTCGCACAGAACTTTATGTGTACTGTGAGTGTCAACATAGACAGCTGGGCATAATAAGGAACAGAAGAGGTGGATAAAAATAATAATAAGCAACAGAAATGGTGTGGTCCTGCTGTGCTAGACTTCATTTTCTCATTGCAGTAATGACACATAGTTCACATTAAGAAGAGCCACCAGCAACCAGAAACTATTGCAACTGGGATTAAAAGAGTAGAGCTGCTCTTTGAACACTTTGAACACTAACATCTATAATAGCTCTGAGAAGAGACAACTGAAAGGGTACAGAGAAATAAAGGAGTACAGAAACACAGTTTATAAAGCTCTGTCTCACCTGCTGGTAGGTTTGAAATCTGCTGCTGTTGTATTTGAGCGATGAACACCCCCCACCCTTCAAAACAACATAAGAATTAAACAAAAAACAACATAAATAAATGGAAATATAAGAAAAAATGATGCAGACATGATCATAAACAATAATCTTTTGACATAACAGTGATACAGTACAAAAGAGATTAACATTTCCCAAAGGAAATGGCAACAAAAAATAGAGTAAAGGTAACATAAACTTAGGTTTTACGCTTTGGTTCTGCATACTGTAAATAAAATGTTGCATCATGTTATGTTGGCTGCACACAACTCATACTTGATCACTGCCTATCATTAAAATGGCTATACACTGATAAATGTATGCAAGAGAGAAAAAGGCAAATTAAAATTAAGCGCGTAAATAAATAAAAGAAAAAATGAATTTAGTATTAAAATATTGTGGTAATGTCACTGCTGCCGTTGCATTTTAAAATTCTCAAAAGTCAATGAAAGATTTTCATTCTTCCAATCTTCCTTAAAAGGCACAGCATGTAAGTTTTGCCACTAGAGGTTGCTTACTCAGAACAATAACAAAGGCATAGCCTGATGACACTGTGAATGAGCGTGGAATCAAGGGAGTTGTCTCTTAACCTCCACAACTGATCAAAAGCGATCTGAAGGAACTAAGGCAGAAATCGTGTTCAGGGATGAGCTAATATATTAAAGTTTTATTTACGTTACTTTAGTATGAAGCACTGTAGTATGAAGGGCGGGCCGAGAGCCTGAGACATTTTACGTTCGTAGCCGTTTTTATTGTGCGGTTTTTAAAATTGTGGCGTAACAGAGCAGTGTTTTACTTGGTTAAAACAATACTAAAATACATCAGTGTGTTGAAAGTTGTTATAATGATACTCAGTGGCTGGTATCAGGCTTGTGTTACTAAATGACATGCAAAAAAACTTTAAAATACATTGTCTGGTGGGGACAATGCTGTATTACTGTTACTACACATAAAGCTCTTTCTGATTATGCTATGTTAGCCACTTGTCAAAATAGCATTTTCTCTGATGGCGTAGTACAAACATGTTTCTCCTTGCGCGTAATCAAGAAAAGAGATTCAAACAATAAGACTAACCGTGTTGAGCTATAATACAATAGTTATGTTTCCTTCCAAAGTTGTGAATTTAACTTATGTGCAAAATTGCCATATTGCATAAAACATTTGCGTATAAGACTCCATTTCCACCCAGTGGGTCAAAGAGAACAAAAAAATTACTTTCTGATAAACTGGCACCAAATATCACTATGAAACGGTGCAGTTTTAATGTGAGATCCCAAAACGTGCATAATAATAGGTGGATGGAAACATAGCTAATGATACGTTTACTGTCGAAGGTATCCAAACATTTGCTCACCTGTCTAATAAAACACATAATAGCGTCTTTGGTGTTTCCTTAGTTTCTACGGAAATAACAGCAGAAATTGAGGGTGATGCGGATATAATTGGCAGGCGACGCAATGACAGGGCCGTGCCACTGGTTAAATAGTGGATTTCTCTAGATTACAATTACAATAAGTACACAATTGAACAAAATACATAATGTTCTAGTGGTTTTTGGATATTTTAATCCAAAAATTTTATATTCTAATATTCTTATATTTATATATTCTTATATTTTAATCTAAAAATTTTATAAATGTAATATTGTGCCTTTAATTTAAAAAAATGAAATGAAATGTACAAAATCAAATAATACCTTAAAAAAAGTGAAATGTACAAAATCAAATAATACCTAAAAATGTTAAGCAGTTAGGGCTGAGTAAACTGTTGAACAAACACTAACCAAAATGTTATACAGGATAAATAATAATAATTAAAAAAAAAAAACACATAAAAGAAAATAATAACAAAAGAAAAAATTAAAAGTCGTTTGTGCATTGTGCGTTTGAGTTGGTGTGACATTTGAGGACATCTAACATGTGCATGTGATGTAATCCAGACACATTTCTCCATTACTAGGGGTGGTTCTATTATCACTGGTCTGGCCAGATATTCCTCCCCTCAGGCAGGGTTGTGGTCCAGACCCCACTGGAGCATATCAGTTCAGGGCCAACACAAATGTTACATAATGTACCACAGACACTGGTGTTTCCTTTACAGAGATATTACTGACTCTAGGAGAAATTTAATAGGACCCAAAGAACTCATCATTTAGGAACACAAAGGAGCGTGAGGGCCCAGGATAGCCCTCTGTGCTACAGAGTTGAGTTCACACAAGAGAGAGATTTGTGATTGTGGTTTCTGACTAGAGAGCAGTCAGGCAGTGACATGCCTTATGTCTTCTATGCAGTAAAAGCTAACGGTTCATGGCCAGCAGCTTTCTTGCTATTTTATCTGTCAATTAACTCTTGGCCTGTTTCTAGTGGTCAGTTCTTTTCCTTCTATGTCATTATGAGGTCTGGGATCCTAAAGAGAATCTAACAGAAAACTTTTTTCATCCTCTCCAATCGCACATACACATGCATATATATGTATTTTCACATGCATATATATGTATTTTCACATGCATATATATGTATATTCACATGCATATATCACCACATGAAGCAGGAACCTAATGTCATTCTGTCTTGCCATCTAACATGAAGGATAATGGATTCAGGGGGTTGTGAACCACTTTCCAATCAAGCATGACAATAAATTATAGCAAAAAATATAACCTCTGGTTCTGCCTGACAAACAACATCTCCAGCATAAATATAAATATATTACAATTTATATTTTTATATGTTTTCTAAACAATATAAAAAAATGAGCATGAACAAATACTTATTATAAGCAAACATAATAAATGGAAACGCTTTAAACGTTTCATGCATTCCTGGGAACTATTAAATGCATCCTTAAAAAACCCTCATGAAAACCCTTTGGACAATCTCTCAATAATAGAACTTCTCACACACAGAGAGAGACAGAGAGAGAGAGAGAGAGAGAGAGAGAGAGAGAGAGAGAGAGAGAGAGAGAGAGAGAGAGGGAATGCAAGGAAAATCCAAAATGAATTTCTGCACAGTAAATGAGATGTCATACTTTTCACAAAAAGGCCTGGTGGCCACATTTGAAGTTGCAAACACACCAATGCAGACTCAGGCACATAAGAGAACACATTTACAATACTTTACAAATGAAAGGTACTTCATCTCATTTGATTTTCTTTTTATTTGGAATGCAAGCTAAAAGACATGATTATTCATTTTAAATTAATTATAAAATCTAACATTTGAGCTAAAAACTCAAGTCAAAATAATGTAGTAAAATGGTCGGTACGGACTCTGCCTGGATGAGCTACAATCAAAATGTTTCTGAACGTTTTTTTGTATAAAATAAAATAAAATAAAATAACTGATATATATATATATATATAATATATATATAATATATATATATATATATATATATATATATATATATAAAGCACACACCAGTTGTGTTGTTACTCAAAGAACTATAAATGGCGAGCGAGTTCTTCCATATTCTGAGTAGCTTGGGACTCATTGAGCTTTGTAATTTAATGTAAATGTTAATATAAATAACAAAGCAGTCTTAAATACCATATTTACTTCAAAATATTTACCACTGTATAAACACTGTAGCAATACCTCAGTTGAATGAGATATTTTATACTGCCAAGCCCTACTTGATATAAATTTTATCAATAAATCATCAAGTCCCACAAATAGAAGAAGAGTAGAAGAGCTCATTTTTACTTCAATATAGCATAGCTAGAAAGGGTTCTTTCACAGAACAACTTGAGATTCATAGATCTCATAACCATCACAGAACTCAATACTCTGTTTAGGGCCATACAAATGTAAATCAGGAAGAACTTTATAAGCCTGGAAAAGAAGAAAAGAAAACTCGGCAGCAGGCTTGAAGCACGTGGCTGGAGTTTGAGAGATGTGTTCTGGAGAAGTATAAACGTTCTCTCAGTAGCTCTTACCTGCTGAGAGCTGCTTTGGTTGATCTGAGCGAGTCACTGTGTGCAAGTGCTTCTGCCACAGAACTGTCACTGGAAACACGCTTCCTTTGGGGCTCAGCAGCCCTGAAGAAACAACAAGAGAGACACACACAGATACATTATCCAGAGGAATATATGGTTCTGAAACAGCAGGCCAGACATTATAACTAAACAGCCAACAAAAACAAATGCTGTGGTCTACCACAGTCCAGCTGCTAACAAATCAAAGTGTGTGCTTGTTCTTTAAGGCTTGGAAGGCTTTGTGATTAAAAAAGTAACATGCAAAGACCTACAATTACCGTCTGGTTAATACAAAACCCCTCTAATAGATAGGAATATTCTAAAATATTTAGAAGTATGTTTAGATGCATACGGTTTGTGTTTATAGAATATAATAATAGTATGTGAGCGAAAGGGAAAAGAAGAGATGAAGGTGGAGACAGAGAGATAGATCAAGATAGAGATACTATCCTTTGATCTCCACTAGTGCATGTATCACCCTGTAGCAGTCTGATCTCATTTGGTGGAAAAGCATAACCGGTGGAAAAACATTACGAAGACAAGACAGAGTGAAAAGACAGAGAGAAAAAGCCAACCTTTCCAGAGACTCAAAAAGACATTGCTTCCTGTCACTTTGTTCACCCACAGTTCACCTTGGCAAACTCAGCACTTAACACCACAAAGGGAACACCACAAAAGCTAATTACCTCTTTTTATTAATTTAATATTCCTTTCATGAGCGATTCTGTGTGATTCCAAATTGAACAAAAGCATGTTCAATGTTGGCTAGGCGAGAGATCGTTATTTCATGCCCAAGGGAGTTAAGGGATGTAATAATGCCTGCCAAATGCATCAGCAGGCATACGCCCGTGCGACTGATTGCGTGTGTGCGACTAACAACGAATCAGGAATAGAAAAGTTGCCCAGAAAAATTGCATCCAAAACAAAATGTGCCAGTGATTAAATATATAAATAAAAAAGATGAAATGTACAAATGAAACGCAAAACATCCAAATGAAAAGAAGTCAAAAATGGAAGGAGAAAAGGATGAGCTGAGGAAAAAGGAGAGGTGTCAATTACAAGTAGGTGAGCCAAAGTTCTCTGAAACTCTCAAAGACTCTCGCTGTTTCACAAACATGTCATTAAGACTGCAACTATATTTAAGTATCGACAAGGAAGGAAAAACATCCAAGTTTCTTGCAATAACGAATGGCAAATGGACGTAATGATATCCGAGATCATTTATACTGCTTTTTTTACACGTTTTACAAGAAAAGAACCCAGACATATATATAAAATATCATTACAGAATCAGAAACCTAACAGAATGTCAACAATTTGTAGCTTTGTATGCTTGTGGTGTTTCTAACACAACAGAGCTTAAAAAAACAAAAAACAAAAAAACAAAAAAAAACAACACACTAGAATCAAAGTAAACAAGACTAATTAAAGAAAGCCTCAGCTTTGATGTGAAATACCCAGGTGGCTTAGAGTGATCCCAAGAAAAAGGGTGAGAGAAAAGGTAGCGTTGGAATTATTAGGACAAAGGACATATTTACTGTAAATCCGAAGTAAAAGAAAGACTATCTAAAGTTCAAAAACAAAAAGATATAGGGCATATCAGTACATCTCAAGCAGCCACAGCGCTTAAAGACAAAAGACTGACTGTTATCTCACGATCACAGCACACATGACCGCAGCAGCATCAGGACTGAAAGTGCTCTGAGGGCTCACTCAATGTTTTCCATTGGGAGCCATAAACAACAGCTCCTATCCGTTGGTTATACAATCATGACATAATCAGATGAGAGTAATGCCCAGCAAGCAGCTTCTCAGTGTTTCAACCAGACAAGCTTCAAACAGTAGGGGAATGCAGGAGGACAATGATCATTATACAAATATCACAGAGGAAACTATTCAATATTTCAATCAATCCTCTATTAGTCTCTTTCTGACCAGCATGAGCTAAATACATGACGAGATTTATCAGAAATTATTAGCTAATTGCTAAGATTAAAAAAAAAGTATAAACATGAGCCAGAGACTGATTGGTTGTGGGGATGATGTCGCAACAATATATGTAGAGATTTTTTTTTATGTACCTCCGAAAACAGGAAACAGGTTTAATCTATTTGAAGTGTTTTGGCTAAATGTTACGCTTACAGATATTAATAATAATAATAATAATAAAAAAACAGAAAAGGTTTCAAATTCTTATTGACCCCAAACTTTTGAATGGTAGTGTATGTTGTTTTTTGGATGCTGGTCCCCATAATTGAATACTAGCATGTAGGTGTCTCCACCAGGCTTAACCAGCAAGACTTCAATGGTCAACCAGCTTCACCAGAATAACCATGTTGACAAGCGTCACCAGCACAAAATTAGTACTAACTGGCATTAACCAGCCTGGACCAGCAATGGAAATTCACACTGCTCTTTTCAGTAGAACCTTCCACTAAGGTTAAAAACACTGTACAACATAAAATAAAAATATACAAATGCACTTTCCCTTCAGACCCCTTACATTTACTGAATAGAAATTATGTGCGATGATGGCCCCCCCCAAGCTAAATATATTGATTTAAACATAAGAAAATATTAACTGATCAAATCTTTATAACTGAATAATTAAATCTTTAAAAATACAGAAAAATGAAATGCAGAAAAGAGTCAAATTACTGTCTGTATTGTCTTTGTCTTGAGTTCTCTTAGCCCCGCCAAACACACACACACACACACACACACACACACACACACACACACACACACAGAGGAGATTAGCAGGGGCTGCGGTGCTGTATGACTTTTTCAGGCAGCTATAAATAGAGGATCGGATCAAGCTCTGTGCTGCAGGAAATGCGCTGTTTTATTCACTCTGTTATACACATACACACAATCTCACAATTACATTCTCATTCCCATGTGGAAATAAGCTTAGACATTCATGTATGAACCTGCCTACATATGTGTGCGTTTACTGTATATTAAAAGCATTTCAGAAGCAACAGTTATTAAGTGCCCTATGTGGATGTTAAAAAACAGTTCTTAGTATTTTAGAATTAATGTTGTAAATGTAGTGTAAAGTAATAAAGCTGTGAGAATCACACTGCCACCAAGCGGCTCGATGCTTTATTGCTCTCAGTTGGCTAATTTTATAGAGCAGAAGCTGCTGTCAGCTAACAGCCATCTGAGGTATTAGCTACTAATGACATTGAACATTTCTCCAGTATGAAAGTTTTTGTCAATGATGTTGTCCCAAACTTGTACAAAGATATTTCAAAGAATGTCTCTCTTGAACTGTTTTTGACCATATAATTGATTCCCAAAACAGAACTGGACCTGATTGACCTCATAGTATGAACAAAAAAAATGAAATTTTTCCAAATATCTTCTTGTGTTCCACAGAAATTCAGTCATACAGGTTTGGAATAACATGAGGGTAAGTAAATCATTTTTGAGTGAACTATCCTTTTATATAATGGCACTGGATACAATAAAACAGTTTCATGTGTGTTTGCCCATGTGTGTATTTACCTAGGTCCAGGTGAGTTTGGCGGAGAAGAGGAGGATGATGGGAAGGCAAATTTACGTGGATCAGACGGGACATCACCAGAGGAGTCCACCAGGTCTGGCATGCCTGGAGATGTGCTGACCGTTTCTGTGACAACCAGTTCTGGGTCCAAAACGAACAGTTCATCCTGAGAAATCTCTGTCACGTAGTTAAGATGTTCCTGAGACAGACAAATGTGAATGGTTTGTTTGTGGACACTCAAATTGCTCAATTTTAGCTCAAATTACTCTTATATGTATTGTATGGAGGACTCACTTGAGCTCGATCAATCCTGTAGAATCGATCAGCGGTTGTAGCTGTAAACATAAATAAGAACCCAAATCAGGCCTTGGATTAAATAATGGACACGTACACTCTGAAAAAGGCTGGGTTATTTTATCACGTGTTGTTACTTTTGCCTATACTTATGTCTATTTCTGAGTGTTTTTGCTTATCAACAATTTTTCACCTTGTAAATAAAAGAAATGTCACATGAAGGCCAAATATGTAAACTCATACTTGGAATTTGCCCTCTGCATTTAACCCATCCAAGTAAGTGCACACACATTAGAAGCAGTGAGTGGTGAACACACAGGCATTCAATGCGGTGTCCAGGGAGCAATTGGGGGTGAGGTGCCTTGCTCAAGGGCTTCTCTGTCGTTTCCTGCCGGTAATGAGAATCGAACCTGCAACCTTTTGGGTTACAAGTCCAACTCTCTAACCATTAGGTCATGACTGATTAGTATAGCAGAAAAATATCACAGAAAAATGTAAGTAATCCTTTAGGGAAAATTACAGTAATTAATTAGTTAGTAATTACACCCGACTCAACCCAGGACAACCCAGTGCTGGGTTGCCAAATTGGGTAGTTTTTTCCCCAGCATTTTTTAGAGTATACGTATATGCATGTGAATTAAATCCGTCAAAAAATAAAGCTCTCAAAATATGTTTACGGTTTACACGGCTCATGACAGCCCTCGACTGGGTAGGCTGCAACAGATGTCTGAACGAATCAGAGGGTGCCACAAGAAAACATGCCAGGTATTTAGACCAATTGTGTTGCAGGATTTGTGAAGATGTGTGACATTCCCCTCATGTTGTCTTAATGAGCGGGAAAAGGGAGATTGCCACGGGTCTCACATCTCACCAAAGCAAATTACTCCCAAAGAGAATGTATGTGCTGAAAATGCACACATAAACAAATTCCCAAGAGCTTGTCCTCATACCTGTAAATAACACAATTGCAGCAAAAGTAATGAATGCACATGATTCCTCACACTCTGGTGACATTCTGCCCCTTAATGCTGCTCTGGGGCATGGACAATCTCATCCACGATCCATGAAAACTCCATAACACTGGCCTCGGATCAGACTTTCCCCTTTCTTGAACTGGTAATTATTTGGCAGCAACTTCATGACACTGAGCTGAGATCAGAAATACTGTCACAATCACGCTCAAAACCTCTGATTCATGCTGCAGCTCTCTGCTCTGGTAATAAAGCCCTCAGAAGCTTTTTAGTCTTAAAATGAGGAGATGAGTTCTGCTCTGGGCCAGTGGGAAAAGAGGAAGGAGGGACTGGAATGAAAGGATGAAAAAGGGTGGAAAGACGCAAGTTCTGAACAGGGGATTGTGATGTACTGTCATTTCACTGATTTGATGTGTAGCAGTTTAGGATCTAAGTGAATGTGACTCAGCTGTCACAGAGGAGTTGTGTATAATGATGACTGACTCCCCATATCTCGAGATGCTGTCAAAGAAGTCTGATGGCCCTTTAGACACAACTCGCATCAATGTTTCAACGCACCTCTCAACAAAATTATTTTTTAAATGAGTTATATGGTACTTAATAAGTGTATACTTAATAAGTACTTCTTTCTTATTTCTTCAAACATCTCTTATTATTATTCATATTGAAAACAGTTATTAATATTTTTGTGAAAACCATTTAAAAATAAATCCTTTGTAACCTGATGGCCTGACTTCACAGACAGGGTTCAGATCAAGGCAAAATTGTGCCTTTGTTCAATTAGGACATTTAAGTAGCTTTTATTAAAAAAAAAAAAAAAAAAAATAGAAAAAAAAAACATTACTGGTGTACATCGAAAGACAAAACAATGGTACTAAGTACTGACATATTTTAGGATACATTGTTACGTGCATTTTTATGTGCTTTTTCGTTTGGGACTAGGCCTCTCAATATATATGGATGTTTTACAATCTCTTTATGAAATTTTTGAAGCATCAAAGTTCCAGTTGTGAGGGCAGTCTATAGGGGGACAGAAAGCTCTCAGATTTCAACAAAAAGATCATCATTTGTGTTCCAAAAATGAACAAAAGTCTTACAGGTTTGGAATGACGAGAGGGTGAGTAATTAATGACAGAATTTTCATTGTTGGGTGAACTAACCCTATAAGCCTTGTCTGTGAAACTTGGGGTATAAATCTCTTTACTGTCACTTTTAATCAATTTAATCCATCCTTACTGAAAAAAAGTATTTATTTCCTTAAAAAAAAAAACTTACCCCAAACTTTTGAATGGTAGTGTACTTGAAAGGAAAATAAGAAAATAAATAAAACAAAAGTAAAAATAAAAAAATAAATTACGAATAGAAATTGTACCTCTAATGGATGCAGAGATGATTTATGTTGCCAAATGTTTTTCGTGAACTCAGTGGCTGATGCTAAACAAGACAAATGGTGTTTGTATATGTACGTATGCAACATGTGTTATAATGTACATCACGTGCATGCCTGAATGATGCCTCTCTCATAAATGATCAAAGTTCCTGCTGACCTGCTGGTGTGACACGGTGGAACACGCATACCCACAGAGTTCATCATGTCAGACATGCAGTTAATATAATGCAAACAGCTCCTCCCTCTTTCTCTGTGGCTATGACTCTCTCCCGCTGACAGTAATCATCCTGGCACTCCTTATTAGCACTGAAATGTCAGAGTAGATTCTGTTCTTTAGTATGGAGATTCATAACTCTTTCTTTCCTCTTTGCCTCGCTTTGATTCTGGCACTGATAAGAGAATATTTTGTAGGTCTGACTCATGGTTTTGAATCTCTGACCTTTAACTCTTTGCCATTTTATTCACTGCAAACAGCTTTGTGCACTGAGAAACACAACTCCAGCCCACATCCTTGAGGGCCACCATGGTACACTTGCTGTTCAGTACCCCAGATCTGTATCTCTGAATTCTATCATCCAAACTACTGTGAAAAGAATACTCACAATCGAGAAAGCACCATTTTGGGGACAGCCTCTGAGATGATAAAGCCTTTGATTTGGCCCCTTCACCTTCCTGTGAATGAGAGGAGAAGGAAGTATGGGGTAGGAGATGGGAAGAGAAGAAAGGTTGATATAGTTCTGATTAGTGTCAGTTTATGCCATTTAAAGCAAATGAACAGCATATGAACAGTGTGAAAGTTCACCATTTCCACCTCACACACACACAAACACACACATGTTGTGTTTATGTGTTTTGTGGGGACTTTCCAAATGTTCTGTTAGTTTAGATTTTCAAAAAAGATAATTCTGTATGATTTATAAGCTTGTTTCCTAGTGGGGACCAACAAAAGGTCCCCACAATGTCAAGATTTACTGGTTTTACTTACGTTGTGGGGACATTTGGTCCAAACAATGTAAGGAAAACAAGTACACACACACACACACACACACACCTGTCATTGTTTGCTGTCACATCAATTAGTCTCTTTCCCTAAAGCGCCAAACTGCCATTTGAAGATCTATTCAAGTCATGCAACGGAGTCAAATACAAACTACAAAAACTACACAATCCACAAACACATAATGAACAAAACACCTGCATGCACCATCACTATAAAGAAAGCTGCCATTCACAACAGACGCTAAACGTGATCGAAGGCATCCATCCACACAAAGCACATGGGAGCACTTAGGATCCAGGGGAAATATCCAGGGAACGGAGCTCTGAGCGAGTGGATATAGCTTAGCAAGCATTTACTGTAATTTGTGCCTATTTGAAGTTTCACCCATAACATCTGCCATGTGGGAATGCCATACTAATGAAGGTTCTTTATGTCTGCAAACAGACTAGTGTCTAGGAGGCGCTAGAGTGCTCTAATCTCAGAGAATTATGTGGGAGAGATTTAGGATGAATTGCAGAATACTCTGCTTTAGGGATCATGTTAAGCTTAATCTGAAAACAAACTCTCTTGCTTATTTTATCTCTTCGGAGCTTTACGCACTCTCAAGGTAAATATGCCTCCGAGCCAAATGTGCTGCTGAAGTTTTATTTGGGATTGTGCAGGAACGCCCATCAAAATCTGATAGGCCTTAGTACAAACAGCAGTCTGTTTGGATTTCTAGAGTCTTTTTCCAGGCTGTATTTCCAGTATTGTTCCTGAAAGTGCTCCAGGTGTGCCTGTCTCACCTCTCACAGGTGTCTTACCCACCTGGAGCACCAGCCGCTGCAGAGATGGGTGACACGACACAAAGTCCTGCAGGAGACCCCATTACATTAGATAAACACACAAACCCCATCAGATCATGCACACAGTCCATCAGTTCAGATACACACAGACCATCATATAAGATCTCATTTACAGTACAATCTTCATTCCAGCAGATGGACAACAGTGTTTCTAGGAAAATCCCCTACAGAACATGAATAGATAAGAGCTTCACCTTATTTTTAGTTCTTGCCGTCAAAAACTGTGTGTCAAACTGCAGTATTGCATTTGTGACTTTGCAGAAACAAGCTACATTAGGCGGATGCTGACATGGATTCAGACTACATTATTATATAAATAAGGCTGAATATGAGTTCACTTGCAAAATGACATATGGTTTGTGCACATCAAAATTTGATTTATCTATAAACTATTGGCTGGAGAGCAATTCAGTGACGTCTGTTTTCTGTTCTGTTTTTATTAACACATTTTAACGTGTGATATTTTGGGTAACACTTGTTTAACA
Source organism: Opsariichthys bidens (assembly GCA_037194245.1). Lineage (NCBI taxonomy): Eukaryota > Metazoa > Chordata > Actinopteri > Cypriniformes > Xenocyprididae > Opsariichthys > Opsariichthys bidens. The sequence continues at coordinate 12,520,124 of CM074280.1, read as the reverse complement.
TAAGATGATTTTTTTGTCCATTCAATAGAATTCAATAGTCACCAGAACTGTTTGGCTACAGACATTCTAGAAATATCATTCTTATGTTCCACAGAAGAATAAAAAAAAGCCATACAGGTTTGGAATGACACGAGGGTGAGTGACAAAATGACAAATCCCTTCCCTGATTTCTTGATACCTAATTCATGAGCTATTGTTAATGAAGGTGTTGCTGATTATTATTTCCTACTGTACAATATAGAATTTTGACACTGTGTCGCCACTAAAATCTGGGTCCTAAAGGACAAACTAGTTGAGCACCACTGTAGCCATCTGTAGTGCAGTATAACTTTTCTCACCTTATATTCTGACTGTGACTGACTGTTCCCATCATTAATCAAACTCCAACACCTCTCTCCTCCTCTCTCTTTTCCTGTCCTCCTCATTTCTCACTTTTACCCCACTCCATCTGTTAAACCCCACCCTCTCATATTTTACCTCCTGTAGTCTCTCGATGTGAGCTCGGCAGGTTTCCAAATCACTGTCTCCCGGGACAACGATGAGACCCAGTGGAATCGCTGCAGTAAGGATGGAAAGAAACGAAAAGACAAGTTAAAGCGAGAGATGAGGAGAAGAAACAGATTCTTTCAATCACTTTCACAGTAACAGTTTGCAGAGTGTTGTGAAAAACTTGGCCCACATTTTTCCTCTCAGGAGATACTGATCAGCAATTGGTGAAAGAGTAAAAATAAAAGAAAGAAAGAAACACTTTCCTTAATCATTAAACATATGAGATGATTCACCTCTATCTTTGTGAATATATGTTAAAGCAGAAGCGTTGATGAATATGATTTATGACAGATTTATGCAACATGCGCCGGCTCAGACTCAATCAACCTCATTCAAACTAATCCACAGATTCTCATAAAACAAGGTCAGACAGTAATAGGACATGATGGGGAGGATGTGGCAAGTTTGTCTGCACTAGAGTCTGCAGGCGTTTTGTAGATACATGGCTGTAGGCCTGCTCATATGTGTCATTGAGAGATTCTGATGAAACATGATGTTTGTGCAGAGGTTTCTGTGGCTACACGTGTCCTCTCATGCACATGGACATTCTCAAGTCACTTCAGAAGAAATGGGTGAAAGGCATAGAACCTACACTGAAATCCCAACTGTAACATGACACACTCAACCACCCTTAATGTTATGGAGGTGCAGTACTGTGCGTTTGAAAGCTGGAGGAGCAGTCCTACCCTGTCCTAGCCTGAGCTGAGTCTCACAGGCTTCAGAGGCAGGGTAATATTTCTAAATTAAATGAGGTTTCTCAAGAGGATGGCAAGTTTCTCTGACAAAGTGGGGAGCGAGAGAGTGAGAACGAGAGGGGAAGAAGGAAGAAACGAGCAGAGAGAGAGTAGCGAGATATGGGAGCAGTCTCTTCCATTGAGGAATGTTGGGTTGCTTAGCAACATCTGAACAGTCATTTTTCAAATTCAATTCAGGTTTGTTCTGCGCTTTCTCTCTTTCTGTTGAGTTGGTGCTATTGTCAACGTTCTTCAGAAGAGCGAAGAGTGACGGACAGCAGTGAGCAAAATAGAAACGGGGACGATTTTTCTATTGCAAAGGAGAGCGTACAGAACAACTGTATGAACAGCTAATAGCAAATCTCTTTCTCACAGTTTGCATGCACTTTAAAAATTTGATTTCAGTAAAACTAAAGCATATATTCATGTTACTCACACTACAATTGGTCTCGGCATAGAATGCTTTTGATAAAGAGAAGTGATGTGCGATGCATACTCAATAGTTTAATTATCTTGTAACGCATTGTGTCACATATACTTAGATAACTTGATTATGACTGTGCATGAAGACATTCCATTTCTATTGCGTACACTCACACACACACACACAAACACACGCACATGCACATGCACAGATGTTCTAACACACACAAGCAGAATACCTTCCGTTTGTTACAGAGAATGGATTTTTGACAACAGGTGCATATATATCACCAAAACCAAAAATGTGTTGTATCAAAGGCACAAAATGATCTGTGTCAAAACACAATAGCAGCATAAGGCTGAATCTGAATATATTCTCAGTGACCTAACAGTAACAATTCCATCAATACACCCCTGTATCACTCACTGTAGCAATGGGACGACACCTAGTGTTGAGAAATAGAACTGCAGCTTGAAGTATGCACTTACACGGGTGGTTCAGTAGCCAAATACCTTAACATTTCATTTCTGACTGTTAAAAAAAGAAAACAGTCACATCTAAATGACCGAAAGTAATATCTAGTGATGCAAAACATTTTACTTTTTTCTCAATTTTTGCCATTTTGAATCGAATTGTGCTGATGTAATTCATGACTGAATGTGACGAGATAAAGAACTTTTTGCACTTTGGCATATTAGGCATACAAATATTAGTGACCATGTGCATATTTTAAAGTGCAATTTTTTTTTTTTGTTGGAATTTAATCTTTAATCAAAATAACTGCCCCTCCCTCTTGCAGTGTCATCTCTTCTCTTGTCTGATGACGTGTTTACTGGCGTGAGGGTGGAACATCTTGTAAGTCGCACTGGACTGCAGCAATAGCAAACCACATCATCCAATGATCTGTTCAATTCCAGTGGGACAAAATCAAGTCCCACCCTACATTTTTTCTTGCTTGAGAAGCTGTTTCACTTGAATATTCATCACAATAGGGAAGAAAATACTATTGCAACTTCAGTTTCATGCTGACTTTAAAATAAAATATTGCAAATACTTCAAATCACCAGTATATTTGCTGAACTGTAATGTTATGAGTATGTTTCATACTCACAAGCTTCTTTGAGTTTTTCCTTGTCGTAGTGCAGAGCTTCATAATCATGCATGCTGATACGGCTCACTCTGATCCGTAACCGTTCTGGAAATGGTTGCTGACTACTGGATAGAAAAATATTCCAGTTAGAAAAATCATACAAATTAAGGATGTACAGCACAAATCGAGGCTTTTTGATAACATCCGCATGTAATAGCACGAATGCTGTCTTGGCTAGGTACAGTGTCTCGCACTTCATTAAACGCACTTCTGTCACAACACTAATTAAATATGTCTCCACTTCCGATATTTAGCTTTTTAACCGTGGTTTCATTATGGGCCTATCTGCTGTCAATACAACGCATTCAGCCCGAAGCGGTCAGGTGTGAAATTAACAACACCTCAGAGAGCGCGATTATCTAATTTCAGCAGGACTAAGCAAGCTTGTCCGTCCTTAGCAACCATTTATGAGGGTAATTTATTCACTTCAAGTGTCAAGGAAAAGAAATGAGACTGAGAGAACGAGTAAATCACACTAAATTTTCACACTTTCAGTGACAGCTCAAAAAGACATCAAGCCAGCGGTTTAACTTTCTGCTCACTTGGCTTTTTATTAAATATCACCTCATACCAAACACTCAAACGTGTGTTTGCGTGCATGCAGATTTTGGTGATGTTGCCCTTCTAAAGAGCCTTGTTCAAAAAAGGCATTACTTCTGTTTAATTGCATATACACGCTAGAGGTGTCACAAAATACAGGTATTGAAGGGTGATATTTAAAAAATTAATTATTAATATCATGTTAATACTACACATGATAAAATTAGGAGTGCAAAGATAAGCTCATGTCACAATTTGATACAAATTCTCATTCTTGTGTAGACTGTTATGTTATTTCCTGTTTTACACAATGTTTTGTAGTCCTTTGTAGTTTTTGATTGACCCCAGGTGTGTTTTTTTTGCCAATTACCCCTTGTGTGTTTATACCAAAGTCTATCTTGTGTTCCTTGTCAAGTCTTGTCCTACATGCATGCTAGTTTGGTGCACTCATTCTGTTTCCTGGTTCTTTGTTCTCCATGTTGGAGTTGTCATTATGTTTACTTTATTATTAAACTCACTACAGTTGGATCCAGCTTTGATTTGTTTTTGAGTCCACTCTATATGACACAAATGAAGATACTGAACTTATGATACTATCACAATATTTTAAGCCAAAATAAAGAATTTAGTTTTTTATAATTATTATTATCATCAGGACCGAAAAAAGACGGTGACTATTCCCAAAATGTAAATTCTGCATTTACTCTCAAGTTGTTTGTATGCGTCACACAAGCACTTGAACATCCGTGTTTACAACAGTATTCACGTTGTTGTAAATCTGTCCATCATATAAAGCCATATCGTGTCTCTTCAGAAGACTTGGATTTGGATTAGAGAACTTGACTGATTATTTTTACGATGCCTTTTTTGGATCTTTTAAGTTTTAGAGGAATGGACTTTAAATGGAAGGACAGAAATCACTCAGGATTCATAAACATATCTTCATTGGAGTTTGGTAGATGAAAGTGCTATAGCTTTGTAGCGACATGAGGGTGAGTACGATGACAGAATTTACATTTTTGAGTGAATTATACCTTTTAAAAACAATAAGCGGAGTCTTGGATACAACTAACTCTATATCACGAATCACATCATTAACATCAATGACACAGTCAAATATATATATCAATGCAAATAAAATCATAAATGATCCAGCGCCAATAACATATTACTACTGTCAGAAAAAATTATGATGGAGGAGATGAGAGACAAAAGTGAAACAGTCTACCCTCACCCGAAAAGATTCTGTTAGTCACCCCAGTCTGCAGAAACTGCCTATCAACAATCAACTACACTCTTTTGAGGATTGTGAGTGTGATGGCATTTTTTAAAATTTGTATAGATAATGTAATTTTATTGTTATAGTGAATTATTTTGTTCCCTGAGTGAAAATACGATATAGTGACAGCCCTAATCTACACACAGAATCCAGGAATGAGTGTGTTATCATATAAGGTTGACTCACTCATTGAGCAGTGGTATAGATGTGCGTCTCTTGGTTTTCTGCACCATGTTGGCCTGGTTTCGCAGAGAGATGTGAATAACAGATGGTGCTAGTTTGCAAGGCTCGCCATCCACCTGCATGGGGATTGACTTAAAGGTGGTAAGGGTGACCTCACGGCACTGATTCAACCTCTCACCGTGACCTCCGACCTGCAGTGTAGCCTATAGTCACAGCAAGCAAAGCAGGGAATGTAAATTCACCAATCCAACTGAAACTCCCTTCCAAATTTATCCAATCAGGTGAAACATACCAATGATGTCATTGTGAATCCAATGACCTCAATGCAGCCATCATCATGACGCTGAGGCTCAAAGTCATGATGCTCACTTGGATTGCCCCATGGCATAGTGCCCGCACAGTACCTTCAATTAACATGAACATCAAAATGTACACGTTACTGACATGTTAAGCAATGGAAGAAATGTTTCTTGATATTACAATGATTTCTCAAGTATCATGCCACACTGAAGACTGGAGTAATGACTGCTGTTGCAGAAAAAAGATTTTGTGCATCACCTGGGGATATTGAGAAAGACCAGGCATTGCAGCTTCAAATCCTGGACTTTTGAGGTCAAATCTGTGCCGTCACACTATAGAGAATGAGAGAGAGAAGAAAGTAGCACAGACTGAATAAGTCAGCAGAACAAACCAACAGTCAGCAGAAAAAAGGTTTCAACTCAAATTTAGACACAATACCTCTCAGTACTCAAGAGCCCAAAGCTCAAGAGGAAGAAACGCAAACAAACAAACAAACAAGCATGCAAATACAGAGACTTGCAGAGTCAAACCTCAAAAATCACTGCATATTCATTTACATTTCAAAACACCCTGGTAAGCACACATATTTCCTCTCTTGTTCTGCACAAATGAGTTGTTCTGTACATACCACGACTCTGATGTGTTTGGCCAGGTCTTTGGAGCTGCCCATCAAGAAATCAGAAAACGCTGTCTGTAGAAAAAGGAAACATCATTTGCATCACTCTCTCACTGTCATATTTATTAATGTTGCAGTTAAAACAGGGGTTTGCAGTTATTATTGTTGCGAAAGAAACCTTTTTTCTGTATTGTGACATACAATCAAGCGAACGGATTATTGTAAAAAATCTATGGCAGGAACTTGATTCTATGCATTGGTTTTTGATTGGATGGAGGGGGATCTGAATGCAAGCTTAGAGTCGATTTTAAGAAAGGAGTGGGGCTTAAGTGGACTAAATGATTGGAAAAGTCCTGTACACATCTGTCGTTTCACCGTAATAACAAGTTTGATTAAGAATTTCAAACTAATTTTAAAAAATGACATACAAGGAGGAATAGTTCACAATAAGATTGATAACATGCATTTAAAATGCAAGAATAGTTTGTGTGTGTATCACTTACCCCTGCATAGAACATTTTGTTTCTGAATCGGCTGTTAAATTTCTCAGGGTTGGCCTCTGTGGAGTAAGAGGACAAACCATCATCAATCTAAATTAACACCAATCAATCTGTCCTCATAGAAGAAACTCAAGCCTTTACTCTCACATAACTGCTGTCTGGCTAATAGACAGTCACAGACTAGCGCCTTTACACCAACCTCGAGATTCGTGGAACTCTAAAGTCACATGAGCATCAAACCCCAGGCTGAAGTAGTTATTGAATACGTCTAGAGGGAGCTGTGGAGCAGAGAAACATTGATCACTCTTCAGCAGCTTACACACTGACGCAAACCATACAGCTGTTCTGTGCTGCTGACTGCATGTAAAATAGCACAGCAGATGAAGCTCTTACCTTGTCCGTCACCTGTTCGTCTCTCTCCTCTGGGCCCGCCTCTGGGTTGGGCTTCACAATAAGATTCCATCGATCCAGCTGTACAATATTCCCATCCTCAACGTGAGACAGGATTTTACTCAGAGGTTCATCTGTGTAACCCTACATGCATATGGTTGTACAAGAAATACCCATTCAGCAAACAATGCTAACGAATGGACAGTGAGCAGACTATGATACATGAATTATATTAGACTTTACTATGGAGGAACATGATAAAGTTCTTTTGATTGTTTGAGATGAATGTGCACAGACAGAACTTCCACTTCCACTCACCCCACCCCAGTTTAGAGTCCTAGCAAGGTCATTTCCTGTGCCCAGAGGAAGTACAGCCACAGCAGGAGAAGGGTTTAGCTGCAGCTGATCAAGAGCAGACAAGATCCAGCCCACCTGAGACAAAGCAGAGAGAGAGAGAGAGAGAGAGAGAGAGAGCTTATTTAAAAAAAAAAAAACATTAATAGTCCCAATCACACAAAAAAATGGCTTAAGGCATATAATAGTTAGAGTATCCTTGAGAGCTAGAGTAACAAAGCTAAATATCTTGCTTTGTAAAATCACATCAACCCAGAGAACCACACGGGGGGAAAAAAAAAACCTCAAAATGAATATACGCAGTGTTTAACTTAGAAAACTGCAGTTCAGCTGTTCAGCAGGTTGGAGGACGGGTGGATTTAAACTCCTTATTTCAGTTGGACTTAAGGCATTATTCCTAAACTTCTCTCTCATGGATCAGAGTCAGTATATGAAATATGACTGCGTTCAGATCCCACTTTAACAGTCTTAATTACTTACACAAACGGATTACAGAGATGTGACACCATGGGGTAAACCAGGACACACACATCAGCATTACATGTCAGAAAACTTCTCAAACATATGACTCATCTGAATAGTGTCATGGTATTATGACTCAGGAGAATCATCTTTTCCTACGCTCAGTCTGGGCGATAAGACTGTAGTGCCACCCCTCCTGGAGGGGTACATAATTCCTATATAAAACCATTCACCAAACATCTACATAAGGTGATGAACAGACTGTCTTTGCAGATTATCACCACATACAGACACACGCACAAAATCACTCACCGTGCCATCTCCACCACAGGCCAAAATTCTCAAGTTGTGAACTTTGCGATACATTTCCAAGCTAAAAAAAAAAACAAAAATCCATGAGCATACTTGTAAAAATATTAATGTATGATGCAATGTATGACAAAATAATCAGAATATATGTTTGACCAAATTGCGCAGCTCTATAATGTAAATAAATACTTTTCAAATAAAAACAAATGAAACTTCAAAACGTAGTGTGACCATTAAATGTGACCTTTAACTGATATCAGAGAACTGTGAACAACTTAAAAAATCTTGAGTAGTACTTATAAAAAATGTCAAAAGGTTTAAGCTGAAAAAAAAAGCTTGGGAAGCCCAGTTCTGAAGCATTCCACATGCAGGTACTGACCCTTCCTGAGGACCCCCCTGACTGAGATCAAAGACCTGCCGAGGGTTCAGATACCACAGAAAGGACTGGATGATTTTAGCACCCTGAAAGAGAGAGAGCAGAAGGGAAATAGTTCATATAGGTCATTTTTATTTTTATGGTTTACTAAATTGTTGTTAATATAATTACTATTAAATTATAATTGATATAGAAGCTAATTATAATACCTGGTTTCCTCCACTCTTTGGGTTTACAAACACCAGCAGTGGCTTCATGAGTTGAGAGGGAATAGGTCTCACTATGAAGGGTTTCCATCGAGCCTCCTGGGAGGGAAGAAAGAAAGAAAGGTTGGGATTGGTGGAGTAGGGGTATAAAAAAAATCTAACGTCCAAAAACATGTTGTTTCTTTAATTATAGCATCCTCTGGCAAACAACAAAAACTATTACTTGTTCTCATACCTCTGCTCCTTTCTTGCTGGATTTGCGTTTGAAAGATGCTCGTTTCTTCTTTTTGCTTGACTTTAGTGAGGACTACATTTGAAAAACAGTACAGTAAGATTACTAAAAGCAATCCACAAGTTCAACACATTCATTAAAAATGCACTGGTAAACTACAGTGGAGATTTCAGCATAAACGCTCTTTGTTTCCACAGTTTCTGAGCATTTAAAATCCAAAAAACATCTTTTTTGTCTAATTTAGTTCTGAACAGCTATTTATTGCTGTACGTATCATTTTGTATGTTGGAGTTTTTAAACAATCCAGGGAAGAGAAAAACATTTATTTAGCAAAACAATGCTCACACAATGCTTTTGTGCAGGTAATACAATGCTTTGAAAATTTACAGAATTCCTTGGGGTTTCCACTGGGTTGAAGGTGTTTACATCTAGCGTTTTACATTTAATGTACAATTAGCCATAGACATGCTGATTGCACCGCTTCAGTTAGTGGGATTTTCCCATTCAATCAACAACCATAAAAGAGAAGTAACAGAGTAAAGATTATACCTGAGGTCGGCGAAGCCGTATGACCCAGGTAGGAGGTACTATAACGGCAGCGTGTGCTCCTAATGAACACGGTTCTTCTATCTGCTGCAGCATAAAGCAAGTCACCTTATTATGATACTGCAGACAAAAAGAGAAAGAGAGAAAAGTTACACACATTTATATACTCTACAATACTAAAGCACACCAATGAATTCAGCCTGAGAGACTTACTGCTTGTTTGCACCAAGAGCAGCTAATGGCTACAATCTCTTTACTGTGAAAGGCAAATTTCTGCTGAAACCCCTGTAGGTGAAGATCAGACTCTGTTATAGACTTATATTCTCATACATACTGTATGTCTAAACAGTCTTCTTGTGTTGTGACCCATTATACTCACCTTTCCACACTGTTTGCATTTACCCTCTTGTCTTCTCCGATGGACCCAGTGATGTCGCACTATTGCAGGCTATCATAAAAGCAAAACACAAGATTTCATATAGCTGTCCCATCCATAGATTATGACAATCTGTGTTAAAAATGCAACATTAAACCAGTTGAATGGTGTGAGGTTATGCTGTGGGGTCAAGATCAAGATCAAATCTGAAGGGATATGGTGTGACACGTGAACAGAAGCAGACAGCAGAACAGAAATCATGGGAATAGAATACCGCTGAAGATGTATCTAAAAACTGTGCAAACTTATATTTGAATGTTATGATGTAATGACTATACACATGTGGGCAAATGTTTGCTCAAATACTTGGGGGTTATGGGGTTTCATATTTCCAAATAAATGAATTAAGATCCACAAATAAATTTAGAGAAATTAAAACACATTCACACACACGCACCACAAATAAATAAAATGCTAAAAAAATATTTTCAAATATGTTGTTTATGTTACAAACACAACTCCGTCTGACATGTGGATCAGCACATGCATTTGTGGATTCGGACACTTTTCTAGCATTGTTGTGCACACAAATCCACAAATAAATGGACTCCACCCAACGTCCACTCAGGCTAATCTGATATTGGCAAATAGACAGATTTATTTAATTTAAAGATAATTAACCTCTGGCGTTATAGGCTATTAATGAAACTTGGCTGCCCATGCAGCATAAATTGGTGCACCATGACTAATCTGTAGTTTTCACAAGAGTCCTGGAGCTATCAAAAGCTGACAAATTTTGTTGACAAATAAATGAAGATATCTCTGTGCAGGTATTACACATTGTTCATTTACATATATTACTGACATTGTAACGATACAAAGTTTGTTGAAAATCAGTGAACTAACACTAATTCATTTATATAGCCAAGTAATGTTGTCATCATAGTTAGGTGAGAGTGTGTGTGATACCTGTGTGATAGAGGTGTGTGCACTATATTTAGCTGCAGCACCTCTCATTTGCTCCAAAGCACGGTGACCTCTGAAAGCTCTGCGTCGCCATGTGCGCTAACCCACCAAGGCAAGATGAGAGATAGGAAGAGAAAGGGCACACAGAGGAGCGGAAATGCAATGGAGAGACAGGGATGAGGAGACGAGGGATGGATTACAGCAGTGAGCGTGACATAGGGGAGACATAGGGGAAAACGGGTAAAACGTAAAATCAAGATTTAAAGATGTAAACAGCAAACAGCATCATCCATAGTAGTGTGTGGGTCATTCAGTCATCTGCATTACGCTAAATTTTAAGCTTTTTATCTTAAAATTTAATATAGAAATGATCAGCTCACCGCTGTTGGCTGTTTATATCAATCTATGAAGGTTTTACGACAATTAGTTTGAAAGAATTGGAAAACAGACAGAATGGGAGAAATAAAGCAAACAAAGAAAGGAAGAGAAAAAGAAGAAACTCACTTCTCGGATGTTCCGCGATCCCGACTCCCTGAAAGACGGTTTACATCTGAAGTTTATCTGAAAGACAAAGAACAAATCTTATTTTCTACAGTAGTATTAAGTATTTAACCTAAATTAAACCTCAACAGCTCAGTAGCTCATCAAAACCACAAAACTGTTGGATTATATTACAGAAAACATGCTCAGATTTGGAGATTCCCCATAGAGATCAACATTTCTTTTAAAAAAAAATAAAAAATGTATATGAAAACAGAACAAAAAACAAAAGCGTCACTTGCCTTACCATCTTCTCTGAGTTTGTTAGCCTGGTTAGTGAGAAGTATGATTAAAATCATCCCTGATCAAACATCATTTCACCACAATCAGCCCCATATACCAGACATAAACTGTTGAAGACACCAACCAGAATCCGAACTGAGAACACACAGAACCTGTGCCTCATGGATAAAATAAAACTCCACCCAACAACCTGACATTGACTTGCCCAATCAAAATGAAAGTGATTAAGGTACTAGTGAAAAAGAAGAATATGTCTGGCAAGAAAACCTTTCTGCAGTATACGGTTAGAACCGGGTTTTGTCTAAACTTCAACTCAATCAGGTTATCAAAAAGAGACAAAGCATGCCCCTTTCACAGTCTGGATGGACTGAGAGCTAAAGTGGCTTCAGATGTTAAGAGGACAATGAGTGCGTTTACCTGCACGTTTAACCCGATTATGCATAATAAGCCGACAGTACACATGTTCATGTAAACACGTTTACCCGTTTTCCTTTATCGGAGTAAGGAAACTTACGCCGATTTCGCCCCGGCACGTAAATGCATTACCTTGCTTTCGGTCGACTTATTGAAGTATGCATGTGTGATGTGTGACAGGAACGTGTCCTTACTGCTGATTTAAGCGCATCCAGACAGAGTAAATGTTTTGCAATAAGGGAGGAGGAAATATATCGCAAACTCAGACTCTACCTTGATCCAAAGAATTATAAAAATGTGTTTTCATCTTGTGCAGCAGAAGTTGCGTTGTCTGGTTATTGGTTTGCATGTAAACCTGGACAACAGGTTATTTCAATAAGCTGATTTTTGTGAGTTATTGGCGTACTGGTGTGCATGTAAACGTGCTCATTGTTATTTAAGTTTTCTAGGTTTATCAGGCCAGACAGTCACCCGTCTTTGCTAAGATCAGATGTGTGAGTGATCCATTAGCCCCAGTTGAGTCTGAGAAAAAGCCAGAGGGTTTCTCACTCTGAATGAAGGATCTTTGAGAGGCACCTCATCAAGCCCCTCCCCGTGAGGTGGAGCATTCCAGTCCAATAACTGAAGGGAGGAACATGTATGGTCTGTGATGCAGAGTCGGATCATGTCTCTACCTTTGTGTTGCCATTAGAAATTCACTCACCTTCTCCAGCTGTTCTATGCAGATGGAGTGAACTACGATCTTGCAAGCAGCACATTTTTTCCGAGCAACAGACTTTTGCTGTGAAACACAGAAAAAGAGACATCATTAGATTCAGACTGCGTCACAGGTGATCTCAACTTGATATAAATTGACCAAAAGAATTAAATCAAACTGGTTTGATGCACTTAATTCCAAAGTTAAAAGTACAAATCATATGCAATGCATTCTGCGAGTAAGCCACCAGGGAGCAGCATTAAACTAAGAGATAAAAATAAAAGAGAAAAAGAGAAACGGTGCAAATGATAGACTCTCATTTCCCTTTTTACCATCAATCTATTTCTATCCTCTCTCTCACCTTCTTTCGTATCTTATCCCATGCTTTATTCTCTCTCATCTGGAAGGCATCATTCACGATGTCTCATCTCACCTTTGTCCCTCTATTTACTTTCTTCTGTTTACTCACTCTTGCATAAAGAGGGGCTTATTCTGGCACTCCTTTATATATAGAACACACACTAACCAGTGACTTGGCATAACAGTGCTGTTCTCCGACGTAACAGAAGTCCCCAGAGACATTTGTCTCGAACCAGATGTGCTCTCCGTAAAGAGCTGATTCCTGCTCAAACACAAAGCCTCAAATTAAACGTGAAACTGAAGAAAGAAACGATAGCTCTATCAACAGTACAGTGAATGGAGATCTGAAGTCAAGATTATTTGGGTTTGTGTTACTCACACTCCAGTCCACTGTGCTGCGAATTTCTCTGTCCGTTTCCCCCTTGGCCAACAATGCAGCACTGGGTTGGCATGAGAGATGCTGGAGACCGGACTTCGCAATGGCCTTCCTACAAACAAACAAAAATAAACCAGTCGCGTAAAACATCAAGCAATAACGATGAACAGAAATGTATAGCCCGGATATACACATACACAAAGAAGGACAGTAAATGTGTCTGGAACAAACAAAACCTTCAAAAAACTTGAACTGAATTGAGCTGGATGATGACATTTCTTCTGTAAAGCTGCTATATAGCTGAATCGAATTTGTTTCATAATTAATGAATTTGCAACGTCAACAATGTTATTGAATGTTATTAAACTTAATCAACACAGACTTGAGCCAAATAATGACACTATTGTCATTTTGCTGATTTACAGCACAGAAGCTTGCATCCTTTACGCTGTTATTTTCCTGATTATTTCTATGAAGGTGATACATAAAGATGACTTGACTTGTTTAGAACTGCACCTCAGATGTAAACCACTAAAAAACACTAAATATGCCTCGTTAGAAGATATTTCAGTTTGAAAAATTAAAGGAGAAAGAGTAATAAGAATAATAAGAAGAGTGAAACAGAGACAATACATTGAGCCCTTGTGTTTAGCGGCAACACTGAATATCGTAAATACTCCACCAGTCTCATTTCTTGTGCATACAATTGAAGTTATAGTTCACTACTCTAAGTGTCAAAATGTCAGAAAGCGAAGAACAAAAGAAAAAAAAGGTCCATTATCACATCACTAATGTTAAATATAAATGAAATACTGTTGGAGTGTTTGATTACATAAGGGTTGAAATTATAGAGTGCTGATGAAAACCCTTTTTTTTGCTTCTCTAATCATATTTGAAAAGGGACATATATCCTCTCTCACACACCCCAGTGACAAAACAAAATATTTAAGCGACAGAAAAGTGCAAATAGCTTTCGTTTGCAAAAAAAACTTTTAAACACACAAACATAAGACATACAGCTGTAGTTAGGGCTCTACATACGAGAGGAACCCGCTCCATGTGTCAGTCTGTGGGTTGTAGTAAGTTCCCTGCAGTGTGTGTGAAAGACCGAGATCTGGCCAGCAAGGGGAGCTCGTCCTGTACAGTGCAACTGGTCCTCGAGCTGCAAGAGAATTTCGCCTCCCTGCCCACAATCCACCCACATTAGACAGCCCCTGTGCCTGACTGGTCCTACGGTAGTGGCCATATAGCCCATAAGAGGCCGGGCTTCGATAAACTGCCTCAGCGGGAAGTAGGTGTGAGGAGTTTCGCCGCAGGCAACGTGGTGCACGGATGAGGGGCCGGGGCTGAATGCTTTCTCCTGCCAACAAACCATGAGTCAACCATGTCAGACACTTATCAGACTCTGTCTCTAAGTCAATTCTTGCTTGCTCATGCTCTTCCTGACTAGAGCTGCTATCAGAGAGAGATGAGTATTCTTCTACACTCTTATCCTCCCTTTCATGGTCTTCGCTCATCTGCACCACACTAGCCAGAAGCAGCGACGGTCCCAGGAGCTGGGCGTGAATGCTGCGGTGTTTGGCAGCCTGTCTTCGTCGGATAGCGAACCTCGGGGTCAGGCAGGCCGTCGCACCACTTGACCTCCTCCTATTGAAGTGTCCTCTTCTGCGTTGAGAGATCCCCGCCTGCACATTGCTTGTTTGGAACTGAGCGCTAGACCTGCGTCTATGAGCCAGGCCAGCCGAGGGCAGGCCCACGCTGGAGCGCCGGCGAGCTTTACTCGCTGGAAGTGCCACACTGGGACGCCTGCACCCATTTGGCTCACAGGCTTTCCGCCTGAAACGTAGGCCAAATAATGTTTCCATTGGATGCTATACGCCACGACTGATGTCTTCCCCAGAGGATGCTGTGGGCGCAAGAGTGAGTTGATCAGCACATACAATACACAGGCTACAACATACATGAACAAATGTGTTGTAACTGTCTCCACAAATGCAGTGCTGCTCCTTTGACCTTTTTTAGATGAAATAGATGATGGGATATCAAACAACCACCAATCACTCCAATCAGCTCTATTCAATTCCAATCAGCTCTATTCAATTTCAGTCAGCTCTATTCTCCTCACTTGTGTGATTTATTTAGCAGCACAGACAAAACTGAAGAAAACCATCTGCCCTAATCTGCATCCTGTCAGAATAGTAACCAAGAAAATGAAACCTACTTTAATCAGCAATGCTACGTAATCGACACGATCACAATTGACGGAGCTCAGGTAACATTACCTGGAGAAAGTGTATCTAACGGCGATATTTATAAGACATCTCCACTCTCTGATCCCACAGAGTGACTTCTTAACAGTGCCCTTAAAGGGATAGTTCACACAAAACTGAAAATTCACTGGGGTCCAAAATATCATTGGATCCCACTAACTTTCATTGTATGGACAAAAATAGACATTTTTAAAAACATCTTTAAAAAAAAAAGAAGTGGAGTTGAAAGTTGAGAGAAACGCATACATACTTGGAATGGCATGATAGTGCAAAAAACGACAACAGAATTGTCATTTCACTGGCAATGTTGAGAAGCGTCTCTGTAGGAAGTCTAACTTTACACCTCGATTAACCTCAAAAACTCTAACATATAAAAAAAAAATTTACTCTTCCTCTTTTTTTTCTTTCTCTCCCCTCCTTTTTCCAGTGTTTCTGTACTTGTTTTTAGAACTCTCTATTTGGTACACATTACAATCAGTGTTTCCCTTATTTGTGTAAAAGTGTATATGTATGTCAGTGGTCAATAATAATAATAATAATAAAAAAAATGACACAGAGAATTTCAGGAGAACAATAATTAGAAGATAAGAGAGAACGCATTCGTCGATAGTATAGCCCTCCATCTGATTTCAACAGTGTATATGATTAACTACTGAACTCTCAATGAATAAAAGGGGATTAATGCTCATAATCAGTTACTATTTAGCCCGATCTATGACCTTAACTTTAATTAAACCGACATGCCCATCCAAAGAATCACATAGGAAAGAGATATTCTAAAAAATAATTAGATGTTTCTTAGAGGAAACAGTGTACTGTGCAGTATATCTATATTTAATAACAAAGACACAAGCTAACAAAAAAAAAAAAAAATGAATACACAGACAAATTAAGTATAGTGTGTCTAAACAACACCAGAAGTGTGTGGATTAATTTCTGCAGCCTTTGGAAACAGTTGTGTGTAACTCAAGCACCACAGTTTGACTTTGTCTGAAAAAGAACTTAAAGTTTCATAAGTCACATGAGCTCACAGACCTTATCAGATTCCCACACTGTTAAAGGTCACCAGTGAGTAACCGTGTGTCAAAAATACACAACATGACTGACATATTATTCTGTAATGCAAATAAACAATAAGAGAAGAAAAATTCATACTGTAAATATGCATTTTCCATAAACAGACTTCCACGAATGTCAATTTAAGTAAGAATTTAAAGTGTCAGCAATGTGTTGTCCTGGTGGAAGATACTAGCGGATCAATAGAGGGTTATTAACAGAACAGTTATCGTAAGGGAAGGTTTATCATTGAAAATTGTATCATACTCTTTAAACAGCATTGTGGTAAAAATGAAACACTATGGCATCAATGACAGCATTTTGCTTTGCAATATTGGGAGGAACTGAGAGCAGCAGTTTCAGTTTTTCCCCTCCATTTGGCCTAAAACACTGTGTTTGCAGTCAAGTCATCCAGTTTTAAATGTTGACTAAAGGGGTTTTACATATTTTCTGTTGCTGTGTTCTCTCCATATATACGATTCTTTGCCGCCTTCAGCCACTGCCTACAACACGCTGGATCCTTCACTGGAAACTGAAAGCAACTCCCTCCCCCTAAATGTCTACACTTTGATTTCTCGCACCTGGGAAGCTTTCCTTCCTATTTGGCAAAAGGGAAGACAACAGCATTTTTTATTTGTTCCCACTAGTTAGCTACATCACACTGATTTTGAAACATTTTTCACCTCTGTAGTTTATATAGGCATCCTAGCTTTATTGAAAGAATATTTTGCAAGCAGTGAAGTACCCCTTTAAATTTAATATCAATTATTTCTAAAAATAGTTTTTAGTTGCGGAATAATTCGATGTAAATATGTCAGTGGCAGTAAAATGTGTCTATGTCTTCAGTGTCACTTTGGTTCTTGCTGCTAAGGTCAGTAGAAGTGATGAGTCTAAATATATGTGTGAAGTGTGAATTGTACTCGGTATTCAAGAGCAGACAAAAGGGTCAAGAAATTTACTACTTGGCTTTGTGTGGTTGTGTGTCGTCTTTACTGTAAGTAGCAGGCATGGCAGAACTGCAGACTTCCACTGATTTCAAATTGTTCCCCACTGCAATAGTCCACTTATACTATGATTAAATCCAAACCAGTAACATGCACATTTTAACATATTTCCAGAGAAGAGACTTTTCAAAGAGGAAGGGCTGTAAAAGTAAAATGAGCAAACAATCATTAGTACAGGTATCAGGTACTGTGGCCTTTGGTCTTTAGGTCATTGTGAAAAACACTTGTGTTAGGATGTGACAATTTTACCTACACATCCCACTGTCATTTTTAGACTCATCTTTTTATCTCTGAGAGTGATAATAAAGCTAAATTTTAGCATTTAACTTGGATCTTGATGCAGACAAATTAAGACCATATCCGTACTTCCATCTTCTTTTCCTTTAGTGTTTTCTATTTATAGGTTATGATATTCAATTAGAATATCATCAAAAAGTTGATTTATTTCACTAATTCCATTCAAAAAGTGAAACTTGTGTATTATATTCATTCATTACACACAGACGGATATATTTCAAATGTTTATTTCTTTTAGAATATTACTTAAGGACAATACAAAGAAAGGATTTTTAGAAATCTTGGCCAACTGAGAAGTATGAACATGAAAAGTATGAGCATGTACAACACTCAATACTTATTTGGTGCTCCTTTTGCCTGAATTAGTGCAGCAATGCGGCGTGGCATGGAGTCGATCAGTCTGTGGCACTGCTCAGGTGTTACGAGAGCCCAGGTTGCTCTGATAGTGGCCTTCAGCTCTTCTGCATTGTTGGGTCTGGCATATCGCATCTTCCTCTTCACAATACCCCATAGATTTTCTATGGGGTTAAGGTCAGGCGAGTTTGCTGGCCAATAAAGAACAGGGACACCATGGTGCTTAAACCCGGTACTGGTTGCTTTGGCACTGTGTGCAGGTGCCAAGTCTTGTTGGAAAATGAAATCTCCATAAAGTTGGTCAGCAGCAGGAAGCATGAAGTGCTCTAAAACTTCCTGGTATACGGCTGCGTTGACCTTGGACCTCAGAAAACACAGTGGACCAACACCAGCAGATGACATGGCACCCCAAACTATCACTGACTGTGAAACTTTACTCTGGACCTCAAGCAACGTGGATTTTGTTCCTCTCCTCTCTTCCTCCAGACTCTGGGACACTGATTTCCAAAGGAAATTTAACATTTACTTTCATCAGAGAACATAACTTTGGACCACTCAGCAGCAGTCCAGTCCTTTTTGTTTTTAGCCCAGCCGAGACGCTTCTGACGCTGTCTGTTGTTCAAGAGTGGCTTGACACAAGGAATGCGACAGCTGAAACCCATGTCTTGCATACGTCTGTGCGTAGTGGTTCTTGAAGCACTGACTCCAGCTGCAGTCCACTCTTTGTGAATCTCCCCCACATTTTTGAATGGGTTGCTTGTACACTTTTTTCTACCACATCTTTTCCTTCCCTTCGCCTCTCTATTAATGTGCTTGGACACAGAGCTCTGTGAACAGCCAGCCTCTTTTGCAATGACCTTTTGTGTATTTACCTCCTTGTGCAAGGTGTCAATGGTCATCTTTTGGACAACTGTCTAGTCAGCATTCTTCCCCATGATTGTGTAGCCAACAGAACTAGACTGGGAGACCATTTAAATGCATTTGCTGGTGTTTTGAGTTAATTAGCTGATTAGAGTGTGGCACCAGGTGTCTTCATTGTTGAACCTTTTCACAATATTCTAATTTTCTGAGATACTGAATTTGGGATTTTCCTTAGTTGTCAGTTATAATCATCAAAATGAAAAGAAATAAACACTGTATGGATGAATATAATACACCAGTTTCACTTTTTGAATGGAATTAGTGAAATAACTTTTTGATGATATTCTAATTATATGACCAGCACCTGTCTCCACCACTGACCTAGCACATGCATCCACCATTATTTCTAATAAGAAAACACTTTCATGTTTCATAATATATTGTTAATATCCCACACATGTGTTGCTATTCTAAAATAATGTCGTATTCTGTCATGCTGCCACTCTATATCCACTGCGAAACAGAGATGGAGACACAGAAAGTGTGCGGGTCTGTTCAAAAGGGCCGCCCCTTGGCCTACCTGCAACAGGGAATAAGACATGAGATGGCTCTGACATATCGCTTAGAGGTCTGTGGGCTGAAGTCAGCAGAGAAAGCGTTGGTGAGAGAGATGACGGGCAATTAGGTTTGGATGACTCATGTAAGGTGAGGTTGTTCGACCAACATGTAACTGGAAACTTGACTCATTAAATTAAAGAACACAATGGTCCTTAAACTTCTAGTCACAAAATCTCATGCACTCTGCAGCTATGTTTTCTTACGTCTTTCAAAGTACATACACTGCTTGATTTGGCCAAAAAATTATATTGCTATTATTTTGTCATATACTGCAATTAACCAAGTTATTTCATCTCATGTGAAATCCTTTCATATTGCTGTTGCGTCTGCTAAAACATCCAGGCAAAAGTACTAATAGATCACACGTTGATGCCAATAGAAAGAATTAGTGTTCAGGTTTGTTATTAGACAGAAACTTGCACAAGACTGAAACTTACACACAATCAATGGCCCGTTGTCAATTATTTTTTACATACTTACGTCTTTTATCATTAGACCCTCAATCTTTTATTTTTTTAAATTACAGGGAGTGTTTCTGTGTTTTGTTGACAACAGATTTACAAAATGTTTCTCATTCCATATCTGCTAAAATAAATAAACAAATAAATAAATAAATAAATAGAAAGAAAAACTGTAAACTTGTCAGCACAAAAATGCTGGATATTGTGTGAATATGAAAAGTGAACCTGATGCACATTATAAGCAATTCATAGTACAGTATCCAGGATTCACAAAAACTACTGTATGTGTGTGTTGCATCACATTTGTGGGAATGAATACACCCCTGTCAGGTCAAAGTCCCTGTGTGAATGCTTTAACTTGTTAATTTGTACACTGAAATGCAAAAATGTGTCCGGTGTTAGTATGGAGCAGCATTTATTATAATCTGAGCAGCTCAAAACACAGTATTGTGAACGACATACATGTAAAAACACACAGCTGCACTTCACTTTGAAACATGCAGCACATCAGAATCAGACAGAGCTTGCCAGGTATGTTTACACACACAAGGAATTTGTCTTAGTGACAGGAGCAGTGCAGAAGAAAGTACAGACATAGTGCACACATACATAATTGGCAATAAAAAGGAGTATAATAAAGACAAAAAATAAATCTAATATAATACAGTAATAAAAAAATAGAATAGACAGATTTTATGAATGTACAGATATGATATTTACGAGTGTTCAGTTTGAGATGCTATTTACAGAAGTACAATTCTGTACATAGCATCAAATAGCATCTCATATGTTCTGTACAAATGTTATTACAGTTCAGAATATTTAATTAAATAACAGCTTTTTGCACTTTGATAAACACACTAAAGAACATCTTGATTTCAATTTTATTTTGATTAACTGTGCAGTACTGTTTGTTGGCCAAAGCATACAAAATCTTTAGCAATGTTAAGTCTATACACTTTGCTATTGCTGAAACAAATTGTGATAAACTGGAAGACCCTATTGTACTCTGATCTGCTTATTGTGCACAGTGAACATCATAACAACACTACATTCCTGCACGTCTCAAATTAATCTCTACACAACCTGTCACTTCACCCTTTCAAGCATTTTAGGCTGTTATACACTCAACTGCACCAGATTACACACGTCTTAAGGGGCAGGACTGTGTGAGTGTGTGTGTGTGTGTGTGCGTGCGTTTTTGTGACATATCAAGACACAAATGTGTATAATGACATGGGTATGACACTGGTATTACAACTTGAAGGTGAAATATGAGGACATTTCATATGTCTCCACTTTTCAAACAGCTTTAAAAACATACTAAACAATGTTTAATTAAAGTAAAAATGCAGAATGTTTTCAGTGAGGGTTAAATTTAGGGGTGGGGGGGGGACAGAATGTACAATTTGTACAGTATAAAAACCATTACGCCTATGGAATGTCCTTACTTTGATAGCAAAACGAACATGTGTGTGTGTGTGCGTGTGCGAATGTGTGTGTGTGTGTGTGTAATCCAGTAGAGCTAATGCTTATACCATGACCAGATTAAAGCCCTATCTTAGAGGAAGAAAGCAGAAGAGATGGCGGCGTGTGGGTGGGTTAGTGTTGTGTGATAAACTGCTGTCTTCTCAGAGTTAAAGGTTAAGGTTGCAGAAGAGGCAACTTTAAACAGAAACTTCACATTTAAAATTTCCTCAGCAAAACTTTACACATATGCACAAATGACAAACACAAACACTCGATTTCTAACTATACTCTGTTGTGGCACAACAAAATGTTTAACAAGTTCAAATGTATACTTCTATAAATCACTATATAGAATATTTTATTAACTATATATTGAATATTGAATATATATATATATATATATATATATATATATATATATAGTATATATATATGCACTGATATTAAAATAATTGTTGTAATTAATAACTGATAAAATTGCATGCTATTTTGTCTAAATAAATTAAAATTAAAAAGCCCCACTAAAAACGAAAATTCATCTTTTTAAGTGCTACAGGTGAATTAAGGCATCTTAACATTAGAATGCACAGTATGAAATTTTTGATTTATCCTGAGATTTGAAGATAACATTTAACAGATAAAATTATTTGTGTTTTTAATAATTCAACAATAATGCTGATATACACAAAATACAATAACTAAATGAGTTCACACAATAAAATAAATAAATGAATAAATAAAAATAACGTCAGTAAATGAGACAAATGCCTGTAAGAAGTGTTTATGTTAGGGCATGTTGGATATTGCAGCACAAACAGGGACTTTTTACTTCTTCCACTCTCTTGTATCATGCACGGCTTTGCATGTGAATGCTTAATGTTTGACAGCTTAACAGGATAGAGATGATCTTTCCTCCATTTTGCTCAGAGATATTAGAAACGTTATCTGCTGTCTTAAGTGTTGATACTGAGGTGAAATAATTAACTCAAATGCTTCTGTGTGTATAAAGACAGTACCATCAAAACAGTCTGAAAAGAGTAAACAACTAAGAGTATCAGACAAGTAAATGTATAACACAAACAACACACACACACAAAGTTGATCAGTGCTATGGACGGGTGCTAGACTCAACATTGTTGACTTTAAAAGGTCAGTATTGTTCATCTACTGTAAAGAGCCTTGTGAGACTCTTGTTTGCATGATGAGGGTTTTTTTTTTTTTCTTTTTGGTAAATGACACACTGTTAAAAGCAAACTTCACACAGATGTCAGGAAAAATCTGTTGTGTTGTCAGCTCAGTGGTACCAAAAGACTTCCAGTTTATTAAAAATACATGAATTATTTTTACTCATTTGTATCTGAAAAGTAGGATTAATTACTCCTTTGGCTAACTGCTAGTAGATCAGACTAGATATTAAGACACAGTCTTGACATTGTGGCCATGTTTATGCAACTAGCCCTTGATTATACCTAGTGTTATAATACATTGTTTTGTTTTTTTATATCACTAAGCCTTTACAGATGTGCTATGCTACTTTAAAATAGCAGTTTCACCACATTAAAGCACATAATCCAAGCATGTCCAGAAGCGAAAGGCATGGCTCTACACAAAGTGTGTTAGACAGCATGAACCAAATTCACATTGCTAGATGAGTACATCTAAATTTGAAGAACACTTCAGAAAGCAAAGAGACAAAGAGAGAAAGACTGCACAGATGTCTGAGTAAATTAGATTACGTCTAGCACAGGTGTTCTTTACATTGATTAGGGGTGTGCAAAGCTACAATTTTTCAAAAATACAGAAAACCCTGTATTATTAGGTTCCATCAGACACAAAAATCTGCAGAGTGCAACAAAATAGATCAGTATCTCAAAATGTGTTTTAAAGTTGAACTATATGTAACTCTACAAAAAGCTGTCACTCAGCACCCTTTTAATAGGTACACCTTTGTATCGTATTTACCCGTAAAGGCTGCATATTTTGTACAGTTTTTGAACCTTTTTTTTCTGAAAATGTGACTTAATATCTTAGACCAAAAGATGCAAAAGCAGACAGAATGCGGCCCTTCAATTTACAGATATTCAACAAATATCTAACAAAGTCTAAATATCTATAAACGCAGTGCACAAAATTATTAGCCTATTATTAAAGACTCTAAGCCAATAAATATTGTACATTATAATGGAAAACTGCACACAGCAAGCATGCAGTTAAACTCTGACAGCAAATAGTCTTGAAATGTGTTGTTGAAGGCACTGAATTTGTTACACAAGCAGAGTTTGACAGCTGTAGCACTAATGCTTGAAAAGGGAATAAATTAAGAGAGAATTTTTTTGAAGAGAGTTTACTGTGCTGACAGTTTAACAGGCCGCTAATATCCTGTTTAGTGGAGTCTCTTAATTTACCCTCTTTAAAGCATCACAGCTAAAATATTAAAGAAAATAATGTTAAATATTAAATATTAAGAATATACAATTTTTAGATTCTAGATTTCAGATAGTTCATCAGTCTTTCCCAAAATGAACAAATCTCATCCAACACACAAACACACTTATTAAAAAAAACTCCATCATGACACTTAAACACTCTAACTAGGTATTATGAAGAAAAACCTGTATCATAATTTAAGATTCTGAAAGTTTCGCTGTATTTCATAGTATATTTAGTTCTCGATGACTGGATCTTTATTTTATTTTTTCTACCAAGAGTACATAGAAGATAAAAAAAGTTTTACTGTTTAAATAAAAAAATGGACAGAAAATGATGTTCCATTATGTGATTTTTCTTACAAATTTTGTAGTATTATTATTATGATCATAATTAGTACTTTGAGAAGTACATTCTACTTTGCCATTGTAATATATTTGTGTCATTAGTTATACCGAACTTATTTTGGTGTGTATAATAATATCACAGTAGTGTTTATCAAATCAAATTGTGAAATGCTGGTGAAGTGAACGGCATTTCATTTTCATTTTTAGAACAGCTTACAGCTGTATAGTGAGATGAAGTAGTAGATGAAACTGCGGCACCCATTCAGATATACAGAAAATACGCACATTTAAATAGCCGTCTTTTTGAGCTCCATGTTTATTTTATTTATTGTACAGACCTACTTTTGATTTATTCATCCAAAAATTGCTCAATTCTGTGATATTCTGCTATATTCCCTCTATGACTGGATTCCGCGATTCTGACTGTGTCTTCCACATCGCATGAATCATAGGACCAAACATGATATTTGCCATAAGGAGTTAGTTGTGTGGGTTCTTGATTGTTGTGTTATAACCATTACTAATACACTTAAAAAGACACCCAACATAGAGCTCTTCATGGTCACTGAAAAGATACAGCAATTTTTCCTGCAAGGCCCCATATGGTGGTATTTGAAAATGACATACTGTAGGCAAAATAACTGTTGCTTTGAATAAACCAGTATTTCTAAGCTCAGTATTTCAAAGCCTGTAGCAGGATATTCAGACACACATGAGCAAACCAACTCAAAAAGTAGGAAATCTATTGTGAGTTGAGCTTCACAATATGCTACTGAATTTGTGGGCGCATGTGTCTATCCATTGGGATTCTCAAGTCTCTGTGTGCTGCTGAATGTTTTGTTTGCCATTAGGGATTTTGTGCGATGTGTGTGAGATGTGTGCGATTATGACAGTGCTGTCCCTCTTGGGCTGTGCCCCAGACCATGGGAAAGAGGAAGCACTTAAACTGTCTGCGGTCAGTTGTCTCCCCCTGATTCACTCACTCACACACTATAGACACTGTACTTATGCGTTTATGGGTCATTTACAAATAATGGATATGTGGACTTGCTTTTGGTGGTCACAACTGGAGCTGTCCCTGGAAATGTCCCCATTTTACAGCACATTCCAGACACTCCGCAAATACAACATAACCTGTAAGCAACTAAAGCATTTTAAAAGGTTATAATAAAAAAATTGTAATCTGTGTACAATTTGAACTGGTTCCTACTCACTATTTGTTTGTGATTTTTGGTGACCTGTACTAAACCAGTATGATCCCCTAACCGTCATTCATTATAATAATAGTATATACATACTACTAATAGCATAACTATTAATTACAATAATAGTAAGTTTATTATTTATTATAATAATAGTTTATACAACGCACACACAAAAAAAACATATAAAATTGGACTGTCTTAGTTTTTTCATTCATAGAGAACTATGAACTAAATGTTCCAATTTCAATTTCGGAAATCTCTTCATCACCCTGTCATTCCACATCCTGTATCCGTGTGAAAATAACTGAAATGTGAATGTAGGTTGTGCTCATGGTTATTGACATGGTTATTTATTGCCGTTTATTTACTGTTGATGTACTGTACAAAAGAATGTACTGATTTTCAGTGTAAAACCTCAGTAAAATGTTCGCCCTTATCGCATGCCTTAAAGTTTACCATAGCTCACCACAGACATGACAGAAAGAGAGAGAGAGGAATAGAGAAGGGCCAAAAGAGAGAGGGGCAGGAGATAGTCGTTTCAGCTTGAGTAAATATTTACATGAGAGCACAGAGGCAGTTTTGGGATATAACATGCCTCTGTGTCACATACACAGAGTGGAACAGATTTACTGTGCCAATGTTGCTTTTTTGTAAAGTGATGGTCACACTTTTCGCCACAAATGCATTAGATAATCCCACACCTGTGTTTGTTAGGAAAACTGTAATAACCTACCAGAGAAATAGAGATGAGGGCAGGCCTTAAAAGTAAGTTAGACAGTAAAGCTGACTAATAGTTACACACACATATGCACATGCATGTTTTTAAGATGGAAAAGGAAAGCTAGACTCAAGCTAGCAAAGCCACACTGATGAGATTAACGCCTACTTTTGGTTGTTGGTTTTAGCTGTCTGTGGTTTCATACAAACGCTCATCTGCAGTCGCTTTCTGGTGACCATGACTGCATTCTGCCTTGTTGTTGCAGGCCATTATACATGTGAAGCTCTGACCTTGCCTCTGTCTCAACATCACAGTTCATCTCTGAAGTGTGTGCTGTAAAAATAACCCTTTATGTGTGCTTAAGGGCTGCTTTGTCCCTTTTATGAAATCCCTTTGTGAATTTCAGTGAAACTACATTCATTGAAAAACTCAATTCAGTGTGATTCTGAGTGGATGAGTCAGATGCGACCTCTTCTCTATTACCTCGGCGGTGTCGATCACTGCAGGGCGCTTGTAGGTTACAACTGAATTTGTAAGCAAATGTGACCCAAGTCCACTCATAAATTCTATTCTATTACTGATGGCATATAATAATAAAAGGTGTGGAATGTTGTTTCATTTTCAGAGTATATAGGTCCTAATCATATACCCCCATCCTGATTTTTGGGGGGTTTTTCCTGCTAATTTTCCACAGGTAATCAGATATTTACAACATGGAGGATGTATTTGTTGGGGTACATATAAAGCTTTGAAGCTGGTTTCTGGTTCATTTCTGGTCTTCATTTCTTCTGCTGCAATGCAGGTTACGTGATTAGCATAAATACAATACCAATTAATTTAGTTTGTAGTTACTTTGCTACACCACTAGGTGGTAACAAGTTCAATTATTTGTCTTCGAGCATGATTATTCCGGTACTGTGAAACGATTGACCCTTCGCAAAACCTGCCCCGTTGCAATGCTTGACAACCCATGCTCTCTCACACCACACATCATGTTCTCTTGCAGTGAAAAATATATCGTGGAGCAAGCAAGACACTGACAACGTATGAAACAGTTTCCGTATTTAAATTTTCAATTTACCAACGTTAACCTACTATAGGCTACTCGCTGACGGCTTTGTCGGATAAGATGGCAGATTCGGCGTTGTTATTGGTTGGATCGCCTGTCAATCAAACTGTTTGCGAAGGGTCAATTGAAGTCAATTGAGTGAGTCATTGAATCATTCATTCAAACTGATTTTTTAAAAATAATTCATTCAAACCAATTAAACCTTTTAAAAATAGTCTGCAGCAATAAACTTTTTTTTAATAACCTCTAATAAATTACATAATTTTGTTTAGCAATCTGTTAAGAATCGTGGGAGGATTGTGATCTCCGATTGAAACAAAAAAAAAGTGGTTTTCCAAAGTTATTAGCCATTCAGCATTTTCACTGGCCACAATTTCGACATCTATTCCATGGGGAAAAAACTGCCATAAAGTATCGATATGTATCGAAAAATCAATATTTTTTGACAACACTACACTGCACTTAGTCTATTATTACAGATGCCGTTTTAAAAGACTACAATTGAAAAAATTATATATTAAATGTAAAATTCAACACGTAAAAGTGGCAAGTGACCGCGTTACCCACCATTACTGAAATACACCTGCATTTGGCAGGTTGGCAGGTGTTAATATCAACGCTGTATTTAACTTTTAATAGCAAATATAAATATTCTTCGCAAATATAATTTACTTAATTTTACATAACATAATTTTATAATTAAAAAATAATCAATATATTGTATTGTATATAAATTAATGAATTTAGCATATAAATATATATAATTTTGGGTCCTTAAAAATGTTGGCATGGCAAGCAACTGGCATGGAAAGCATCTGATAAATTAATTAGTTCATAATAAACATCTTGGGTAAATTTCTAAATGTTTGACAGGACCAAATAAAATATTAGTAGAGATGTTCACATACGAACACTAAAGAACATTTCAAAAGTATTTTGGTTTAAAAAAAAAAAAAACATGCACATGAAAACATGTAATCGATCATGTAATATCACAGTTTCTGAGTTTATAAAACACGAAATTCACTAATCCTTTGAGTAGCCGATCATATGTGCTGTAAGTGTTGCTGTCACATAATGACTCAATTCTCGACACTACCTGAGCTACTGTTCCTCTCACTCATTTCTTCCCATGTTGTCACTGTTCATTCATTTAGTTTGCCCTCATTTCCTAAACTTCTTCAGGAAAACTTTCCAGATTTTTTTGTTTTGTTTTAGGTACAACTCACACTTGTACCTAATACCCACATTGGAAGTGGCAAAAACCCTTAACCATAGTAAAATCCCAGCAAAATCTTAATAGATTCACTTACCTAAGTTGCCTTTAGCGATATATCCAGAGCCGGTAACAATTAGAATTTACAGAGATAATCAGAGTTATCTTTTTGAAAAATAAATATCTAGTGTGCAATGTGAAGCTTATGCATATAAATATTTGAGTTATCTCTTTGTGCGTGTCATCACATACAAAGTGAGAGGCCTATAAACACAGCAGTTTAATCATTTGCTTGACTCAGTTAAAACGCTTTACTTTATTTTCAAACTGTGGCATACCAAGGTGTCTTATTAACATACACAAACAAGTATACAGCACTAATGCACTATTTTTAGAGTTTCACTGTCAGAGCTAGGAAGAGTTCTGCTAACAACAGCAGCCAGCAATATCCTCTTTTCACTCTGAAACAAATATAATACCGATTACAACACCTGGCTTTGTACAGTTACAAACCGCAGGGCGATACAACACAATGCTATATACAGCAGAAACTGTTGATGACAGAATAAGACAGACAGCAATGAGATTAGCGTCAATATAACTAAGCTGGAGATGATTTGCCAGACAAACGCGAGAATCGTCAGATTCACCTAATACACCTCACATGTCTTCTCTTCCGCACGCACCATTAGCACAAGTCTGAAGGACACAGCACTGCACCCTTAACTCTACAGATCAACAAAACCTCAAGCTCTCAAGAGAGAATAGTCAGAGAAATGTACAACCTGATGGAATAGTCAAAATCATCCAAATGTCTTCTTTCCTCGGCAGAGAACTTTTACAGAAAGAGAGGAGGAAGAGAATAAGAGAGAGAAAGGAGAATGGAAACAGAAAGAAGGTTGACTGGGTATGGGGAAAGAGAGAGCATGCAGTCTGTCCTAAGAGAGTGGGAGGGTCAAAAAGTGAGCGGGTGAGAGAGAAAGGGGGGGGGGGGTCACAGACAGCAGCATGATCCTACTGATGAAGCACACTTCCTCTGACGCAAACACCCCATATATGTAGATGAATGTAGATGAAAGTCAACAAAAAAAACCTTGAAAATGTTGACGTGTACTAACAGCAGATGTAAATACGTACACAAACATCCCTAGATATTATTGTTGTGTAAATAAATTCAGCAAGTTGACTTAAGCAAGCAGTAATACTGTAACTTAATGGGATAGATCAGCCAAAAATGAATATTCCTCCATTCCAACCCTGCATGAATATTTTCTTCTGTGAAAGATATTTTGCAGAGCACTGCGGTCATAGGACACAGGAATCCTTTGCCTTTCAATGCATGGACAAAAAAAAAAATACTTTTGACATTTTTCAGAATGTCTTTTGTGTTGCAAAGAAAGAAAGAACAGAGTTGACGGTGAAGTGTGTCATTTCTGCACCAAACGTATTTGCAAAAATAAAGACCAAACACTCATATTTTTTCCCAAAGATATAGTCCAGTTCCAAACTCATATTCACTGTGTCAAGCAGGATGCATTGATTAAACCAACAACAAAGTTCTGAATGTGCTTTTACACTTTTGGAGTCAATCAACTAATTCACTACTTATACATTGTCTCTGGATGTTTAGCTGTCACAGCAAGAAAAAAAAGACCCCCAATTACCAGACTGCCAGTTTGACAACTAACATCCTCTCGACTCCCCCCACTGACCCAAGAGCAAGGTTACTATTTTACACACAAATGCAGACCCAGTTTCCTATGGGGAGGACATCAACCACAAACATCCTCAAGCCAGCTATATATGCGTCTGAGCGTGTGTGTGTGTGTATGCGTACATGGGTACACATGTTTGTGCCGGAGGCAAGGGTGTATGCCTCCATGTCGGTCTCTTAACTCTGATGTGACAGAGAGACGCCAACAGTCACTTTGATCAGAGTGTGATGCCACTGCCGCAAGCAGTATGTGTGTGTACGTCAGGACGCTGTCCGTGTGGTTGGACCGCAATAGCTTTTTTGTCTTATGATAACTGACAGACCCATCTGAGTAAAAGCAGTTTACTGCATCTAACGCACACACACAAAAACGCAGCCATGCTCTAAGTTTCATAGTTTGTTTCCAAAAATGCACAAGAAGCTTGCGAAGAAACTGAAATACTGTGTTGTAGATCAATTTGGCCTATTTTGATTTTTTTTTTAGTAGTCAGAAATACAGTTTAACCTGTGATGTTTTTGTTTTAGAGACATGAACATTCCTGCAAGTTGTCAACACTTTAATGGAATGTGCACACAAAATTTCAGCTCCTGAAATAAAAACATATTTTGTTATGTGAGGTTCTAAACTACCATACGTACATTTATGTATTTGGCAGAGACTTTCATCAGAACAACTTACATTGAAGGCCTATATTTATCAGTTCATGCACGTTTAGTTTGGTGAGAATCAAACTGTAAGCGTCAGGCTCGCTGTTTCAGCTTCAGGAAGGCACGCAGAAGTGTTTTTCCACACGACTTCTTCTTTTTAATTAAATACCATTTATAATAAAATTTTTGAAAAAAAATTAAAATAGTTGTTAAGTACAAGTTTAATAACATTAAAGAATAGGCAATTCTTATACCTTAAAAGGTTTTTGGTTTACATAGGGTTATTTTGGGGAAATTGTATTGAATACAATAAGGGTACGTTTGGCTTCCATCATAAAAAAGAACCCACATGTTTAACATAATGCAAGGGATGCTGTGAGCTATGAGTAATTTGGGGGCAGAAACTAAAAAAGCGTTTACTGAAACAGCCGCACATGCATTCACACACAGTACACTTCCTTCCCCCACACCTGAACCCACACAAACAATTCACCCCGACTCCGTCGATATGCATGTGCACACACAAACAGAATCTGTTCTATGCAGATGCTCTAACAAAAGCCGTTTGATGAACTATGCGTCTGTCTCCGCCATATATGGTAAAGGTGCTGCTCAGAGTATTTGTGGCTGCTACACTGCTTACTGCTACATTGTTACACTGCTCAACAGACACGAATTAAACACGGTTATTTGATAGTCTTGATAGTTCAAGACAGAAGGATTTTACATTAGCATTTCATAAACCAGACAAGGGGATTATATTTAGAACTCCATCTCTGAGTGCAGGAGTGGGAGGAATGAGAGGGAGCGTGAGTCACCGTGCAAACAAGGAACAGGAGCTGCGTGTATATTTATTTTGTCATGTGTGAACTGAACGTGCCGTCTCGGACGTCACTTAACTGTCTTCCACAGCAACTTTCATTGCTTCTGTCTGGGTGTAAGGCTGATAATCATGTCAGCTACAGCCTAATGCCAGCTGTCAGTCATATTTCCTCTGACAGCCCAATCTTCATATGCCATCTAATCAGCCGTTCTCACACACCATGAGCATACAGGTTGTCACCAATTTTAAGAAAGGGAGGCATCTGCTGGTCAGAAGTAGGCTTTACAGGTGTAACTGCGTGACAGTCTTGAAGTTTTGATTTAACGTGCATCATTCTGTTCCTGTGTGCTCCGATATCAAACTCCTCTCAAAATGATCATCATTAGATGCCAAGTTCTCAAAAGAATTGCAAACAGTGTTGAGGGTAATGCATTACAAGTTACGTAATCAGATTACTTTTTGAAGTAACTAGAAAAGTAATGCATTATTTTTTAAATTTAGAACAAAATATCTACGTAACTTTTAATGCAAGTTACTTTTTCACATTTATTGACTGACAGCTCTCCTGTCTCGATGTTGAGAGAAATAAAGTTCAGGGGTGTTGTCAACATGATGGATATTGTAGTTATTGAAATGTTTTCTGAGCTACACCAACTATTGTCGAGGTGTAAATATGCATTTTCTTCAGCCTGAGGCTTATTCATTTCACTTTTGGTGTGATAGGGCCTTAACAATTGCCAAAAATAGCATTTTTTTGTTGTTGTTGTTGTTATTAAAAAACAAACAAGCTAGCCCAGCACAGTTGAGAAAAAAATAGCGCAAAAGTAATGTAACTCATTAATTCTGCATAATAATGCAATTAGTAACTTTTTAGCGAGTAACGCAATATTGCAATGCATTACTTTTAAAAGTAACTTTCCCCAACAATGTTTGCAAATATGCATTAAACTGATCAAAAGTGACAGTAAAGTCATTATTCTCTTACATTCTCTTAATATCAAATAAATGCTGTTTGAACTTCCTATTCAAAGAATCCTGAAAAAAAAAAATCCACAAAAAAATCTCGAACACCAAATCAGCAGATTTCTGAAGGACTGTGTGAAACTAAAGAGAAAACATATATATTATATATGTGTTATATATGTTTTTACTGTATTTGATCAAAAAAAAAAAAAAAAAAAAAAGAATGGTGAGACTTCTTTCAAAAAAAAATCTAAAAATCTCACTGCCCCCATTCTTTTGAACGGTAATATACCACTTCAGTTCAGCTAGGATGTACCCTCCAGTAGATGGCAGCAAACCACAATGTAATGTAATATGTAGTGCAACCGGACAATGCCCTGAGAAGACCCATTTCAAACTGAACTGACAAATCTGGAAATCTGTATTGATACCCGTTCCTATTTAGTATGTTTACCCAATTATCCAAATGTGAACATGCCATAGACCTCTATTGTTTTCATGAAACCTTAGTAACCTTAAACAAGAGAGGCTATTGCTACCTACTATTACTATTACTAAGCTTTTTCATTTTTTCTTTTATGATAAACCATGATACTGAATTGTTCATATTCTGATTTTTTCTGATTTACCTACAGTATCTTCTAATTTCTGTTCTTTGGGAAAGAAAATTACGCTAACCAACATTACCTTCTCTTTTGCTGCTTCAACATGACCAATAAACAAGCAAACACACACATATACACACCATCTGGAGAAGCATAGTGCTTAAAAACACCAAACTTCCTGCAAACAGACCTCTTATTTAGCTCCTCAGTCAGAACCCGACATACAGAGACTCCAGAGTCTTCATGGCCATGTAATCGAAGCTAACATGCTGTTAAAAAGCAGCATCTTTCATGACTGTTATAAGATCAGCAATCACAACGGCTCAGCAAATTCTAACTGACAGCTGTCATCAGAGCTTTTAGCAAATGTGCAGCTGAAATTCATCCTCCTCTGATTACAACCAAGATCCCTCTCTCTGTTGAGGAAGTGGTAGATATTGATCACCCTGATTCTGTCAGGTTACATCAACAGACACAGTCCATCTACAACTAACATTTAACAGGCCATAACCAGCATCCCTGGTTCATCTTTGATATAGTAATGAGTTTTAAACATGGCTGATAGCATAAAAAAAGTAAAAAAAAATTAAAAAAAATAAACTACCCCTCTTTTTTTATCCATTTCCTTTTTCCAACAGATTTTTTTTTGGTCTCATAATTGCTGTACACTCTTGTGGTTTCAACAGGGGAACCACAAAAGAAATCCAAACAGGACACTCTACACACAAAAAGACAAATTCAGACACAAAAAGACAGGACATTCAATGACTTCAAGAGAAAATCTGATTATGTTTTTATTATTTTGATGTCCCTTT
This sequence comes from Opsariichthys bidens, assembly GCA_037194245.1. Lineage (NCBI taxonomy): Eukaryota > Metazoa > Chordata > Actinopteri > Cypriniformes > Xenocyprididae > Opsariichthys > Opsariichthys bidens. The sequence continues at coordinate 12,486,061 of CM074280.1, read as the reverse complement.
ATCTTTACCTTTGAATTATAAGACATGGATGGATAGACATGGAGAGACAGGACAGGAAACTATAGTGACAGAAAAATATAGTGAGGGAAATGTCACAAATATGTGTGACAGGAAAAGGAGGTGGTTAGTGGTATAGTGGTTGGTGACCTTATTGAGAGTATCATTGTGTGTGTGTGTGTGTGTGTGTTGTGTGTGTGTGTTAACGGGGAACAAGATCAGAGGCTGTTGCAAAGGCAGATGGCTGCTATTCCCAGAGGAAGAGCAGTGATGTCAAAAACACCAGTAGTTTGGTTCTCAGCCGGTATGCTTGTGTGTGTTTACATTACATATATATATACACACAAATCAAACAACAATATTGACAAGAAAAAGAGAAAACAAATGAACACTCATAATTAATGTCTTTTTTCTTTATTACTGTTTACTTCATTACGTTCACAGGTTTGGGGTCAGTAAGGTTTTGAATTGTTTTTGAAAGTCTCTTATGCTCATCAAGGTTGCATTTATTTAATCAAAAATACAGTAAAAACATATTTCAAATTATTCTAAAACGTATTTTATCCATGCGAAGGCAAAGCTGAATTTTCAGCATCATTACTCAAGTCTTCAGTGTCACATGATCCTTTAGAAATCATTAGAATATGCTGATTTACTGCTCAAGACATTTCCTATTATTAGAGTTAATTTGTTTTTTCAGTATTCTTTGATAAACAGAAAGTTTAAAAGAACAGCATTTATTTGAAACAAATCTTTTAGCACTATAAATGTCTTTGGTGTCACTTTTGATCAATTTAATGCATCCTTACTGTTTTCAATAGCAAATTAGTTTTTGCTGTGGTATTATAGTGTGGAGACATGTGCAATTTCATTGCTACTGAATTTTTGACTCCAAGACCTGAAATGGGTGTGTCAGACGAAAGGGCCCTGCAAAATGAACATGGTTGGGAACCACTGCTCTAAAGTAACACCAGCCTTGCACATTTTGTATGTCTCACTCATCTATCACACCTAATTCAACTCATGAGCTCATTGGTAGAGACTGCAAGACCTGAAATGCGTGTCAGATACAGGGAGACATACAAAATGTGCAGGGCAGGTTTGAGAAACCCTGCTCTAAAGAAGGAAACATTAGTAAGAGAGGTATTTATTTTTACACATGACGGACAGGCAGAAAATATCAAATTAATGACACGCCTCTTCTAACCATCTCCTTAAACCAACACAGGTGTGCTCAAACACAACACACAAAAAGACATTAGCGCATGACTGTGTGCATATGGATCTCAACTCAACTACCCTTTAGATGAATAGGATCTATGTCACGGATGTTATGCGCATGGGACATTCTGCACATAAGAGTAAACTATCAATACAGCTCAAAAAGCATTCCCTTGTTTCTACTGAAAGGAAATGAATCATAAAGAATAAAATATATTTTCAAATAAATCCAATATATTTTTTCTGAACAACAACAACAATAAAATTAAATAAGAAAATGTAAAATAGAAGCATTTTCAGAAGAGAATTGAGCAACATTGTAAATTTACGTCAAACGTAGCTATCTCATGGCTTGGGTCATATAGACCACTTTTATGATACTTTTATAGAGCTTTCTTTTTTGAAGCTTGAGTTTCCTTTTATTGTAATTAAAGTTGAAATTGGTTAATGATTAAAATATTTTTTACTGCGAAAAGGTTTTCAACTAGATACTACTTGGCATGATAGGTTAATTTTATGTTCTTTTAGGCTTCTGCTTGAATCATTGTAAATCGTGACAAAGAAAGTTATCCTTTTTAGAGCAATACATTCAATCACTTCAGTCAAATAAACAGGTTAAAAGAGGTAGCTAGAAAATGAGATGAGAGAACTGAACAGAAAAACTCAGCTTGAGCCCAAACCTCAGTCCCTTTAACCTACAGACATCCACCCACCTTTAGACATATGAAAACACACCGCTCTGCTATAAAACACAAATGGTGAACAATGATTTACTTCCTCAGTCAGCTCATAGATCAGAACTTCCTTTATGTGTGTGTAGCATTTTCATTTTGTGTGTGTTTAGTTGATGCTTTATTTCATCGGTTTAACACTGAGCAATAGAAAACCATAAAGCACTTCATATCTAAATCAGGCAGTGCATGTTTTGGTTTAGTCAATCCATTATCCAAAAGCTCTAGTAATTTATAACCGAACCATTAATAAATGCTTTACTGGCTGCATGTTTAACTCTCACCATCTGACAATTTTTTCAGAGCCATAGCCTTGTGGACAGTGCTCTGATATATGGAGCAGTAGCACTTCAGGCGACACAAGTTTGAGTCCTGGCTTGAGGTCCTTTCCTGATCCTGTTCACCTCTCCCATTGCTTCCTGTCTCCTCTACGGTCTTCCTGTCTCCTCCTGTTCTATCCAACAAAGCCAAAGAAGAGAAAAATGCCTCTAAAAATTGGTTTTGGCATGTACAAAATTCTTTTTAAGAACTGCAACATAAGTGCTATGTGTAACTCCCAAAAATAAATAAAGACAAAAAACAATAATTGTTGAGTGAAGACCTCGCTTAAAGCCACTTTGATGGACATCAGAATTACTGAGCAGGATTTGTGCACAGCTCTCCATGTTACCAGTACAACAAGATGCCGGTATAAGCGGCATCGGTAGTCGCCTAGGGCGGCAGTGGGACGCCCACACATACATAGAGTGAGATGCACACACTCGCACTCAACCGTGGCACCGTTTCACAGCGCTGCGCCCACTATCTGATCCACGCCTTTCAGTGCAATTGAATTGTAACCTAGCAGGTAACTTTTTCCGAGCGGCTACCAGCATTATGCTTCTACGCCCCCTCTTGCTTCGGCTCCATATGGTGCTGTCTGCATCATAGAAAAAGAGAAGCAGACTACCTATAAAAAAAGTTTCTTTACCAGCTAAAAAGCAATATAGTTAGTCAAACCATCAAATATAAAATGCGCACAGTCTGTTAAAAAAAAAAAAAAAAGAAAAAAAAAAAAAAAATATATATATATATATATATACACATACACACACACACATTTTATTTTTAAATTGATCATATTTTCAATAGCAAATATAATATATTGGTGATTTTTAATTAGTTTACACTACTGTTCAAAAGTCTGGGGTCAGTAGGACATTTATAATTTTAAAAAAGATGTCTACAGTATTTTAAATAAATGTTGCTACTGGAGCAGTATGGCTTTGATATCATCCCACATTCCTGTTCGACACAGACAGATTAACACAGAGTGTCAGCTCTTTACAATTGCATTCCTTTATTAGTTTCACTTCATCTCTCTCTGCTGTTAAAGAAAAGACACCACTGCAGCCCGTAGTGTGTGAGCATCCACACATTTAAGACATCCAACTGTCATGCTATATATCAGGCGCACAAATCTGTTGAGCTAGCTCACACATACACATTTACACACACCACATAGGCACACATTTGCAAGATGTGGCTATTAATAGATATAAATGCAAGATGACTCTAAATGAACTGACAAAACCCGTCCTCCAGTCTCCTTCGCTCCGTCTCTCTCAGTTTGCAGAGCGAGGCAAGGTGAGGTGCTGACAGATGGATACTCAGTTCTGTGGCTTCTGCTGCAGTTCTGAATAGGCCATCATGCAGGGAAGCACAGAGAGAGAGGAGCGCACAGAGAGGACAAAGGGCAGATCATCTTCGGTTCTGCACTGACCACTATAGCTGGCATATCTGCCATCTGAACACTGTTCTCAGTCCAGCTTTAAGAATAAAGTTCCTCCATTCAAAAGAGCAACTGAATGTGCTGTCAAACACACAGGAATCTGTAGATATAAAGGCACAAATTACTTCAAGTGCACTTACTGTCCATCTTGTCCTGCCTCCCCACCTCCTTTCCCATCTCTCACTCCCTTACTGATCACAAGCACACAAAAATGAAAATGTTTTCCTGAAGAGGTGCACAGGAAAACAGATTAAAAGCATGCTGGATTCACTATTCTGATTTATTAATGCTTATCCATCTCCCCTGGTATTTTGCACTATAAAGAAAAAAAAAAATCAAGAAATTTAAAAGAATGTTGTGATGACAAAACATCATTGCTCTCATCAGAATCAAGCTGCCTACACTGCAAACAAAGTAGACTGCATTGTTGATTATGGTTCTTTCTTGATTATATCTAGAAAAACATGTTATGACGCTCGCTTGTGGTGGAGATTGCACTAACATAGTGTTTTCTAAAAAGTGTCTGTTCTGTGAAAACAAAAACACTTTTTTACAGAATTACACAAGTAATTATACAAGTAATGGACAACTTAAATAATGAAGCGCCTTATTTTTAATGAAACACGCATACAAGTCATAACATAAATCAGTGGCGTGTGGGAGATGAACTAAAATAGGTGCCAGATCCAGCTCTGGAGGTAGTGGATCTGGATTGTTCTGGCACAAATTTAATCCTGCCTGTTTTTCACTACAGCTTATAGGCTAAATGAATCACAGCTGCATATAGCAGGTAACATATGGCATCATTTCATCATTTAAAAATGTACATAAATTTGTCTTGAACTCTTCAGTTTGACATCAACTTACTGAATCCTAGCAAGTCAAAGTTTGTGAGACTTAAATCAGTCTAAATACTGACCGGTTGCTCATTTTGTGGCATTGGCCATGTATACACTGAAATTTCAGGAGTGACAACTGCCATTTAAATACGAGAGTGAGAGCCCTAAATTATTGTTCTGAGTGTATGGAACATGACTCTTTTGCGAAATTATGATGATTGACTGATAATGAAAACCATAGCAACGTTCTGGCATCTCGTGTGTTTGCAATCCACTGTTTTTGATAGTGATACCATAGCCACCAAAGACTTGTTATGTTGGGCAATTTTAACAAAACAGTGGTTTCATATTTTGTTTATGCTTGCAAGGCTCCTTTGCTGAGAGCTCTTTTGCAGTGTTGATATGTTCACTTATTATAAGAATCTTTGGGCTTGGGGAACTTCCTTTCAAAAAGATTGAAACAAATCATTTCAAATCACAAAGGTTGTCCAACAAATAAAATTCATACGTCAGTCTGAAGGATCAGTCAATTTTCCTTCATGCTTTATTTTCAGATATCGTGAGAACAACGCAGCGCTCGGTATTTTGACGAGGCATTTTTTAACAAGAATATCTATGGCAAGAGCTCTTTTCAGTCGCTACATTATTTTCCTCATGATTATTATTTTTTACCCTTTGCTTTCTGCTGTAATAGTATGACAAAGGACAACACACAACTGCACATTTATGGTCTGCTCTCTCGGATATGAATAATTCACATGAATGCATGAGGAATCTCTTGATTTTCTCCTCAAATCATCACATCTCAGTCCAGGTTTGTTCTCACAGGTAAATGCAATTTATTATCTGTCAAAATGACAAAATTAACATTTTTAATGAACATTTTTGATTAAGGATTTTTGATTAAATTGTTTACAGCTTAGCGGAAGTTACATCCATAACTTATCTGTTATCTGTTAGTGTTCTCATAATTAATATTCCTTCTTCCTCCGCAATTGAATATATGGCAACCCATAGATCAGCTTGCAAGAAAGTTTTGAAATTTTTGCGAGAAAGTTATGAAACAGAGAGGACGGTGTCATCATGAGTTTGTTCATAAATCATAAAACTGGTCTCTTTTAATTTGCACCAACATGGAGTTCTCTTCTGTGCTTGAACAAACCATATAACACACATAAATTATGCCAAAATGTTTTGACGAGTGACCTCATATGAACGGTCTTAAATGAGTTAAATTAAGTCTTAAAGGAACGTAAAGATATGTGAAAAATTGGGACGTGTGTCAGATTTGCGTCGTGTGCAGCAGCAGACCTTAAAGTGTCATTAATGTTAATCAAAGAGCAAACCTAAGAGAGAGAATTACTGACTGCTCTTGACTAAAGAACTTAAATGTTCTGTTCCTTATTTGGTTCCACAGTTTCCACGGTTGATTTTCGTTTTTTTATAAATGTTGTGTAAGTTAGCCTCATTTTGTATTAGGCCTAGCATGATATATTCTTATTTGTTTTGTTAATAAACGTAGTTTAATATAAGCGAGTTTGTTGTTGTTCTGCTTTGTTGTCTTTTTCAGTAAGAATAATAATCCACCATGCAAGCAATTGCTGCTAATTTGAAAGTGAAAGTAAAATGCACACGGCCGCACCGGTATTCTTAAGAAATAAGAGGTAATATTGATGTCACCGCTAGTATCATGTCATGTCATTGACATGTCATGACACTAGTATTACTGGTGTTGTCACATGTATATTAACAGGTGGAAAAAATTCTCACCGTCACAAGACCCAGTAGCAAGACCCAAATATGGGGAGAACAGCATGCTAAATTGTAAATTGCCTCTCAGATAAAGTGCATACACACACTTAAAGTTAAAAAAGTACGAGGAGAGAGGACATCAGACATTGACACATACAGCACATGAGTCAGTATTGTCAACTGTTCCCATGACTTATTTGTCAGACAGAGTTATATGTGGAGATGACCCAGATATCTGGAGTCTCACATGATAAATGCGTCTCCACTGAGTTCTTCCAGCCCGACATAGGGTTGCCATGGTGACACAGAGAGTTCCAGGGCATGATCAGAAATATCCCATCATGCCCTAAAGTGCACTAAGGTTAATGTAATTACACACACTCGCTCCCATTTTTGCTTAATGTCATCTCTGATGTCACAGATCCTCTAGATGTATGGAAATGTAAAGATACAAAATGACAGAGTAAACAAATACAGAGAGAGAGAGAGAGAGAGGGGTGTGAGCATGGAAAGTTAAAATATAAATGATGGTCTCTCTTTAAAGCTGATTTTACATTTCTTCAGTATAAATCTCTCAAATACCACCAAGTGAAGACACACTCATTTTACCCACACACACATACATACATACATATATACTCGCTTTGGTCTTTATTATTACTGTGATCTGTCCACGAATAAAATGATCCCAGAGAAACCAAGCTCCTCCAGTGAAAGTTAATAATTCAGTCTGATTGACATCCTCTTCTCACATCTCTGATCATCTTCACACATCAATTAATAAGCTCGAAACAAAAGCGCACAGCAGGAGCCGTCTCATCAGTGGGAACACATGCAGAGCTGAGAAGCCAAGAGGTAATAGAGGTGATAAAAATGCTGTCATGCTGAAAAGACTTTAGACAAACCTTATAGAGCTAAAATCAACATGCATCATTTTAGCCGCGCAAACTCTTTCCACACTCTACGACATAACTAATCACTCTGTGATCTCTTTATGGTCTACATCATTATGTACATGTTATGAATGTTTTTCAAAGCATATTCTGAAGGATGGGATGAGTCTGCACATCCTACCCATCCACCTCTCTCTCTCTCTCACTCGCTTATCAGTCCATCATGTTCTGTTTGCTCTTTAAAATCGTTTGATGGATAGGAAGAAACCAGATTAAAAATAGAAGATGACTAACCCAAGGATGACTACTCAAGACAAACTCAAACGCATTCATCCATCCATTAAGCCATTCTCAGAACCTGTCCTGTGCAGGGTCACGAGGGTGATGCAGCCTATCTCAGCATCTCGGGCTGAAGACAGGGAAAAACCCTGCATGGACGGCCAGCCTAATACAGTGTTTTAATTAGCACAATGCAATTTGTCTGTCCACACCAGACATGACAAAATCAAATCACCCACAATTAAAAGAATGCGTGGGCAGACTCTCTCAAGATTTTCAACATCTGAGGTAAATTATCCACTGTTGCTTTCATATTAAAAGTAATGCACAATGATATATAGCTGAAATTAAAATTTTTAGTATTACACAAAACAATATGAGCTGTCAGCTGAAATAGAAGCCAAATATAGTGAATGTATCTCTAAACGCTATGTGCAAATAAACATTGTGTGAAAAAAAGGGGTTAACATTTAAACTGATTGCTTACCATCTGAAAGTAAATTATAAATGATAATTCAGAAAGACAAAAGCACATACAAAATGTTAACTGGTATGGTAGGAGGAACACAAACTCACTCATATACTCCATTACAATGGTGTCTTTACTGTTACTGCTCTCATAAAAACATGTGTTACAAGTAGAAATTTAAACACATTAAATGTTTAACAAAATATTTTTTTTAAATTTATAAATTTAGTCAGAATTTTTTTGCACGTCCTCCGCTGTTTTCCAGACTTGTGTTGTCCATAGAAATTCATTATTCATTACTGTAAAATAATGAGACTGAAAGATGTCTTTCATGAACAGTGCACAGATGCGATTAAATGACAATCAGATACGTTGCTGATTATTTTTTATTTTATAGATTAGCTGTTGCGACCAGAACACCATAACTACGGCCAGCCTGAACACAACACAAACTGTCAGTGAGCAAACACACAGCCACAGTCTGGTTAGGTAACATGCACTGTGTTACAGGCAGATTGTTACTGCAAACACACATTACAGGGCTCAGGTTTGAGATGGAAATACTGAATGGAAACTTGAGCACCCTCTCACACACACACACACACACACGAGCTCTCCGCAAGTTCCCATAAATACAATTTTTCTTTACATCTACATATAGACAAACACAAGTGAACTACACTGAGCTCAGAATGCACTCATCAGGTGTGTGTTCAACTCACCTCCTTCCAAACAGCCGTAACCCTGAAAAAGTCCGGCTGCTATGCCGGCGCCCTGCTGCGACTCTTTCACCCTCGGGCAAGGGGTTGGATGGGAGGTCAGAATTGGATGAAGAAGCGGACGTGGAGGCCAGAGAGGTTGTGACCTCTTCCCTGTCCTGCGAACCTGCTCCTAGCTCCTGCTCCATCAGGAGCCTTGGCCGTCAATCAAACAATAGTAACCAATCCCAAAGTCATGCAGTCAGAGAGTCCTCATGACGAGAAAAGCTAGAAGAGAAGGGTCGCACCATCCTGCACTCCGTCTCTCAGAAAGAGAGGGAGGACAATGCGAACAGAGCTCAGTGTTCCAGATCCTTGCAGACTTCCACGTGTGATCCGCTTCCCATCCGCCTTTAAGACACTTAATCCTATAAGCAAACCCCAACATTCCTCCCCCCTACTCCTCTCTTTCCCTCCCCCTCTCTCTCTCTCTCAGGAAGTTCTTAGAGTCCCGGTCTAAGCAGAGCCATAAGGCAAAGGGTTTTCCTTCAGACCTCTCTTCATGTCTTTCTCTCTCTCAAGCGCTCATCTACTGTTCTCCTTCCATGGTGGCAGTCTCTTGCACTCACACGCGCATCTTTGCAGGCGCATACACATACGCGCTAGCTGCCGGCTGCACTCAAAAACATTGCACCACACCAGGAAGTGTCAAACTCAGAAGAGACTCATTCATAGGACCCGAAATATAGCTGTCCTTGCAGGTGCCTGATTTTTTTCTACCTTACTTGTTTACATCTATCTCACAATCTATCTGTCTTTCTCTCTCTGATAGAAACTCTAAAAGAAAAAGTGATCTCTGACAATGAAAAAAAGCAGCTCATAGTTTACAGATCAGACCTGTGGTCCATCTACTTTTGGTCACAAATAATCACTTACAGACAAATGGCTGCCTTGAGTTGGAGGGGTTGTTTGGAAATAATCTCTGTGTAGAACTGACCAATGATAAAAGGTGTGACTGAGGTCACAGAAGCAGCATAACGTAAAACAACACACATGCAGAGAGAGAGACAGTTAGAGAGGAAGAGAGAGAGAGAGAGGAAGAGAGAGAGAGAGAGAGAGAGAGAGAGAGAGAGAGAGAGAGAACAATGCATTTGCGGCTGTGCAAGCACACTTGTAACAGGACAGCAGGTAGGAGGAGGATCTTACATTAGCGTATAAATTCAGTTTGACACTGAAAAAAAAGAAAAAATGCAAAAGATATGGGAGGAAAAGATGGAAAGAGAGATTGCCTCAGGTTTTTGGTTATTGATTTCTGTCAAATACAGTTACATAAACATTAACAACCAAAATACAATTCAGTATAGTGTCATATTTCCTCCACTGATATATCGCGGACAATGGTTATTATGGTTAACTAAAACCATAAATATATATATTATATTATATATATATATTGTCACTTGAAATAAACATTAACTGAAAGAAAGTACAATTACTTTATAACTTCATTATTTTATAAATATAATAATTGTTTCATAATTTTATAAGCATCAACATCCAGATTAACTCGATAGAAAACTATATGGACATTTCATTTTTAAATGCAAAATTACTAAATTAAATTAAAATAAAATTAGTTTAAATTCAAATGAAAACAGAATCTCTATGATACTAAAATAAGACAGAGGACAGAACCACAAGAACCAGCAGGGAAGTATTCTCATTAGGTCATAGTAGCCTATGTGTGTACTATAAACATGTCAACAAAACAAGATAGCAGAATGATTCCTCTCTGCTACACCTCCTGTTCACACTCACTACAGACTTCCTGTGAAGGAAGGAAATGATGTCACTAAAATGGGAGTCGTATACAATTACAGTTGGACCACAAACCAGATATTGTTTCCTGCCATTCTTCTGTTAGCAATATGTGTGTGCGCTTGTAAGAGACAGAGACAGAGAGAGAGAAAGAGAGAGAAAGAGAGACAGAGAGAGAAAAGAGGAGGGGGTGAAAGAAATCGAGAGAGAGCTAAGGTAATATTGGGAAGCTAAAACGATAGGTAGGTAGAAATATAACTGTGTAGGAGTAACAAGTAGGATCCACTGTAACCTGGATTCAGCCTATCCCACCAGAAACAGCAGGGAGAAACTTCCACCTCAAATCAATTCATACTCATCACAGCAGGACACACTCCATTAAAGCACCTTAATTCAAGCATCAAATGACCCATTTCACAGTCTTGAGTCTAAAACAATTTCTAAATTATGATTTTCTGCATCTCTAGACTGGATTTCCACCTTGTGGTTACATTGAGCAACTGCACGCCTGCAGGCATTTTCTCACTGTGGTAATAATCCTTTTAAACCATGTTTAATAAAGTTAAACCATGTTAAATCAAGATACACTTACACAAGTTTGTGATAGATGTGTATTCATAGATTATTGTAATATTTATAACACAGTGAAAATCATTTAATTTGTGGTTAATTTGAGGCATCTAGGATCATCTGATCATCTTGATATTGCAACAATATAACTGATCTGATGCAAGGACACCATTTTATGTAAACTGAAATGAGCTGGACAATGACATCCCTGTTTTCTCCAGAGCTGTTGTATAGATAAATTAACTAAATGAATGACTAATAATTTTTACAACGGAATGAATCAACACTGAACTTACTTAAGCAGGACAACGACACCACTCTCTTCTAGAGCTGCTGTGTAGCAATTCTTTTTCCTGTTATCACTGCAAAGCTGTTTTGACACAATCTGCATTGTAAAAAGTGCTATATAAATAAAGGTGACTTGACTAATGCCAGATACTGTGTTCCCACAATAAATACAACAACTGGAACTAATTACTAAACTGTGTAATCTCTCCTTACATAGATAGAAATATCCAACAAACCCACGTTTCTCACACACTTTCACACACTCACTCTCACACACACAAACACACAAATACACTCACTGACTTTCTCTCACACACACACTCGCACACAAACTCCCACATTCACGCACACACGCACGCACACACACACACACACGCACGCACGCACACATGCACGCACACACGCACGCACACACGCGCCTTGAGATTCTGAGATAAATGCTGGTGGTGACAGATAGTTCCTATGTGCAGGTTTGGTAGTAACCACATCTGGACTAAAACATAAAAAAAAAAACAGAACAACCAGCTATAAGTTTATAAACAGAAGCCATATACAATGAGTATGTTTACATTCACACCGTGCTAGTTCTTGTGAGAATGCTGAATGACATGCAAAAGTGGCATTAACATCTACATGCATTTTATGACACTAGCAATGGCAATGCCAGGGGTTCAACTCCTTAGGAATGCTTGATTGATAAAATGCAATGTAATTCAATGCAATGTCAGTTGCTTTGGGTAAAAGCTTAAATGTAAAATGTAAATATTCTTAACCTGAATTTTTGTAACGTTTCAGAACTTTGCTTTCAACAAAAAAAGCAGCATACAGTCATATAAATGGCTCATATTTAATAAACTTCTGCCTGTGCTGATAGCACAGCAGACGCACACAAACAAACAGTATCAATAGCTGCATATCCTCAAATGCATAAATTTAATAAATACAAGTAACACGCTTCTATCAGCCACGAGTGACAGATAACAGTTAAATAAAGTTACTGGATAAATAAAGTTACCCACTTCCACATTTACAGAAGTTTATACACTCTGTAGCTATTGCTACAAGACTATACAGAAGCTGCCCCCGAAATCACATACTGAGCACATGCAACATGTGTTAAAAAATGTGTTCTATGTGGTATGTACATGGGTAGTATTTGGATGTACAATATATGTGTGTACTGTGGCCTCTCAGGATAGTAAAGTGTGCACTCCAGAATATAGGTATGTCATCCGGATACTTTGATACTTTGCCTGTTTTTGAATGCTATATACATTTAGACATACTATTCTTTTGGCATTCTGTTTTTCCCACAGAAAGTAGGCATATTTGGATGCAGTGAAATGTTCTTACTGCCAGATCCTGCAGCTGGCACAAGCAGCATGGGTCATCAAAAGTTGAGCACATGGACACACAAGCAGGTGTAGTTTAGTCTTACCTGCGGTGAGGTTGAGCCGGAGGGGTGGGGGGCAAGACCCATTTCCCCCTGTGAGCCCACATTTCTCTCTTTCTTTCAGGCCTGCCAGATTGCCAGATTGAATCAACTTACACTCATACACACAGCTAGTGTAGACAACAACTGACCCTCACAGCCTGTGCCTCACTGCCTCTTTCTTCCCCAACACCCCCTACTTCCTGTTGTGACACTTCCTTATATGAGTTTACGTTTGTGTTAGTGTTGTATGTGTGTAAGACAGAGAATGAGACATGGGTCAGGGGTGAAACTTGGTTCTGGTAAAAGAAACTACCTCAAATAGAATATGAGCTACAAACCACAGGCACACACTCACACTGAGAGCAGGGTCCTGCAGGAAACTATTTTTAGTACTCTAAAAGGACAGCCCCAAACACACACACACACACACACACACACACATACATACATACACACAGTCTCGCCCTGCTTTTTTACAGAGGAAAGTGGCTTGATCTTGAACTCAACGCATGAAAACAGATGAAGTGAAATACGTCCTTTGTCACACTCCACACATAAAACATAAAATCATACCCACAGATACATAGCTTAAGTTATTTTATAAAGTAAATCCACTGTACATTCTCCATTTTTATTAGAGATGTGTATTTTGTTCATTATTGACAAAAACTTAAATATACTTGAAAATGTATGGTTTTGTTATCTCAAAAAATCTCTGCGCTCATTGCTGACACTGGTGGCTTAAATACCAATCCAAATTTTTACTATAACAAAACACAAAATTACAAATATTTGTTTGTAGTTAGTTGACTTGGGTTAGTATGAAATCAATTACACAGGAGAAGTGTTTCTATAATCAGGCATCACTGAATTTCACTTTTTATCCTCATTATCTCGTTGCAGATTGTGTTACCTTAGCAAAAGTGAGAAGGCTTCACAACACCGAAAGAAATGTACTATAACTTAGCAAGACATACCTATGCAAACACACCATCGCACAAATGAATAAACATCAGCTAGTAATGACCAGATTACTAAAAATCTTTAAACTCTAAAATAAATACTCCAAGTCTAAGATAAAAGGACAGGACAGAAAGGTATAGAAAGACCCTGGAAGTCCTGTCCCTCTCATCTCCTCTCTCCCCACTAGGGGGAGAATGTACTCTTCTTTACTGATGGTTCAGTAACCTCTTTTGCTATACCCTTTCCATCTCTCGATCCTGTTGTTCCAAACCTGGGTTACTTTTCTTTTTTTTTTCCCAATGGAACAATGAAAAAAGTTTTTGAAGAACTGTGCTGACTGCTCTTATCCATGTATTTACAATGAATGAGCACTGAGGCATTATAAGCTCAAAAATAGGGCCCTATGAAATTAGCGATTTTTCCAAAAAACTGGAAATTTTAATTGTAATTGTTTTAATTTTTTTGGATCCAAGAAATAATTTGCAAGGCAACCATATTTTCCAGACTGTAACCTATGTCACACTTCTTGGTTCATTTTTGTGACTCGCTCTAGTTAATGGAGACTGATACACCAGAAGCGCATCCTGCTTGTTTTCTTTATTTTACAAAAGAAAAATGTTTGCTGTCATTTTAAATATACACAAAGTTTAAGTTGTTTCAAAGTAGTAAATAAGTTCAAATAAGTAATTTCAAAAATGGAATTCTGTCATTAATTACTCACCCTCATGTCGTTCCAAACCCGTGAGACCCGTAATCCAAGGTTTTTAATTCCCCAATAGAAAGCAACGTAATTGCCATCATTTGAGGCCCAGAAAAGTAGTAAGACATTGTTAAAATAGTCCACATGACAACAGTGATTCGACCTTGATGTAATGAAGTGAAGGATACTTTTTGTGTACAAAAACAAAACTTTCTTTTCTTATCTCAATTTCTTCTCTACCCTGTCAAGTCTCGTCAGCACTTGATGCAATGCAGCGTTCCATGTTTATGTCCGAATGCCAGCTCAGTATTGGCCGACCGACAGGGGACAGAAGAAATTACTGAATAAAGTCATTGTTTTTATTTGTTTTCTTGTCGCTTCATAACATAAAGATTGAGCCACTGTAGTCACATGGACTATTTTAATGATGTCTTTACTACTTTTCTGGACCTTGAATGTGGTAATTACAGGGCTTTCTATTGGGGGATAAAAAAAAAGTTGTATTTCATCAAAAATATCTTAATTTATGTTCTGTAAATGAAAGAATGTCTTACGGGTTTGGAATGACATGAAGGTGAGTAATTAATGACAGAAAATGTATTTTGTGGGTGAACTAACCCTTTAAAGTGGGTACGGAAAGTATTCAGACTCCCTTAAATTTTTCATCCTTTGTTATATTGCAGCCATTTGCCAAAATCATTTAAGTTCATTTTTTTTCCTCATTAATGTACACACATCACCGAACTGGAGAGGATCTGCAGGGAGGAATGGCAGAGGATCCCAAATTCAAAAAGACTCATGGCTCTATTAGATCAAAAGGTGCTTCTACTAAATACTGAGCAAAGGGTCTGAATACTCAAGACCATGTGATATTTTAATTTTTTCTTTTTAATAAATAATAAATTTTTCTGTCAATATGGGGTGCTGTGTGTACATTAATGAGAAAAAAAATTAACTTGATGATTTTAGCAAATGGCTGCAATATAACAAAGAGTGAAAAATTTAAGGGGGTCTGAATACTTTCCGTACGCACTCTAAGTGTCCAGCCCAACCATTTGATTTATTCATCCAAATTCAGCATTATACAGTAAATTCCATTTTAACAACTGGATTCCACGATGCCGTTGGCGTTTTCTGCATCACTGAATATTTTTTCTGAAATATTCCTTAAATTCCTCCATATTTATACAAAGAAACACATAAAAAGTTTAAGAGACATTCTGTTCGCTCATTTTCAAAGAGCAGCCCCCTGGCACACTTACAACTGTCAATTATCAGCAACCCAGAAGAAATGGATTTAAATATGGTAAAATGTGTCACATGAAGCCCACAGTTCTATACTGTTCTTGGATGTCAAGTCACCCAAAGTATTTCATATGCACAACTTTGTTCTACAGATGCAGATTATGTGTGGTTAGGCTTATCAGAAAGTCTGCTGCCATTTCAGTGCATTTGTGAGTCTGCAGCATCTCTCACAGCTGAGTGTGTTCGACACTGTTCCAGTCCATGAACTCCAGTTTCAGAGAGATCAAGGCCAAAGTTACCATGGTGTCTGTCACTGTAGTGACTGCTTATCAGCTAAAGACATCGATTAACTAGGAGACCGTAAAGGCCGGTTGTGATTGGCTTGCATTAGCTTGTTTGCAGCATTTTCATTGTGATATGATACTGTCACCTCAAGATTTAATTGGAGGAGGGCAAGTTTGTTAGATAAAACATTATATTATGAATGCATACAGAGTATATCAAAAATATAGAGGAAACTACAAACAATGTGTTCTGGTAATACAGAGAGTTTCTACGGACACATGCACTGAGACACGCTGTGCCCACTCCTCACTCTGTTCCAGAGCAAACACTGAGTGCGCACACACTTTACATCTACTCAAATATCCCTCTGTCTCACACACAGCGGTGTTTGTAATCTGTGTTGTACAGAAAAGGCTTGAATAATTAATTTGCACTCAGTCACAGCCTCTCCTGTGTCAGTCACTGAGTGATGTCCTTTCCGTATGTGTCTGTGATCGCATTTGTTCCAGCTCTCTTGCACACATGCAGTAGGACTTGTTTAGGATTAGGTATTCTGAAAACATCAAAACAGCTGCTTTCTCACTCAGCGGCATCTACTTGATCTAATGAACAGGACTGATAAAACGGCACACCCCAACTCAAGTATTTAGCCACAAAATGGTGCAGTGGGATCTGAACCTGGTGCGTTCAACATTGCCTTGCTCACTTTAAAATTATGTAATGTCAAAAGTTAGGCAATAAATCTGTCAGTGCTCAAAGCAGAGGAAAGGAGGTGTTTTTATGACGGCTCAGACTGTGGGAGGAGAGCTCCTGGTAAAGCAGCACCTACAGGGCGCGCTGACTCACTCAACAATACACTCCAATCTACAGCCATTACACAAACCCTTCCGTACAGCTGGGACCCTCTAGCTCACTCTTACACACAGCAAACACACACAGAGTGACATGCAATTTTGTATAATGTTTTTTCAGTACATTTTGATGTGTATGTGAGTGTGTATGTCTAGTCATACTGTATATTGGACATGAGAAGGTCTAGATGTAATGTTTGCCTCATAACCTTTTCATAAAATGGGACTTGTCTATCATAAAATGATAATATTTACCTAAAATATATAGACGAATACCAAAACCCCTAATTTTTAGTACATTATTAGGGATTCCCCCTTAGAAATATATCATTTTTGTTATTATTACTAACACATTCATGCATATGTAATTTATTAGATAACATGTTAACATTAAATAGTAAATAACCTCATCCTGGTATCATCTGATTGTGTTACACTGAATGAAAAGAATGTTTCTGACATTAAAAATAATAAAATCAAATATGCTTTTGGCATCACAAATCAGTCAAAACTATTTTTTGTCAAACATATTAGATTATTATCAGAAACAGTGGCATATTTATATTTTCAATACAATATCATACCTTATGACAATATGAGGGTTTAGCCTAGAAAAATGTGATACACTGAAATAGCATAAATTCAATTTCCAAATATTTTTTTTATTTACACCTCTATCAACAGAAAATAAATTAAGTTTCTGATGCTAGTCTACAGACAGAGTCACTCTGAGAGAAACAATGTGACAATAATGAGAGATGGATGAAGATGAAGACAGACAAGGATACAGAGAAAGGTGGAGGATATAAAGGAAAGACGGGGGAGGAATAAACAGAATGAGAGAGACTCAATTAACAAACGCCCACTTCCTTACTGTCTAGCTGCAGCACTATCCTCAGGAGCAACCCACAAACCCACACAAGATGACTGTCAGAGATGATCAAATGCTCACTGAGTGCCATGATCACTAATCTGACGGCTAAAATAATCTCCACTGAGATTATCTGTGGAAATCTGTGTTTATTTGTTTCCTTACTGGGTCACAAATCTGACAATATGGTCAGCTTTTTTAAGGCTCTTGAATTTTGTTCTCCACTAGACATAATCCATGACATTGAAAATGGGTTTCTTATCTCTCTCTTTTTTAGTTTTTTTTTTTTTTTTCTGTCATCATAACCCGTTTTACCCGTCCCATGCACCACACCACACCACGACCCCTAATTCAAATCTTCTCTTTTTGAATCGACTCTCTTTCCAGTTCTTTTCAGCAGAACATCCACAACATGGTTTTTATTTTTGCCCATCTTACACTAGGATTACAGTGGGCAGATTCTGTACAGCTGAGAGAAATTGAAGTGTGTGAGAGAGATTTAAGAGATGGAAGAGTATAAAAGAGGCAGGGACATTTCCTGGGATTTGCAGAGTGAAGAGATGCTGTCAAAACAAAGCTTGCCAAGAGATAACATCAAAACACACCAAAACAACCAACTTCATCCAGCCTTTTAAGACTTGTGAGTGTTTCTGTCTGGAGAGCATTATAAATGAGGCAACTACAAAGACAAGCTGCACATATCATGTGAATTGGTCTGCACTTACTGCTCTTACATCGTGTCTACAACAGGCGCAAACATTGTCATGTAGCACTGTGCAACATCAGCTTGAGGCTGTGTGTGCTGAATGCGAATATTCAAAATCCATTTGTACGGTTCTCGGCATGTCAGAAATTCATAGTTTTCAATCACGTGACTGGCCCGAAGACCTAGAGGGCAAAACATCCATAAAATTGTAGCACAGGCCTGTCAATTTTCCATCTGTTTCAAGCTATGAATATTTAGATCACCACTCAAAAGAAGAAAACAAAGATATGCGAACAACACGTTTTGGGCACTTGTGATAGATATACATCAGCCGCCACAGTATCTCAAAAACTAAAAACATCGGGACGTTCGAAAACACTTACCCCCGGTTTCAAATACAAGGCTTAAGACAAGTCCCAGACTAAAATGCATGTTTGAGGGGTTTTAACGTAAAGCAACTTGCAACGATATATCTTAAAGTAAGTCAACGCCAGTGTTTTGTTTCAAGATGCACACCAGTAATGGTTTTTCTAAGTCATGTTTATAAAGGTACTTAGACGTCCTAATTGGACTAAGACCTAATCCTGGCTTAATCTAAGTTTATCTATGAAACAAGGCCAAAAATGATTAAACACTTAATGTAGCTTAATACTCCTAAGTACTAAAACAATGTATAATTAGAAAATAAAAATAAAAACATTTTTTAAAAAAAATCACCGTATATAATTAAAATATCAGCATTAAGGTTGGGCAATATAGTGGTAGACAATTAACTGGTAGAAATTTGGCAACCAGGAGAGATGTTGGACCATATCTCAATCACGGTTACATTCTCACGTGACATTGTCATGCTTTGCCATCACAAAAGTTTAGAATTTGCATGAATTTTTGAGCATTGCTGTTTAAAAACAAGAGGGCCATTCTGTGTCAACTCAACCAATGGTCCCCTGCTCAAATTTTTGATTTTGTTAATATTTTTTCTGTTGAAAGACAAACATAAATAGTGATGAAAGCTAAAATATTAAAATGTCACAGAATGTATATTTACTGAGTAATCCGTTTATTTTGTAGAGCGGGGGAAAAATGACAATTTTCACCTGAGATCTGGAAGCAAATTAGAGGGGTGTAAAAATGGTTTTAGAAAGATGGCAACATCACTATTGTATTTTTATAGAGATTGGTAGGCCTATTAGTAAAATCTGTTGACTTTAGAAATCTTTGTTTCATTATATGCCAACAGTGACCGTTCAAAACTGGCAAAAAGCACTTTGCTTCAAGTTTGTATGCCTGTAACTCAAGAAGTATTAAAGATATCTTAATATCCTTTTAGATTCTGGATCTGCTTAAACTTTCCTTTTGCTATCTTCATTTTACAGGCCCTCCATGGTTCAACTTCAGAGATATGGACATGTTAATGTAGTTTCATGACTTAATTGGTAAATTGTACAAATTTTCAGTGGTCAAAAACTAAATGTAGGTCGAAATATACAAATATACACTACCGGTCAAAAGTTTTAGAACGCCTCCATTTTTCCGGTTTTTATTGAAATTTACGCAGTTTAATGTCTCAATGTACTCTGAAATTAAAGCATAGAACAAATAAACAATTGGAGATAAAAAAGAAATCATGGAATCATTTAACAAAATTTAATCTAAATTTTTGACTCAAAGTAGCCACCTTTTGCAGATATAAAAGCCGAACACACTCGTGGCATTCTTTCTACAATGGAAATAAAATATTGTTCGTAAAGTTCTTCCGAACACCGTTGCAGAAGTTCCCACAAATATGTTGCACTTGTAGGTTGCTTGCTTCACCCTTCTGTCCAGTTCATCCCAAACCAGCTCAATGGGGTTTAAGTCTGGAGACTGTGCTGGCCATTCCATGATTTGAAGCCTACCGTCTTGTTCTTTTCTTCTAAGGTAGTTCTGACATAACCTGGAGGTATGTTTTGGGTCATTATCTTGCTGTAGGATGAACCCCTGACCAACTAGGCGTATACCAGAGGGTATTGCATGGCGCTGCAAAATGCTGTGGTAGCAGTTTTGGTTCGGGGTGCCATTCACTCTGTGCAAGTCGCCGACTCTGGATCCAGCAAAAGAGCCCCAGACCATCACGCTTCCTCCTCCATATTTGACAGTTGGTGTCACACACCGAGGAACCATCCTTTCGCCTACTCGACGGCGTACAAAAACCCTGCGTGATGAACCGAAGATTTCAAATTTCGATTCATCAGTCCATAACACCTTCTTCCAGTCTTCAGTAGTCCACTGGCAGTGCTTCATGGCCCAGGCAAGCCTCTTTTTCTTATATTGGCATCTTAGCAATGGCTTTCTTACTGCCACTCAACCTGTCAAACCTGCAGCTCTAAGTCTTCTCTTCACAGTTGAAACATAGACTTGCTTACTTCGACCAGTGTTAAGCTGTGCTTGAAGCTGTTGTCCTGTGAGCCGCCTATCACGCAAGCTGTTGACTGTCAGAAATTTGTCTTCTGATTCTGTTGTAGCTTTGGGTCTGCCAGACCTCTTCCTGTCAGAGTTTCCTCCAGTTTCCAAATGCCTTCTGATGGTATAGGAAACTGTACTCACTGACACCTTGGCTTTCTTTGTAATTTCTCTAAAGGAAAGACCTACACTTTTAAGGGTTATAATGGTCTGTCTGTCTTCCTTTGTTAATTGCCTTTTTCTCACCATTATGAGAGCAATATACTACTTCCTGCGGTACGATACTGTCCAAATGATGCTTAAGAGGGTGTAGTAACACAGTCTGTTCCAACACTGCCTTTATACAGACAAAGGGTTTGTAAGTAATCAACAAAAGTTGGGACACCTGTAGGAATTGTTAGCATCAACTTTCAAGGCTTAATTTACTTCCATTGCTGCAGAACAGCTATAAGTTGTTAACCCACTACTTGTTCCCTGAAAAAGGCCTTTTTGTATAACTCGGAATTGTAAATTATTTTTCAGTTTTTGGTAACCTAAACAGGGTTTTTTTTAACCTCTGGCAGTTTACCGCTTACCTTTGTACCATTTCAGGTTATTCACTGGACTTGAACTGCTTAAATTTCAATAAAAACTGGAAAAATTGGGGTGTTCTAAAACTTTTGACTGGTCGTGTATCTAATTTTTCAAATTTTCATCAGCTCACTTACACACAACATACCTGTCTGAGCCATAAATATTCTTTTTCAAAAGTTGTCATGCTGGTAACTCTAAAAGTATTCAACAGTGGGGATAACAAGTATTTGATTCACTGCTGATTTTGCAGGTTTACTCACTTACAAAGCATGTAGAATTCTGTAATTCTTATCATAGGTGCTCTTCAACTGTGAGTGACGGAATCTAAAACAAGAATCTAGAAAATCACATTGTATGATTTTTAAATAATTCATTTGCATTTTATTGCATGATATAAGTATTTGATCACCTACCAACCAGTAAAAATTCCGGCTCTCACAGACCTGTTAGTGTTTCTTTAAGAAGCCCTCCTGTTCGCCACTCATTACCCGTATTAACTGCACCTGTTTGAACTCGTTACCTGTCCACACACTCAATCAAACAGACTCCAACCTCTCCACAATGGCCAAGACCATAGAGCTGTGTAAGGACCTCAGGAATAAAATTGTGGACCTGCACAAGGCTGGGATGGGCTACAGGACAATAGGTAAGCAGCTTGGTGAGAAGGCAACAACTGTTGGCGCAATTATTAGAAAATAGAAGAAATTCAAGATGACGGTTAATCTCCCTCGGTCAGGGGCACCATGCAAGATCTCACCTCGTGGGGCATCAGTGATCATGAGGAAGGTGAGGGATCAGCCCAGAACTACACGGCAGGACCTGGTCAATGACCTGAAGAGAGCTGGGACCACAGTCTCAAAGAAAACCATTTGTAACACTACGCCATCATGGATTAAAATCCTGCAGCACACACAAGGTCCCCCTGCTCAAGCCAGCGCATGTCCAGGCCCGTCTGAAGTTTGCCAATGACCATCTGAATGATCCAGAGGAGGAATGGGAGAAGGTCATGTGGTCTGATGAGACAAAAATAGAGCTTTTTGGTCTAAACTCCATTCGCCGTGTTTGGAGGAAGAAGAAGGATGAGTACAACCCAAAGAACAACATCCCAACCGTGAAGCATGGAGGTGGAAACATCATTCTTTGGGGATGCTTTTTTGCAAAGGGGACAGGACGACTGCACCGTATTGAGGGAAGGATGGATGGGGCCATGTATCACGAGATCTTGGCCAACAACCTCCTTCCCTCAGTAAGAGCTTTGAAGATGGGTTGTGGCTTGGTCTTCCAGCATGACAACGACCCGAAACACATAGCCACCCGACCCATGGCCAAGCCAGTCTCCAGACCTGAACCCAACAGAAAGTTTTTGGAGGGAGCTGAAAGTCCATATTGCCCAGCGTCAGCCCCTAAACCTGAAGGATCTGGAGAAGATCTGTACGGAGGAGTGGGCCAAAATCCCTGCTGCAGTGTGTGCAAACCTGGTCAAGAACTACAGGAAACGTATGATCTCTGTAATTGCAAACAAAGGTTTCTGTACCAAATATTACATTCTACTTTTCTGATGTATCAAATACTTATGTCATGCAATAAAGACTTCTACATGCTTTGTACGTGGGCAAACCTGCAGAATACGTGTTCTCCCCACTGGTTAATATCCTTCTAGACTGTCAATAAATTTTTCTTTTGGAATCTTATTTTTAAGGCCCAATATAGTTCAGTCCCACAGATATTGGAACTCCAATTTGTCTCCATGTCCAAATTGTTGAATTTTACTCATTTTCAATGGTCAAGAACTAATTCTGCAATCTGTATTATCAAAGCTTTTTTGAACTCAAAGTATGACAAAACATTACACATTACATAAAATAAGTGACAGGTCTACTCAAAACATGCAGTATTATTTTTTTTTCATGCGTCACCACTGATTAGCCATTTGTTCATAAGCTTAACAGACATGTCTATCATTGGTTACTGAACAAAGCTGCAAAAACACGTAAAAATAGAAACTTTTGACGCTCATCACATGCGCTCACACTCATACACACAGGAGCATTTGAAAGCAGCTGTCTATCAGCTGTCATACCATATTTATGAAAAGGGGGGTAAAATTGGCTTACTGTATTTGTAAGCTACACTTTTAACATTTTAGTGCTATTCGCAATATTCCCATTTTATATTGTCAGCAAAGAATATTGCTAATATTCAGTGCATTATCCAGCTTTAGCCCTGAATGAGGCTTGACATTTGCAGCTGAATAAATACAGACAGACATATACAAAAGGGAAACTCCAGTGAGGCCTGGACATACTGAGCCCATATTGAGCTACATTTTCACTGTGGCTGGTTTCATATGCAAATAAACATCTGGCTATAATGTAAAGAGGCTGCACTTAATCAGTCAAGTCATTTAAGTTTCGGGCTCTTGTGAACCACATACATCACCCACTACAGTATTTCTAACACTAAAAACTTTCTTTCTTCAAAAGAAATTCATTTGAGGATTTTAATCCATATAGTGGACTTCAGTGGGGTACATGGGGTTGAAGGTACAAATTGCAGTTTCAGCACAGCTTCAAAGAATTCTACATGATGAAGAAGAATAAGGGTCTTATGTAGTGAAATCTGTCATTTTAAAAAAAATCAATTAAATAAATAAATAAATATACTTTTTAACCATAAATGCTCTTTTTGCACTATGAGCTCTGTGATCCACCATGCATTACATTGAAAGGTCACTCGTGACGTGGGCGGAAATACCGCGGTAGGGCGAAAAACTCATTACAAACTCTTCTCATTTTCTCCTCCAACTTCAAAATTGTCCAAATATTGTTGTTTTACCTTTTTTTTTTTTTTTCACGTTCGCTTTGTAGACACTGGATCTGTAATTTCACCACCTTCACAAGTTGAAGTAATGTGATTACGACATGCATGCGGATCACAGAGCATGTGCATTGTGAGTATTTGTGGTTAAAAAGTATATACATTTTTACATTTTTTTTTAATGAATGATAGTTTCGCTAGATAAGAGACTTCGTCTAGGATAGCACAGAGCGCTTTGAAGCTGCGCCAAAACTGCAATTTGGACCGTTCACCTGATGACTCCACTGAAGTCCACTATATGGATTAAAATCCTGGAATGTTTTCCTCAAAAACCTTAATTTCTTTGTGACTGAAGAAATAAAGACGAACATCTTGGATGACAAGGGGGAGAGTAAATAATCAGGAAATTTTCATTGAGAAGTGAACTAATCCTTTAAGCCAAGTCCCCAAAAAAATGCATGTATGAGATGTTTTAACTAAAAGCAACTTGCACTGACAGATCTTAAAATATGTCAGTGCCAGCCGGCGCGAATAGCCTCTTCGGCACCACACTGACAATAAGCGCAGTTGCACTTTGGGCGTCCTGAGTATATTATATTATATTATATTATATTATATAAATGTTAGTGCCATTGCACTGATGCACAATGGTACAACACATTGTGCTGATGTACTGATGTACAACATATTAATTTAAATTTCTTAATGAAATTGATAACACACACACACATATATACAGCTAACAGTGAAACTTTATAGGGTATTCTTTTGGCCAGGTGTGCTCGATTTTCAACAACATGTTCAACATTACCCTGAAGAGCAGCAATTTCTCTTTCCGTTGTGGTTGAGATGTGACATTTCATTGTCAGTAACTGCATTGTTCATAGATGTAGACAGTAGAAACTGTCATAGTAGCACATTCACAGTAGAGGGTAAAAACACTCACTAGCAGGAAGAGAGAAAACATTCGATATCAGATCATGCCTAGACAGAAACAGGGTTCATGAGATAGGAAAAGTCACGTTACCTAAAGTGAAATGTCTGTCAAATAGGATCAGAATTCTGTACTCCATAGAAAACATGTACTTGTCTCTAAGCAGAATTATATTGCTTTTACAGCAAAAGGCTTTCCTGCCACTCATTGCCTTCATATTACTGCATCAACCCCCTTTATGACCTGACCTTTCAGGTACCTCATTACTGCAGCAGGGGCCAATTCTGCAGAAGAACAGATTTTCTTCCCATTTTGATCCTCTTACTGCCAGCAGTACAGAGAAGCCTGGGTCATTATCTGGCTTTAATGAGCCACAGTCTTGTGTATTCTGGTTTCTGGGAAACCAAAAATCTCCACTGTGGATAAAGTTCTGAGAAGATCTTTAACAGACAGAAGCATCTAAGAGGTCACGTACACACTGCAGCTTAAGGCGGTCATCAATCCTAATCTGTTTTGTACAGTGATAGCCTTTTACAACTGGATTTACTCAAAAAAAAAAAAAATCCAGAGTGAATTACATTAAATCCATTTAGTGGTATTTCTAGAACAAACAAGTTAATAAATTGTTAAATCTAGTCCTTATACAGCCTTCAAATTGCTATCTTATAGTTGTCTCTAGATATTAGGAAAATGAAAAAAAATTACACATTTAGCAGCTCAATAACTGTGTAAGGCATGCAGTGTTAGTCTATTCATACTGATGATGACTATGAATAGACAATCACTTTTTTAGACTATGAATGCAACTTGATTTGGCTGGTTATAGAATTGGTAGTTTCTACAACAGCATTTTTTGACAGTCACTTTTTTAAACTTAATTGCTGAATATAAAAACTGTATGTTCAAATATCTGACAGGTTACGAGCAGTATGAACAGTGTTGAGGAGTAAATGGTTACATGTAACGAAATTACGTTTAATTACAAAATAAATGTAACTCTAATCTGTTACAGTTATTGAGAAAAAAATATGTAATTAAATTAGTTACTTGAGAAAATAATAACGATTACAAATGGGGTTACATCTGAATATTTTCACTCACATACAGATTTGGTTGATTTCTTTTCCCAATTGCATTTACTGCTTTAACATATGAGACACCAATGTTTCAGAAGTTTAGGACATTTAACAGACCTCATGCTTATTTGATAAGCATCTAGGTGCCAGTGTTTCCTGTCACAGCTATGCAAAAGATTTGATTTCAAAAACAGTATAAAAGAAACTATACCTCGTTATGATTTTAAATCTGTATTTAACCTCAGAAAGAGCTAAGTAAAAAGAGGTGTTCAAGTCTGATTTTTGTAGTGACTGTGCTTTATAATTAAAATATCATAATCTTAAATCAACTGATAAAGGAATTTGAGAGGTCTGAGAGTATTAAGTGTTGAGAACTACAGTAAGGTTAACCCTGTCTGGTTTAAATGATTGAAACTGATTAACAGTTGAATACATTTGTTAGAAATGTAGAAAAGTAATCAAAAAGTAATCAATTGTAATTAGTTACATTACCATAATAAAGCAATAGTTAGTTACACTACTTATTACATTTTAAATTGGGTAACTTGTAATCTGTTACACCGAATACATTTCCAAAGTAACCTGCATGGCCATGAGGTTTCTCATAATAGTATTATTTCATATTGAAAAAATCTCTTGATGCAGAATGCAGCCCTGGTAAAGCAGACAACTGCTTTGGAAAAATCAATGCACTACATAGCAAACAGAGTCCAGCAGGGCCAGCAGCGCCCCACCCCCCTACTTCATCAAAGACAAATCTGATACAGACATGAGTGACTCTTCCTGAACCATATCACCGTCTCCTTCATCTTAATCAGGCCTGGTAGACTACAAAGCCCATTATTCATAATTCATGTAGGTCTGGTGGTTTTAATGTTATTAGGCTGCTTCAATGGGCCATGTGTGGTTTCATAAAGGACCAGCTGGTGGTGTGTCATCTGTATAGAGACAGATCTGCTCAGTTTCCACGTACATCTTGAAAACAAGGTCTGAGCCTGACAGACGTGCTGGACTGTGTCTTATGCCACTAAGCTTTGATTCGCTACAGTAAATATAATATAGTGTTCTATCCATCATGCAACCTAAGCATTCAGGTACAACTAATGTTAAAGCATTTAAAATAAAGACATAATCCTCAAGAGGTGGTGTGTTACAGTTATTTTACCACAGGTACAGTAAGAGGTGTTGGAGGCAAGAACTGTGATGGACACAAAACAATATTATAACACTTACTCTACAGTCCTAATAATCAATTCAAATGTATAAGCAGGTGCACATATAGGAATCAACGATTTTGTGAGCTGAATTTATTAAATAAGGACTGAGTCTAAGGACAACAGGATGTCGCCTGTGATGTTGATGCATTAAATTTGACAAAGCAATTAAATAATAACAAATACAAACACCCTGAAATACTTTATCCCAACAATTGTTGTGCGAAATGTAACAGACTGAAAATGATTAGCCATAGTTTTATCCACACAATTATCCATAGTTTGAATGAACTGAATGATGGTGTTATGCAAAACAGCTACTTTATGCCTGGTAACGGGGTAAAGGGAGGGTTTTTCTTCTTTTCTAGTTCTCTTCATTTTAATAATATGCAATAATAAATAATAATAGCTTCCAATTAAAGAACAATATGAAAAACATCACTGTAAAATAAAGTAGCTTCTAATTTAATATTTTGCTAGCAGCATCTTAAAATACCATGTATTATCCACATATGCATCGCTGTTCAAAGGAAGCACATTTTCATATTTCACAGCAGTTTTTTTATTTACCTGTCTATGCCTGAGTGATGTAGTCATGTGACGCTGTGTGTGTGTGTGTGTTTATGTGTGTTTGACCCGACCAGATCTCATAAAATACAGATTAAATATACTGTGTATTCTAGAACATCTATTTGAGAGAAACTGAGTAAACATATTGCCCTTTTCTGATATTGAATCTTTCCTTAGAAAGCAAAAAAATTAAAAGTCATTGTGCTGTTGGTCACTAGCAGGCGTTCCTACACTCTGCTACGATATCAGCTGTATTATAGTGGGTCACTATCTGCGCATATATATATATATACACATATATATATATATATATACACATATAGATACACACACACACACACACACACACACACACACACATATATATGTGTGTGTATATATATGCGCAGATAGTGACCCACTATAATACAGCTGACAATTTTCAAATTATCCAATATACACAACTTAAAAATAAAAAATCCTGAGAAACAAACAAAAAATGTTGGTATGTATGACATAACATACAAAAAAGCTGGACCAGACATTTGCCCCTAAATGTGATGTACAGTATTACTAGCTATGTTTTAATAGATATTGACATTTGTAGCTCACTGTGGTTCTCTAAATAATCGTTTTCTCTGTTCATCCAATTGACCCTTCGCAAAACCCGCCCCCTGTTGCAATGCCCAACAACCCATGCTCTCTCACTCCACACATCATGTTCTCCTGCAGTGAAAAATACATCACGGAGCAAACAGGACACTGACAACGTATGAAACAGTTTCCGTATTTAAAATATTGTAATTTTTTAAAGCAGTTTAAACACTAAATACCGTACAGTGGCTCCTTAATGTGTCGAGACAGATCCTTCAAACGGCTCGTGAACGATCATTCTTCATACTAGTTCATTTATAGCATCAAATAAACATGAATGAACATCAGAAGGAATGTTGTTTCAACTGCAGAAAGACGCGAGTACGCACAATATTTCAAGTTTACCAACGTCAATCTACTATAGGCTACTCGCTGACGGCTTTGGCGGATAAGATGGCTGATTCTGCGTTATGATTGGTTAATAAGTTTCATGATGTCAAAACTTTTCATGAAATTTCACAATTCTTTTCACCATTTATATAAAAAAATACAATGTTAGCCTAACAAAACTCAAGTAAGCAGTGATAAAGAAAGAGCAAAGAAAAACTACAATAGAACAAAGACAGATGAAACAGACCTAACTGGAAAACTTCAAGCACTAGAAATACTACATAAAATGTAGCCTATAAAGTAATCAAATGTAAATAAAACAAAAAAAATCCTTAGTCTTTACTGTGTAAATTAAATATACATTTATTCTTATTGAAGTTACAAAATTTTCTCTCTTTTTTTGTTTGTTTGTTTTGTTTTGTTTTTTGTTTAGAATTAAAAATGGCAGCAGGTAAATTTGGATGCTGTCCCTTTAAGACTGATTGCACTGATCCATTATACTCACAATGTCTTTATTGTTTAAACATCTTTAAAAAAAAATAAGATTTTAAATATGAAACTTCTTCATATCAAAAGTAACCTGCTCTTTCTTGTCTGTTGACGCGTTGTCGGTGTCCTCTTTGCTCCGCCATGTATTTTTCACTGTGTGAAAACATGATGTGTGGCGTGAGAGCGCATGGCTTGTCGGACATAGCAACAGTAACTGAAGGGGGCGGGCTTTCATGCGCAGCATAGCAACCTCACGTGAGCTTAACCACGACAAACACGACAGTCCCAAAATCTACACCGGTTGACAGATTTCTACCGGCTAATCGTGCCTACCAGTTTATCACCCACCCACGCTTAATAACACTTTAACATCGAGCACATCCAAATTCGCGATCGCCTTCTGAGGGAGGCGTATTTATCTGCGCACACTTTGGCAGTGTGCTAGTCAGCGCGAGCGCTGAACCGAGATCCTTTTCAGGATATATTGCGATTATAACTCTTTTTAATATTATATAAATTAAGGTGCCATTTAAAATAAACATTATTATTATTATTAAATCTGTGCTGCAGAGAGACAAAATCTCTTGACTCTCATTAATGCATATACTGTCATTTATTTAAAGCTCTTTTCAATCCAAATACCATAACATAGAGCTGAAAGAAGCAAGTTGTGACTGCAGAGACACTGAGATCAGATCAATACTGCAAGAGAAAAACTGGTTTTGGTTCTACAATATAACATCCTGGTAGATGTTTACATCAAAGCACACCAAGAGCAACAAACTCAGGTTGACTAGATGGTCATTATTGCATTGTTTTTGCTTTGTTAATATTCCCACAGGCAGCTGTCCACATATTTTGCTCTTTTTTAGCAGCTAATTAACTCCCACTCTAATCAGAGCTAAAATGATGATGATCCACAGCTGACTGCCCTAAACACATTACTGAGGTCACAACAACAGCACTGTGGTGGACGGCTACAGGGACAGATTGTTATCGACTGTTTGAGTGGTGATCCTC
The DNA here is from genome assembly GCA_037194245.1 of Opsariichthys bidens. NCBI lineage: Eukaryota > Metazoa > Chordata > Actinopteri > Cypriniformes > Xenocyprididae > Opsariichthys > Opsariichthys bidens. The sequence continues at coordinate 12,455,581 of CM074280.1, read as the reverse complement.
TTGCTTTCGAACTCTAAGCCATGCGCTGACTGTCCTTCTCTTCCCTCTTTCTGTCCCGCCGGTGCTGGTGTATATGTTGATTGTGACCTGTAGGTGCACATAACAGCATCTGGCCACTAGGGATAGGACAATACATCGATTCTCGATTCACGATACAAAGAATCTGGAGCACTTCTGATATTTTCCGATATATTGCGATTCTCTCTCGACTCAATTCAGAGCTTAGTTTTTAACAGCAGATGGCACTATGCGTTTTTAAAAACACCCGTACTCTGCTCGCTTTCAGTTCCTTTACACACACACCACTTAAATCTAAAATAATCATTCATACAGTTCGAAAAGCTTGAAGCGAAGTCAAGGTGTTTGCAGTGGGCTGTTTACATTAATCTCACGTCATAAAAGCATTCTGAGCTGAGGTGCAAGTATATTTAACCACTTACATGATTTAGTCAAACGCACAATTGCTCATAGACATAATAAAATACATAGACGCCCCATTGGCCTCTGGATGGTACGTCAACGGCGCCGCCATGTTGTGGAGGGCAACGCTCCCATAACGCTCATAACTGGAATAGAGAAAAATGCCTGTTTGTGTTGCTTGGGGCTCTACAAATCACCACACAATTGAATACAGGTCTAAGGGAATAACCTTTCACAGGTAAGGCTGTACATTTGGTCATTATATAATTATGTTGATAGTAATTGGCCACCGGAGACAGTCAGAAAATAGCTAGCTATGTCGCTAATTAGGTGTGAAAGTTGAGTTTACGTGATTTATGTTTTAGCGTATATTATCTTATTTTATAAACTAACTTTCTTGAAATTTAAATATGCATCTTTATTTTCTTAAAACCGACTTTTAAGACAAACACTTCCGGTTAGGTTTTTTTCCGCAAACGGGTTTTCCGTGCTATGCAGTGAGCACTTCAAGCCGGAGGACTTTGATAGGACAGGACAGGTCTGTCAGGATTAGGGATGGAGCTAAACCACCGGTATTAGTATTATGCATATACTATATGCTATTATCAATATATTATTGTGATATTATATTATTGTACTTATACTATTATATAATTAAACTATTCATAACAATTTTTTTGCTGTATACTGTTCATTGACAATATTATACACTTTATTATTGACTATATTATATACTCCATAAACGATTTCCTATAAATATTATATACAACAAACTATTTACAATTACTTCTCACTTTATCTTTTATTTTCTATTTACATTCAACTGTAGTTGTACCATATCATATGTTTTACCATAAAGGATGCATCAGTTATCTTTGTTATTGTATGTTTTGGAGTTTCTATCTGTAAATATCTGTATCATTTTAGTGCTATAAAAATACAGCAAGCAGCCTGTGTCATTTGTATTTGACGATTTGCTTCATTTTCACAATAATGGTCAATTCTAAACATAAGAAAAGCTAAAATGGGTTAAAAGACAGAAAATGCCTTATCCACAATAAGAATTTTTTTTTTTAATTAAATGTGAAAATTTAAATGTTCTCAGTATGGGCATCTTCACAATTCTTATCCAAGAATAAAGCAGCCAAATACAGGACAAGTCTGAGCTTTGACCATTAAAATTAATATTTTGTTAAAGACTACAATCGAGGTTTTAAGTAACTAAAGATGGAACTTTTTGTACACCATGTACATCATAAACCGCTGAACTCGGTTGATAAATGTAAACGTTATTTTCGCTTTTATCCAGAAAAACGCAGCTCGCCAGTTTATTTGCATTTGTTTACAGAGCAGTCTTGCCCTCAGCAATCTATGTATTTTATTATGTCCATGCAATCGCTGTCCAGCACTTTTCTTCGTGAGCATTTAGCGTGTGCGTTTAAAAATTAGCCTAGAGCTCCATCTGCTGTAAAGCTAAGATCAGAATCGATTAGAGAGAAAATATCAGAATCGATCCAGAATCATTGTATGGTGAATCGAGAGTCCATATATTTTGTCCCAGCCCTACTGGCCACCATGAATCAGGGTCAGACAGGGCTCTCTTGTTACCTCCTTTCTTCAATCCAAAACCACCTGTGATTCCACAAGGTTTCCCTTAACCTCTTATATAACACACTAAGAGCAGAAAGAACCCATCCACCATCAGACCCAAACACATATGCAGTTAAATCCCATTACTTCACACTGTGTGTAGTATAAAAACCCAGAACATTATTACATAATCAGCACAGCTGCTGGTTTCATTTGAGATTAAAGCAAGAGAGGAGAGCAAATCTACTGTATTATTCCCGAAAGATTCAGCCCCAATGCCTGTGAAAAACTGAGGAAGCACTCACAAATTATTTAAACCTTTAATTTACTTCCTTTTTTCAGACCATTAAAGGTCAAGAATTTCAGTAACACAACAACTTTAGCTTGTCCAACAGAAAAGAAAGGGGAAAATCATTTGTGGGACAACTAACAGAACAGGTCGTAAACCTTATCTGTAGATGTCGCAACCAATATACAACACAAAAGCATGTTTCACAACAAAATATTAAAGATTTGTAATGTTTTACATAGCATTATTTAAAAAAAAATGTTTCATTATGTTAAAATTAACTTCGTTTCACATACTGTAACTAAATATTTCAGTCTCTATTCAAGGGAGCAAGACATCCAGTGCAACACAATACGGTCAACCAACATGATACAGCAATCAGGAAAAGAGCAAAGTGTCCGCTAGGAACAATCACATAAACACACAAACGTTTATTGCCCAACATGGCATGGCCTTTTCCTACATGACAAATAGGCCAGTAAAGCATAACGCACTGCAACCCCAGTAAAATAATTAAGAGCACTTAGTACACACACAAATGCATTCTAAGTAACGAAGCGTGCGGTGCCGTACACTCCTAGCCATCACACACATTGTCAGATGTGGCGTTCTGTTCAAAAACACATGGCTGATGTCACCAGGTATACACTGTAACACCAGGCCTATGACAGCTGCCCTAAAGAGAAGGATGACGCTGATAATGTGCAAGGAGATTCTGGCATCTGACGCTATAGTAATTTAATTTACAGTCATGATAAACTGACCCTGATGACAGGAGAGCCATGTTGCATGGTTTGAGCTATGTCATCAATTTCTCAAAAAAAGCAGGGGTTTTCAGTCTTTTTGATGACACTAGAACCCCCAATATGATTATACTCATGTGAGGGACACCAAACCTAAAATTTAAAAAGGCGTCTATCTTTTATAAACACCCAATTTATACACTGAAAAAATAATAGTAATGTGCTGTTCAATGTATTATTTGTTTTTATTTTTAACATAATTTTTATTTTAATTTAATGTATTTACTTATTTTGATTTTATTTTTTTTAACCTATTTTACAGTTTTTCTCTAGACTCCCTTGTGCACCTCTGGACCACAGTTTAAAAAGCTGCCATAGACTTCCTGTCAAAACGTTTGTCCAGTTTAAAGAAGAAATGTGTGTGTTAGTGTTTCACTTTATTAGTTTGACAGGAAGGTCGCAAGAGTGTGGGGTTTCAGCTTGTACTGGCAGTAATCCAGATCATCCTGTAGTGTCAAAGAGAATCAGCTTCTTCAGAAAACGACAACATTCAACAAGTTGCAACTGACACAACCATGACTGAAAAAAACACCGAACAGAACAATTACTAAAAGCTACAATAAGGCACGAGGGAGTTGGAGTTTGAAATCAAGCACAATGGTCAGATTTATTTATTTGTTTGCATTTACATTGCTCTACGTGTTTACTGTGAGAGGGATTTACCTGTATGACACCTGTTTCCGGATGGTGAGGTGTAAGAACTCGCTGTTCTCTGCCTGGTTTTCAGGACTGAGCCCTCCTCCTCTCCCCACAGCCGGTCGCTCAGTTCCGTTCCCCGAACACTCATGCCGTTTTAAAGTTGTGCCGCTGTGTCCGGTTTCAGAAAGGAACACGTCCTCCTCCTCCACCACGTCCTCCAAGGTCGGCGGTATCACGACCGTGGTCGGCGAGTCTGCGGAGCTGTGCGCAGCGCTAGACGAACCGTCAACGGTCGCGTCCGGTGCTTCTGCCATTTATTAAACTAACTTAATCACGGGGAAAAGTGTCACACTAAGAGGTATAGCCAAAGTTTACAGGATATATGTGCTTTCCTATAAGTCGCACGAGTGAAATAGCAGCGGAATTGTTATTTCGGGGAACTTTGTGATAGACTTGACCATCACCTTCCCTTACGGTTGAACCTGCTTTCGGCGGTGAAGACTACGACCACCTCGAAACACACAGCTGACTGTGTCACGAAGCCCCGCCCACCTACACTACTGATTCAGAATCAGCCAATCATGTGAGAGACTGCGCATAAGCCCTGCCCAACCTAACCGCGGCTGAAGGATCAACCAATCATAAAGAAAGAACTCTCTCTTTCTGGCGGTGACACACAAACACAAACACACAGACACACACACACACACACACTAATCCTAAACAACAGGGTCATACTGGCACAGAATCGCAGCACTTTAAAAATAAACCTCGGGAAAGATCAAATTCACTTTACTACCAAATTCCTTTGAACACTGCAGTAATATTGAGGGAGAAACCCACTTTGTCAACATTACAGGTCATATTGACGGCGGGGAGGCCTAATAAAGGGTCAGTTGTCAATGTCTGAGGCTGTTTGTGTGAACAAGGAAGTGAGCCTTTGTAAATAGTGCATTGTTTTCTATTTGAATTGTGTGCATGTGTGTGAATGTCTTTTATATAAAACTCAATTCAGTACATTGAAGCAAAAACTGCAATAGTTTTGTTTTCACTGGCGTTTATATCCAAATGTTAGTTGTTATAATGTTATAGAGAAATGTAAGGTCAGATTTACAGCCATTATCAGGCACCACACTTCACACATCACTGGCGACAATGGAAGCTAATATTCCACCAATGACATAAAAGCTTGTGTGGGGATAAATCACATTCATCTGAACCCATGACAGGACACGGTAATCAGAATGTGGTCCTGAATAAAATAATAATAATAATTCTAAAAAATCCTGACTAAAATTTCATATTACACACTCGCACATATTCTCATCTATCAAATCCAATTGCCCCAGGCTGCTGCATTGACACTTCTGGGTATGTAAATGTTGAAGCACGGCTCTTTCTGTCTCACTCCACTGACTGCCAGCTGCAGCTCACATCAGGTTCAAAGCAAAGACGAACCAACGGCCAACAACCAACCTCCTTCCTCATCTCAGAGCTCCCTCCGAAATCTGTAGTCAGTGCAAGCGTGGAAAAGCATGGAAGACCATGGAGGAAATGGAATGAAATCATCTATTTGTTGTCCCGCCATGAAAGGGTCCAAATAATTATACATACATAATTATACAAAGTTCCATTTTTTGTAATAGAGGAAAATCATTGCATAAGAATATTTTTATCAATTCATTTAATAGGAACACTTTTGAAATGAAACTAAATAAAGTTTCTAAATAAACTCATTACAAGTCCCAGTTGCTCCTTAGAGAATCAACCTAATTTATTACTTATTTGAACAAAAATACAATAATGTAATGATCCATAGTAGTCAACTGGCTTTGGTCCTTTACTTACAGTGCAGTCCTGAGGGGTTATGGTCACAGATGCCGCCTTCTTGAAAATGAGTTTACACCTGCAGTTACCTCAATTAACGGCATAGCTAAAGTTCATATTAGATCCCGACTGTTGCTGACACCGTTTTTTATCCCCCACATAGATGTAAATGAATTTCAGTACATTTCTCAACTGAGTATTTATTGTCAGATTCTGTTGAGTTTAACATTATTACAGCTTTCAAGAAATAAAAATAAAGCAACAGTATATCGATAACACACACACACACACACACACACAGGCTGCATACTGGTGTTGGGAGCTATGGATATTTATGTGGGAGGAAAACAGCCTATGTTCTTTCCTCCTCCTCCTCCTCTTCTCCCCATTTCTTTATCCTCCATCTCTCTCTTACTCTCACTCTCTCTCTCCCTGGGTTTTATTTCTCTGTGGGTCTAGAGCACAACCTATACGAGAACTGTTTAAGTGTTCTTAAAACAATTATCTGTATAACAAAAACTCTGCTGAAAAATCTAGAAAAAAAAAAACAGAAAAAAGAGACAACCTTCATCTATCTGCAAATCTCATTGTCAAGATGGAGCACAATTTAACTGTGCTTATTAAATGAGCAACTTATGGTTTTGTCATTATCCATTATTTGTCAGTGATATTATGTCAGAATGAATTAAAGAGAGTACAAGAGTTTAGAGGGGTCAGATTACAGGAAGAGGCCTGAACTCATCAAGTGGAATCAATATGAAAACCGCAGAGCAAAATGTCCAGATGCCACAGAGTACATTCTTACCGCATAACTAATCTGCAGGAACTACATTAAAAATATAGAAATATTCATGGGTGGCCTGAAGCTGTTTTTTTTTTTAAATGTAATGTTGTAGTACTCAATCCTACGAGCTCATGCTGACAGTGTTTAATGACCTAAACATCAGTTAATCTAGTAAAGAGTTTACTTGTGCATCTTCTACAGTTTCATGTGTATTGTAGTTTCATGTACCTCTACTTTTCATGATCCATAGACCTCTATTCGTCACAAAATGCATTTAAACTCGATTTACCGGTTTGAACAGTAATTTGTTCAGTCTTGTTTATCATGTCATCCACTCACACAGTACTGTTTATCTGAGCAACATGTTAGTATGTGATATTGTGTGTGTAATTCACTGATATAGGCCTAGTTTGTTTTGAATGCCATTCCAGAAATTCACTGATATTTCGGAAGAGATTATTTTTCAAATATATCAAAACTATAAAACTATTAAAATCTACCAAAAAGCAAGATTTTCATTTAATAGCACAATAATAAGTCTGGTCATATTGTCTTGACAGTCCAATAAAACATGAAAAACAGATAAAATATTGCACTCTTGTTTGGTAAACGGAGTGCTGACACCTGGTGGCCATAGTATGAAAATACTATTTTGCATAGCCTAAAAATCACTTCACACCCACCAACCGTTTAAGTTAAATAAAAATAAACAATAATAATGTTCTAAATTGTGCATAAAGATGGTATAACAAGGAAAAAAAACACAGAAGACAAGAGATTGCATCTGCAAATTTTGTATTTTGCTTCATTCTAACTCTACTTTAGATCAGACAGGAAAAGCAAGAGGTTCAGAGCATAGATACATACAGAGATCCATACACAGATACTAATAAACCCAAACCGCATGGTGATTACCAAAAATGCATCGGAAATATAAAAATACGTCCTCCATATTTACAACCAACATTTATCATCAGCCATATGTACAAAGGGCAAAAAGGGCAGAGATACAGATGATCCAAGCGACAATTACATTTAAAAGCATAAACTCCATCGTCACACTGGGCATTAGATTCAATTCCAGAATGCTCAGATATTCTGGAGTTCCAGGTTTGAGACTAATTGTCTGTGGACAGTATGTGCAATGAAGTCATAAAGTTTACATTTATTGTCTTAGAAACATTCAAATCAACACCTAATGTTTTTCCAGTTCAATATAATTATTACACATCAATGGCCATGATGAAAACTGCTCTGTCATTAAGCTTTTTGAAACTACGGTGAATTTAGTTTTATGCCGATAATAAGATGTTATCTACAGTATTGTTCTTCCATGTCATTAACAGCCAATACAGTTTTTCATTGTGTTATGGCACATACACTAGAGTCATTTGACAGATTCTTTTGTGACAACCACTTTCATTACTATAATTTAATAAGAGGCAACTTGAGCAATAAAATATCATGTCTATCAGTGGTTATCTCTTGCTGTACAATAAAAACAATATTGTGGCTGAAGCAACAGAGGACATGAAAATGATTTAACAAAAGTACTCAAAAGATGATTAACAAATTATTTCTAAACACAGACATTTATAACATTAAAAAGAAAAACAGACTTTTGTAAAGCATATTTACACAACTGCACTATCAACTCCCAGATATTTGTGGTAAATTTTACAGTGGTCAAACAGTTCGCTCACAAGTCTAGACTAACATTAACAAGAAGTATTCCATTATCAGAAAAACCGCTTTTAAATAATATTAATTTTTAATAGCTGTTTGTTTTCACCTTTTAGCCAATTTTTTATGAATTCATGTGGATTGTGCAGAATTCCTCAGAGATTGAACATGGTTAAACACGCACAGGATTTGATCGGCCCTGTTCATTTTTCTCTATATATACAAAACTTTCTTTACACAGAAATAAAGATAACAGAAAAAAAACTGTTTAACAGTTATGACAACAAGATCATGTAAACTTTACATCATCTTTCATTTAAAAAACACAATAACTTTCATCATTTTTTTGTGCATAAAATAAATATGCTCTTTTTTGGATGCTGCCAATACTAGAATATATTATGGATAAAATTTTAAATTCAGTACAAAAGCCTCTGCCTTTTAAAAGTAGAAAACAAAAATAAAATAGAACGCATCAAAAAAAGTAAGCAAAGTAAAAGAGGTTTAAGAGGGAAATATACGGTTAGGAGCATCTTAAATATGACTACGTGAAAAAGAATGTGAAGGCACTTAAATCAATTAGATTTCCTAGTGCAAAACAAGTGCAATCCAGCTTAAACTTATTAGGAAAAAAAGCCAAGACGGCAGAGGAAGAAAATCCTGTCAAAGCAAGCTTTGTAAAACCGCAAAGTATATCAGGCACCTGTGATTACACCTGCTGGAAAACATTCAGAGATTTAAAAAAAGAGTTATAAAAAGAAGAAAAAAAAGAAGTTCTTTGGAGTTTAAGTAAGGATATGTAGTAAATGGACAGTCTCATGGCATTTTAGGAAAAGCAAAACAAACACTCATGAACTTTCCCTCCCACACCCTGTGTGTGAAGTGTTTAGTGAATTTAGAGCTGCAGGCTCACATCCATCTAAAACAGAGCAGCATGTACAACCGCCCACATCCTCTCTTCTCTCTCTTAGTCCTTAAACTCAGTGCTTGCTGGTAAAGGGGAGTTTCAGTGTATGGATGGACACATTTCTCTTCTCACAGTTCAGGGGCTGAATGTCAGGCGAGTCGGATGGTGGTCATGAGGCTTGTTGGTTTTTTAGGGCAGGTCAGGAGACTCAGGATCTGTAACGGTTAGGGTCGAGGGCCGAGTAGTCCAGGATCATTAGATTTCAGTGGAGGCCTGGGTGACAGAGGCAACTCCACACAGAGGGGTTAGAAGTATTCAGCTCCTCCCTCAGGATCCCGCTTTCTGAGAAAGAAAGGGACAATTACTAATTATTCATAGGGATGTTTGGGGTCAGTAAGATTTTTTATGGGTTTTTTTTTTAAGTTTTTTATACTCAACAAGACTGCGTTTATTTGATCAAAAACAGCAAAACCAAAAATATTGTGTAATAACATTACAATTTAAAATAGCTGTTTCCTAATTTTTTTATAAATATATATATTTTTAATGTAATGTATTCCTGTCAGAGAAACAATTTTTTTATGGATACTTAATACTTTTATGGAAACTGTATTCAGGTTTTTTTGATGATGAGGACTAGAAAGCTAAATAAATAGAAAAGCAAAGAATTTTATAATTATTTTAGTTTTTACTGTCACTTTTGATCAATTTAATACGTCCTTGCTGAACAAATTTTTCAAAAAAAAAAAAAAAAAAATCTTACTGACACCAAACTTTTAAACAATAGTTATCTAACAATCAAATTAAAAACATTAACAATTTAATATCACTATTTCAAAATGAATATCCAATTACTTTGTTATACTGTACATTACAATGTGCTGCCTAAATTATTTTATAGCATTTAAAACCATTGAATGAATTAGTGTTTAATTTTCAATTAACATAGTATTTAATTTAAAAAAAAAAAAAAAAATTATCAGTTCACGACCATAAATAAGTATATTAAATAATTTTATAAATCGTAAATTGTTTTAATGTCAGAACATCCTTAATAATTAAGATGCCACAAACTAAACCTGTATTAAAAGTACCGTCAGTGTGTGTCTCACCTCGAGTGGAAGTGTGGTTCAGGGGGATGGAGAGGGGCCGCGGAGGTGTTGCTGTAGTTTGCAGGCTCTGGTTGAGCCTGGCTCAAGTACCTGCTCACGAGAGCAGAATGATCCTGCTTGTGGCTGTCCTTCAGGTCCTGTACGTGTCGCGGCACCCCCTCCATCCTCTCCACACTCAGCACGCCCCTGTGGCCGTCCTCCACTGGGCCACCCTCGTCATAGAAGAGCAAGCTGCGGGAGCGGACTACACACAGAGAGAGAGAGAGAGAGAGAGAACAGAGTTACTTATGTCACATGTCTTGCATGACTTGCTTACATTGATTCTCATGAGATATGTAGAGTGAAGAGAAGCGTGTTTTGGACTCGAAGAGCGTGTTTAAGAGAAAAGGAAAGAGCAAGATTTAGAGTGTGCTACTCTTGTAGGCGAACCAATACACATTAAGGCTTCTATGATTTTTGGTTACTACAGCAACCCGTCACCATCGTCCACAGGCCGAGTCTGTAGGGCCCTTGTGAAAATGGATGAGGCATCTGAAGCTTCTTTCAAGCACAGCTTTGATAGAGCCGAAAGAGATGCAGCTCGGCGTGTGTCGTAAAGTTGAAAGAGGATTGTAAAATCTGCTCAAAGGGAAGTAATGATTTCAATCTAAAACTCTCTGGGATGTCTGACAGTAATTTGGGGGTGAGAATGGGCACAGTCGGCCCAGGAGCTCCGCTAATAACCTTTATAAGAGAGACGGCCTCACACCCTTTCAGTCTCTTGTGGGGGGAATGAAGTAGGTGCTGTCAAAGACATAGCCATTATCTGCCTGGATAATTGAATGTGTCTGAAAGCCAGATGACCTACAAATAGACGCTTTGCGAATAGGCAGAGAAATGTAATCACATCATGCAAAATACACAATGAAAGTTGATGATTTCGACTCATACATTAGGGGCAGGGATGAAACATACCCTGGCTGGTGGTGTAGAGGTCACCTGAGGGCAGCGGTGCGGACTTCACCGTGTGTGAGGATGATGAGGATAAGGAGGAAGAGTAGAGGGAGAGCTCGGGCAGGCAGGGAGCCAACGAGCCCAGCACCAACACAAAACACAGCGCCACCACCTGGCCAGGAGGAGGAACCACACACACGGTGAGCACACCGCCCCACTGTAATCTACTTGCACTACAGCTGTCAGAGCAGTGCTGACCTGCCTTTACATGCACAGGATCAAAGAAGGACTAAACTAAATAGACAAGCCCCTGGTTTCACAGACAAGGCTTAAGCCTAGTCCCAGATTAAAATGCATGTTTGAGCTGTTTTAACGGAAAGCATTGACATATTTTAAAATATGTCAGTACCACTGTTTTGTCTCAAGATGCACACCAGTAATGTTTCTATTTAAAGGCACATTTATTTGAACTAAGTCCTAATCCTGGCTTAATCTAAGCCCTGTCTGTGAAACCAGGCCTAGATGTTTCATAAAGACTGAAAAGAAACACAAAGGAAATGTGTGTGTATTACGAGTGCGTTGGAATAAATGCGCGTGTTTGTACAATGTATGCGTGTGTATATACCATAAGGCAGGTTCCGGTTTGCGTGGAGGCGATCTTGCAGGATCGAGGCACTTTCCCGCTCACTAGAGCCTGAAGTCTTTGTAGCTGTTGGAGTAGAGACCTATGGATGACACAGAAATGCATAACAAAAGAAAAATGATTAGTAAAGTCTTCAGTTCAGCGTGTAGGCAGCGTATCTGTTCACAGGCTGTGTGTTCTTCTCTGTGCCGTTTTGTAACAGCAGGATCTTCGTATTCTTAAACTCAGAGAGCATGTGAGGATAATACAGTTCTTACTCGCCACAGTGTTACATAAACTGAACTCCCCTTCACACCACTCACACAGTCTCTCCCACACAAAACGCACTCCACCTCCTCAACAACGCTGCTGTAAGCGTGCAGTGGCTGTTAATTGATTTACCCTTCAATTACTTCCTTCTTCAGAGGCCAATCAAACATACTCTTCCTCTTTTGCCCTCTTAAACAATGCATGACATCCATAAATACAATACGTATAACCACGGGATCTGTGAGTATGATATAATGGCATACTACCCGTACTATTTTTGCAGTATGCGCACTACAGGGACACTTTGGAATCTGAATGGAATACCTGGATGACCTAGTACATTTACAGCATGTTCAGGACATAAGTAGAGCACACTACATGAGATAACGCCTTCTATTTTCAGTGTTATGCGTGAACCCGAATTTAAAACAGTCTTCTTCTTAATAATCTTTTGACAGGCTATATGATCACAATTTTACACAAAATAACAAAAAATGTACATTAACTTTATTGCTCAACTGAACTTAAAAGAAAGAAAAGTTGTGAGGTAATATGACACATAGCTATGATATATATATATTGTATATGACATAACAAAGCCATGGTCATGAGTTCATTTCCCAAGGAATACATGATAAAATAACGATAAAATCTATACATTCAATGGCATGTAAATTGCTTTAGATTAAAAGTGTCTGTCAAATGCTAATTGTAAATGTAAAACAATGTAGTTTAATACTGTTTGGATTGTTTATTGCATATTGTATGCCACGTTATATAATATATAGATGAACAGACTTTCTCAGAAGAAATTATTCTGTGATAATACAAGAGGACATTGAGCTCCCTCTAGTGGAGTAAGAAGCAACATCACATGATGGAGAGCTTCAACACCAGAGAGAGCTATTGCAACATGTTTGAAAACAATAAAAAAGGCTACTTCAGTCTTTCATTATTTATCAGTCTCTTTTATCCAAAACAACATACAGTACTCTTATAACGAAGACAGTTCCTCTGAACTCTTGGAGTTAAGTGCTTTTTCACTTGGCAACATCACCCCAAAACAAAGCAACTTGTATTAGTTTTCACAGAAACATACACATTCAGAATCAGTCATAATGTGTCTAGCTCACAGTATGTTTTCAGTGGTGAGAGGGGCTCAGACTGCCCTACTAACCTTGCAATAATCATCTCAATTTGATCATATAAACAGTTTTTTTCAGATTAATATATAACCCACCCACTAACACACAAACACAAACTCCCCCTGCTGTCTCTTTGAATTTTCTTTGAAAAGTCAGAAGGCTCTACCCTAATAAGAATCGGCAGAGAGCCAACACACACAGTCTCTTTATCCTGTAATGAGGGGCAGGCAGGCACGGTGCTGCGTGCTACTTTAAGTGTGTTGTTAATGTGGCATGAGAACAATCCTCTATAAAAAGCACTACTATTCATTTACATATATACACCATTCAAAAGTCTGGGGTCGATAATATTTTTTAAATTGTTTATGATAAAAGTCTCTTATGGTCACCAAGGCTACATTTATTTTCTAAGAGAAAACAACTTAAAATCCTACAGCACATGATGCTATACTATGGTATTGAATGATTACTGTATTCATATACTATTTTATTGAATGATTACTGTATTCATATACTATGGTATTGAATGATTACTGTATTCATATACGAATGATTACTGTATTCATATACTATGGTATTGAATGATTACTGTATTCATATACTATTATATTGAATGATTACTGTATTCATATACTATGGTATTGAATGATTACTGTATTCATATACTATTATATTGAATGATTACTGTATTCATATACTATGGTATTGAATGATTACTGTATTCATATACTATGGTATTGAATGATTACTGTATTCATATACTATGGTATTGAATGATTACTGTATTCATATACTATGGTATTGAATGATTACTGTATTCATATACTATGGTATTGAATGATTACTGTATTCATATACTATTATATTGAATGATTACTGTATTCATATACTATGGTATTGAATGATTACTGTATTCATATACTATGGTATTGAATGATTACTGTATTCATATACTATGGTATTGAATGATTACTGTATTCATATACTATTTTATTGAATGATTACTGTATTCATATACTATGGTATTGAATGATTACTGTATTCATATACTATTATATTGAATGATTACTGTATTCATATACTATGGTATTGAATGATTACTGTATTCATATACTATGGTATTGAATGATTACTGTATTCATATACTATTATATTGAATGATTACTGTATTCATATACTATGGTATTGAATGATTACTGTATTCATATACTATGGTATTGAATGATTACTGTATTCATATACTATTTTATTGAATGATTACTGTATTCATATACTATGGTATTGAATGATTACTGTATTCATATACTATGGTATTGAATGATTACTGTATTCATATACTATGGTATTGAATGATTACTGTATTCATATACTATTTTATTGAATGATTACTGTATTCATATACTATGGTATTGAATGATTACTGTATTCATATACTATTATATTGAATGATTACTGTATTCATATACTATGGTATTGAATGATTACTGTATTCATATACTATTATATTGAATGATTACTGTATTCATATACTATGGTATTGAATGATTACTGTATTCATATACTATGGTATTGAATGATTACTGTATTCATATACTATGGTATTGAATGATTACTGTATTCATATACTATTTTATTGAATGATTACTGTATTCATATACTATGGTATTGAATGATTACTGTATTCATATACTATGGTATTGAATGATTACTGTATTCATATACTATTATATTGAATGATTACTGTATTCATATACTATGGTATTGAATGATTACTGTATTCATATACTATGGTATTGAATGATTACTGTATTCATATACTATGGTATTGACATGATACTCTAATGCATTTCAAACCATGATACTTTCTTGCACGTTTTCGTTAAAGGGATTGTTCACACCAAAATTACATTTCTAAACATTGGGCAAACCAGTATGGTTTATTTTCTTGTACAATACATAAAAGAAAATATTTTGAAGAATGAGTTGTGGTGCACCAATAATCACTGCACCCCAGTGACTTTAATTATACCGAGCAAAAAAAGAAAGAAAAAACCTGAACCGTTCTTCAAAATAACTTTTTATGTTCCACAGAACAACATTAGAGTCAGTAAATGATGAGAGAATTGTGTATTTTCATTTTGCGTGAACTACCCATTTAAGAGCTGTTGTCTTCAAAAAGGTTTTACAGTTAATCCACAAAAAAGCTGACTTTGATAACACCAAATACCCCATGGTGCTTTCTGTCTCTATAAACAGTAGGAACAGACAGCACCCTGTCGACAGCGCCTATGTTCTAACTAGGCCACCCAGGAGAGAATGAAAAGGTGCTGCTCTATATGATCGGAAGGGAAGGCTAAGACCTGCATGCATCTGGACTGACTTAACAACACCTGCTGACTGCAAAGAAGCTGCTGCGTACATTTATCGCGAATACGGTTACAATTAAATTGATTAAAATCCACCTATAAAGTATTCACTGTGATTAAACGAAGCACACATGTGGTATCTCACCTGTTGGCATTCTCAAGCGTCTCAACTTTTTTCCAAAGCTCATTGTTCTCTGAAGTGTAGTTCTCCACTCTGAGGAGGAGAGAAAGTTTTATTGCACACGGTCACAATGACAGATTGACACACACAAATAAATTGTTTCCACATGTTTGACCATATATAATCCTGTCAGCATGACTGACGGGAGCACGATGGAAAAAACAGTGTATGTGTCCACTGTGAGTCCAGTCTCTCCAGCACATTATCCAAACCCTGAGAGCCTAATAGCAGCACAAAAGGGAAAATGACTCATGCAAACGTACACACACCCCAATGAGTGCATGGACTTTAGCCATTGGCCGCATTCACACAACAAAAACCATAAAACAGCAAGCAAGAAATAGAGTATTTTGCAGGGAGAGGGTGTGCTAGGGTGAGAGAGAAGAGAGGATTAAAGGAGACGAGGTCAACAAAGAAAAAGAAGGATGAAGGCACAGAGAGAGTGGATGCTGGTGCGAGACAAACAATGTAAAAGGGGGGAAGAGAAAAAAAGAGCAATGGAGAAAAGGAGAGCAGTCAGAAAGGGAGAGAGGGAGTGGAAAGGGTAGAGAAGAAAGCAGTAAGAGAGAGAGATAATAAAATGGTGGAATTACTTTTTCTCCAAACACTCCACATATTCCTTCTTCTTCCTGCGGCTTTCCTGTGCAGAGATCTAAGACAAAAATATGCATCTACTTTAGCGCATATATATATATATATATATATATATATATATATATAATAGGAAGATCTGACTGAATTGATATTAATAGTATGTGATCGTAAGTAATACCTTGTTTTTTATTTTCCTGCGCACCCGTTTGAGGGCTTTCTCCTCGGTTTTGGTGAGTGGTAGTTTGTTGGGGACAGGATATCCCTCAGCGATCAAAGTCCTCTTCTCTTCCTCTGTCAGCATCAAAGGGCCTGATGTTCCTTGCAGCTTCTGATTTACAACACAAGACAGGCTTTTAAACTCTGTCTATTTGTGCTTACAATGTATGTGTATAAAAATGTCCATTTGGATTGTATATAATGAGAATGCTGTGTCACATGCTGCATTGCGTGTGACTCACATGCGGGGCAGTGAGGAGAGGGGACGAGGAGATGGCTGTGGAGGATCGGGCCTGGAGCCGGGCCGGGCTGGAGGGAGGCAGTGAATGTGGGCTCTGCAGCTGGCCAGGGCTTAATGGTGGCAGTGAATGTGGGCTCTGGGACCCATCGCTGTCGCTTCCATGGCTGCTAGGAGGAGTGGGCGGCAACCGCAGATGTTCTTCTGTTGGGAACACGGAGATAATCTTGACGCACCTTAAACACCTGCGATTCATTCATTTCTGACATTCACATTGAAGCATTTCAATGATCAGGTTAGATTCCATAAACACGCTAAACATATACGCCAATCTGTCAAAACTGTCAGAGTTAAAATGGGCAATGAATCTTTGTGCAACGACAGGCCAAAGTGTGAAACTGAAATTCAGTCCATTCACCTGTCATCAAGAAAAGCCAATAAAGTCTAATCCTTTGGGAATTTCACACACAGCACATGCATGCACAATTAAAGAAAGTGTGATGGTGAGTGTTGGAGTCATCATGTGTTTGGTCTGGCGATGTCCCAGCATATACGCAGCACTGCTTTAATGCTGTTGTTTCTGGATGAGCAGAATAAAAGAACGCCATCCTGCCAGATAGACAGCGCACACACAACGCCTGCAGGTGTTATAGGTTTCTTGCCATTAGTAGATTTTCATCTAAAATGACGTATGGTATATTCAGGGGACAGTCAGACTGGAGAAACTTTTAGTGCCTTTTTAGTATTTTTAGTGCCTTTTCTTAGCAGCACAATGGTCGTAGAGGTAGGACTTAACTTGAAATCTTAGTATTATGAGCTCAGATTCTAAAAGTTGTTCAGAACGAGATTGTATTAAATACCAGCAAAATCTAGGTATGCAGTTTGAGATCTTATCAATATCATACATAAGATTATCAACTTATCAATATCATAAACAATCCAGTTGCTTAAACTACCATTCAAATGTTTGGGGTCATTTTTAAAGAAATGTCTATTTTTATTCAACAAGGATGAGCTGTTCTTTCAAACTTTCTTTTTAACAAAGAATCCTGAAAAAAAATCAGAGCAACCGTTTTCGACATTGATAATAATAATAAATGTTTCATGAGCAACAAATCAGCTTATTAGAATGATTTCTGAAGGATCATGTGAGTAGCTGGAGTAATAACTGCTGACAATTCAGCTTCGCCATTACAGGAATAAATTACATTTTATATGAAAATACAAAGTTTTTTTAAAATTTTAAATCATACTTCACAATATTATACTGTTTTACTGTATTTTTGATTAAATAAATGCAGTCTTGAAGAGGGGATAAGGGACTTCTTTCAAAAACGTTTAAAACAATATTTTATCGACCCCAAACTTTTGAACGCTAATGTATAGTACAGTACATGGCGATGCATGGAACTATACCATGAGCAAATGCTTACAAAAATACACACACACACTAACACAGACACCCACCAACCTAAAAAAAATGTAAATAAATACATTTTACCACAGTATTCAGACAATGCCACAGGGTCTAAAATGCAACCGTCAGAGGTCACATCAGAACTGTTTTCACCAATAGACCAGTCAGTAAGAGCTAAAGCTGAGATCTGAGAGATTGTCAAACACATGCAAAAGTTAAATAAAGAAACACTCACACTAAACCTCATTTCCTCTGGAAAAGAAACACACCATTAGAGTATTTATAACCCTGAAGAGTGAGGGAGCAGAATAAAAGAGGGCTAATTTTCTATATTGTATGTGGCAACTAAGTGCTATATGTTGAGTACATTAGCTTGTTGTAGTGTACCTAAAGTGGAGGTCTACTGTGCACACTTTTTAGCTTTTTTTTGGAGGACAATCCTGTTGAAAAGTCCAGAATTGGAGTGTTTTCAGTGCTGGCCCCCAGCATAGGTTGCTCATATGGTAGTGTCCCTACTAGGCTTCTTAACTAGCTAAACCAGCAAGCCTCCCTTAGTCACACAGCTTCATCATAAAGACCAAGCTGTTTGACAGCAAGACTGAAGAGAGATTGCAGACTCACCTGAGGGCACACTGAGGAACTGGTTCACCTCTCTGGGCTCTGCTTTGATGGCAGGAATGGAGTTTGAGCTCAGGCTTTTGGAACTCTAACAGAACAAGAAGAAAAACAACAAAACAATCATTAACGTAAACATGGAATCTAAATTAAATGCACTATTTAATGCCCGTTCCTAGTCTCAAACAATTCATCTATGCATGTTTTGTCTTTAATAGAAATTTTATCAATCTTAGCAGTGTTGCTCTCCTCTAAAATTACATTTTTGCTGCTGATAAATTTAATTTAAGTTCAATTAAATTCAATTCAATTCTTTTCCCTCAGAAATGCATAACATTCAAGTAGCAAAATGGAATTCACAATGACTACAAACCACATAATAGACGTTTATACACTTAAGTATTGTTCAAAGAAGCATCCTGCCTGTTTCCTAAATGTATGATGCAGCAATATATGGAACAAAGACATCATTCAGCTTTATCTGAGGGTCTTTGATGATATCAGGCTGCAGGGGTCTGTAGTATTTGATGATACTTGATGGTACTGAACTGTTAAGGTACTGGACTAAATGTGCTCCATGCTGGATGTCTGAGACAGTAAACACAGCTGAAGGCAGACTCAAACTGTTTACACTGACAGAGCAAAGGCTACCCGCCTGCTAACCACACACAGTCTGGCCAACGACCAACCATCATGTACAAAGAGAGGTGATATGAGCCTCAGATCAGAGGGGCTGCTGTACCCGTCGCTTCTCTTCACACCCCCCTTTCATTATTTTCGGGTCAGCAGGCAGAATTGCCCACCAACTTGAGCTGGTTAAAGGCCTTTGAACAAAAAATATTTGAATATATCTACTGTAAAACATAACGATTGCAGAGGTGCATTACTGGCTGGGTAGGCTGGGTAGGTTACTTTTAAAATGTATTTCACTACAGATTACAAAATACATACTTTAAAAAGTAATTTTGTTACATTACTCAAGTTTAGTAACTTAATCTAAATACTTTAGAATACTAATAAGCTAAGGTAAAGGTAAAGTTTTTATCTCACAATTCGGACTTTTTCCCTCAGAATTATGAGATATAAATTTGCAATATTGAGAAAAGTCAGAATTATGAGATATAAACTCACATACTAAATTCACAATTGCAAGAAAAAAGTTAGTATTGCAAGGTTATATCTCCCAATTCTGAGAAAAAGAAGTCAGAATTGTGAAATGCAAACTCACAATTGTGAGGGGAAAAAAAACTAATTCTGAGAAAAAGTTGCAGTGACCTTTTTTACAATTATAAAATGACTCACAAGTAACTATCACAAAACATGAAAACAGTCGTGGATCATCAGGTCATGACAGGACAGTTAAGTTGACAGTTGCGCAATTTTTTTTTTATAAATTCAGTCATTTTGTCATGTTCAGGACAGTACTGAATAAACATAACAAAATTTTTATGATCCCTCTTAAAAGTATTAAAATGTTGGTGAAATTTAACTCCGCTTTTTCAGACTGTCAGAGTCAGAGAATCACAAATTGCTGTTTAAATGACATTAAAATTCAAAGTAATCACTTTGGTAATCTAAAATGCTTTTCAGATGTAACTGTAATCTGATTACCACCCATTTAAAATGTAACTAATGAAATACAGTTACTCACATTTTGTATTTTAAATACCTAACTAAGTTACTTGTATTTTGTTACTCCCCAACCCTGATTACTGGCTAGAAAGATGTCAGTCTATATTATAACTTGCAATGCTGTAAGTCATTACACTGTCCTATCTGGGGTTTCTATGTTATGAATGTATCCTTTTGTGTATACAGAGACTGAAAATTACGTACACAGAATCACACGAGCACCAGTGCTGATATGCAATTAATATTCAGACAAAGAGAGTAAACAGTATTTCTAAAAAAATTCAATAAACAAGTTTATGTTGAGGAATATACATTTTAGACACAATATCGCCAAAGCAAAAATAATTGTTTCCTCAACGACCAACATACAGCAGTGGTGTTTCGTTCCTAAATGTATCAGTGTTCTTTAATGAATCAGCTGAGTCAATGAGTCAATGACGCACTCATGAAGACAATCACTTGTTTAGTTGCAGAATTAATCTGTGTTTTGAACAAAACGGTTAAGTAAATGATTCAAAGAGTCACTCATAAAGACAATCCATGTGTCGGAATATCCTTACAGTACTTCTCTGCTAAATAGTAGGCTCGAAAAAAGTAAAAAAGTAGCCCCCCCCCCCCCCCAACACCCCCAGCTTCAAATCTAAGGGTTTAATAAAATAACAGATACAAATAAACTGTAAATACACAAAAACTGAATCTTTCCAAACTGCATATGCAAACATACTTCAAATAGCTCATAAAATGTACCTTCCTCCCCTTCTTGTCAAGCTTCATTAAAATTAAACTACAGAAAAATCAGGTCATATTCAGTTTTAGTTGGACCAAGAACTTGGATTACTTCAACATTCCAAGGTGGCCTCAAAAAGGTTCCAATGCAGTGCCTGAGAATTATGTAATATATGCAATTCATGAATTATAGTTATTATGGTGCACCATTTTTTAAAGCCATGTTATATATGGTTTGTGTTTATCTGGCGAGAGCTGCTCTTCCTGTGGCACACGGTCTCACTGTCTCTATGAGGACACTCTCCAGTACAGCTGCACTGACAGTCCAGCTGAACCCAGTGGGAAGTCAGAACAGCTTTACGCCATGTGTGTGTGTCTTGCTGCCCTTCTTAAATAAAGGACACGTGCTTATATAACCCCATCCATTCAGAATATAATTTCATCTAGACAAATTATTTACAGCACTTCGTTGCTAATTCTAAGCAAAGAACATTTAAGTCCTCGTTCTGTGTGTTTGCTTATCAGGTATCTTCCCACAGCACAAAACTGCTATAATCCAGCTCCCCGAGAGTTTATGGGAGCTAGTGGAAAGTCTGGCCTGAGTTAGAGTCAAGTCAGGAAGAAGAGAGCAATTCTGTGGCTCTGATGCTCAGAGAGTCGTTGCCAGATTCGTAAGGCCTCAGCAGCCACAGAGAACTAATCTACTCTCAAATCAACGCTGATGCTGCTGGAGCCGATTCCCATGCTTCAGTGAGTTCAACTCCTCACACACGCACTCGTACTGTGAACATGTTCACTGGGCAGAGAAGTGGAGCAAATTGCCAGCTGAGCAAAAGTGCATATGATGCACGTGTGTGTCCGTGTGGTTTTCATTGTCATAGGAACACAATGGTCCCTCTGGTGCACAGTGCATGCAAGGTTCACCATCATTAGATATTTTTCAATATTAGTGGTATAATGCACGGCTGTTTGCAGGGTTTAAAAATATTGAGGCATAAAAACTGAGCTTGATTGTGGTGGGGGAGGAAAGATTTTGATTTCCCATAAGATTTCTGGAGGGCAAAAATTTGATAATAGCTTTAAAACCTATAGTCATGAAAAATGTAATGAAAAATAGCATT
Source organism: Opsariichthys bidens (assembly GCA_037194245.1). Classification (NCBI taxonomy): domain Eukaryota; kingdom Metazoa; phylum Chordata; class Actinopteri; order Cypriniformes; family Xenocyprididae; genus Opsariichthys; species Opsariichthys bidens. The sequence continues at coordinate 12,433,451 of CM074280.1, read as the reverse complement.
TGGGTTTATAAATGATAACATTTTAATAGGTAAACAGAATTATAAAATAATTTCCATGATTTTATTGAATTGTTGCTTTAAATTGAGCACAGACAAGGCCTGGAGATATCAATATACAGAAACTTGGGGGGGTTCTTGTCAAAAATGGAAAATTAAAGGAATAAAGTAGGAGATGAATAAAGAAAAAATAGTTTAAAACTAGAATTTGTTGTAAAGTAATGCATTTGATCTATTTGGAAATATTTTTATTGATTGTCCTACCCAAAACCTACACTCTAAAAAATGCAGGGTTGTTTCAAACCAAATTTGGGTCAAATATGTTTAGTTTAAAAATTCAACAGTTGGGTTTGACCATTTTTGACCCAAATTTGGGTTGAAACAACCCAGCATTTTTTAGTTTGTATAAAGACACTTATGAAATCCACACATTTTACCATGTTCTAGTGTATGTCTGAGGACGATAAATTAATTTGCTAAAAGGCTATCAAAAAATGTAACCAAGTTCATTAAAATCATTCACAATATGCACACGTTTATTCTTCTGCCTAAAAGGCTGAAAACGGCTCCGGTTGGGTCGATTACATCCCTGGATATTACTGTCTGTAGTTTTAGTATTTAACACAGCTGTCAAACATTAAACTTTCTTACATTTAATATATACATTTTTGACCATTAAAACTGAAACATCATGATGGAAATAGTAACGTAATGCCTGTTTTCTTTGATTTGATTGGCCATCTCAGTCATTTTGACATTGACAAGTACTGATCAACTCATGAGAAAGTATGTTATTTAACCATTGTACAATATCTTTGCAGCACCAAAGTACAGTTATTATTAGGCAATAATTTAATAACTATTATACACCTCAGAAGAAATACAGAGGTTCGGACCTTGAGAACCTCAATGCTGGGTACCGCCATGGTAAGATGGCTATGAAGAATAATTGTTTTAGTGTTAAAAAGACAGCTTTAATAACTTCATATAACTCTTACTTTTTCCCCCTTGTGGTTCCTCTGTGGTGGAGGGGCAAGAGTGAGAGGCTGTGAGCAGGTGCTAGTGTTGGCCAGAGGGGGCGCTGTATCAGGGCAGTTCTCTGACATGAGGGTGGGCTCCTGCTTCACTAGAATGGCTGTGAGATCCTGACTGAACGACCACATCCCTTCTGATTCTGAGGAGAGAGATAACATGTTCAAAAAAAGTATGTTAAGTTGTAATGGTTTTGTTAAAGTTTTGTTGAAATGATCTGGGGGTAGAGATATGGAATGACAGTATTTAATAACTAAAGTCTCCCAGAAGACACAACTTTATAAACAGGGAGAGCAACAGAATAAAACAGAATGCTGGTTACTCAAAGCACTGACAGTTGACACGGTCTTAAAAACATGGTACTTATGGCAAGAGAAGTAACACAACAGCTAAAGACATCCACAAAGTTCCCCGAGTCTCCATTGGAAAAATACAATTGTAAAACGCTGTGGACTGTAATCCACTGATAAGCTTATGTACAATGATATGAAAACAAAACAACATAATTACTTTTTTTCTATTCAGATTATCTACAGTGCATTTGAATTACCTTCATTTGGAGGGTTTTTCATTGATTTAATTTGATTAATTAATCAGAATACAAAAAAAATAATCCATTGACAGCCAATATATATATATATATATATTAATAAATGATTTAATTGAAATGAGTATTAAAATATCATGCAGAATTTGTAACGTCATACAGCACAATGTAATCAAAGTGATATTTTCTGGAAAGTGACGAATTTCACACTCCAGACCCCATGGAGGGGGTTTCATATAGGAGCTGTTATGATGCAGGTGAGGAGGACAGACTCAGTTAATGACCGGAAGGTTAAAGCAAAAAGGCTTCACTTTACACTGTTAACACAAAAGCCCATGGGGTGGGAGGGGGCAGATGAGAGATTGAGGGCATGTAGGGTGGCTAGAGAACAGCTCAGCACATGTCTGGACGCTTCAAAGGGGAGGAAAGGGCTGCAAATTGTGGCAGCCCTCGTTATCACATCGCCCTTGGTAGCATTTGTGTGGAGGCTCCACTGCAGGATCGATAAAACATTATGCGGCCTTGTAAAAGAAGGATGGCAGGTTTTTCATGTTAGTCCTCTGTTAGGGAAGGACATCAGCAGGAGTCTGATTACAACAGGAGAGCAAAGCTCTTCAGGAGTTCTACCGTTCTGTGGAGAGCACTAGATTTTACACTTCACAGTTCTTTGTCTGTGGGGAACCTCTGAAAAAGTGCTATCAGACCAGTAGGCAGATTACACCTTAAGACTCTGTTCTTCACCAGGGTGCAATAAAGCAAACACACTCTTATGTACAGTCTCTATTGTGAATGAGGGATTAGTTTTGTTTACAGCTTTTCCAAACATGATTAGTCCAAATACACGCTTTCTCAAAAAACCTGATATGTCAGAGGGGTCATCTCCATCTCTTGGATCTATAAGGAATGTCTCATTCTCACCTTCACTCTCTTTATATACTAAAAAAAGAGTTTATGCTCATCAAAGAAAAGACCATCTTACACCAGCACCAAGCCAGCATTATGGGTTTGATGGTGGCCAGCATAAATTGAAACACTTTGCTTATGAAGCTAGCCGACCAGCAAAAGCTTTCTGAGCAGGCTGAATGACTTGTTTGAACCTGTTAAGTAGTACATCATAATGGTGTCCAACATCCTAAATACAACATAAACATTTTAAACACGTAGATCCAAAAAGTAAAGTCAGTAGCAATGATACAGACAATTCACATCAATTTTAACATTCACATAAACCATTTATTTTCAGATGGAGTACAGCAGTATTTCGTCTTTTTTAAAGGTCATATAAACTCTTCAATTTGATTAAAATCATAGCAGTCAAAGTAAGCAAAGTCAGACTATCCGATCTAGACAAGGCGACAGCAGCTCGGTTTGTTCTGCATGTATGTATGGTAATCAATAATCGGCAAAAAATTCCGAAAGACGCAGGTGTCATGTATACGCCAACAGAAAGGTGAAGACTGTAGCTCGATTAGGCAAAAACCTGCTGCAGCTCGATTATAACGGTGCATGTAAACATAATTGTCACTGTTTCTTTATGTGTGGCGCAGAACTACAAAAACAAAAAGTGGACAAAAATGATTTTAATTTTACATGCAAATCACCAAAGTCCCTCCTTATACGCTACTGAGTCCTGCCCATAGGGCACTGTAAGGCTTTGATGTCTCTCAGGACAGCAGGTATCATAGTGGGGCAACTCTAGGCCAGCAGAGACGGAAGAGCGATGCTCATTAGCGGGTTTAAAGTTACTGCAGAGCAACAGGAGACAAACTAGTGAACCAGTCAGTGCTTACTTTAACTGCCTCCTTAAGCGACTGACAGTCTTTATAGGGGCAGGTTTATGGGTCAGAGGGGATATCACATACTACTGAAACACCTGAAATCATTGTGGTCATCTAAACACCCTACACTCGCAAAGAGAAAATTGCACAACAGCTTGTCACTGGGATGGTACTCCCAAACAGATCTTTGCAACTTATTTACTTTTAAAATGTACTTAATACTGGATTAATATCATGTTAATTTTAATAATAAGTTTAGGTTTAATGCTTATAAATGCCAGGTAAACAGTTTTACTAGTTATTTTCATTCTCGGCATGAGGCAAGATTATCTGCAGTTGGCCTGTCGCTACCACAAAAAAAAAAAAAAACGAGACCAAAACAGATTTTATCATGTCTTACAGATTTTCAGTGTTTCAAGCATCCTAGTAAAACATGCACGACAACTAAACACTACGACTTATCCCCGACACAGATGGAATGGAGATAATATAGTTTTGTCTGCATAAATGGCTGAAATATGTTTGAAAGCTAATCTTAATACCTCATGACTGCAAATTGTATCATTTACTTTATTGTCAAATTAATTGTTAAAATTGAGTTGATTCAGTTTAAACAATTATTTTCTGCATTTTTACATTTCTTTTTATATGAATTACACTGTATTTTAACAATGACAATCTTGGTCAGATATCCCCCTCTCTGCTTTTTTAACAAGTCGTCGCACCCTGCTAAACTTTAACTGCCGCTGTAATCCTAAAGGAACAAGTTTACACATTTTTCTGTACGTTTAAACTAGAAGGCACAGAGACAGAAAAAAGATTGTTCAGAAAGACCTTCATTTTGGATGCTCAGAGCAGAAAAGTCTGGCTAAATGGATCAAGAAATCCTGCAGCAGCTCCATGCTTCTTTAAGGCTTTGTTGATTTAAAGCCTGACTGGAAAGAAGGCGCAGTCTGCGCACACACTCTCTTCGCATAGTCAACCTAAGTTCAGGATGATGCAACTCTCGGAGCCACTCCCACCAAATTCTCCATCTGAAGCTGGAAACCAGATCCTTTTTTTATTTTATGGACGTCTACAGTTCCTTGGCCTGATCATGGCATGTGTGAGAAAAAGAAAGAGACAGACGGACGAACTGACAGAAAGAGTGAGCGAGTGTGAGTGTTGGCTGTCTTCCTGGAATTCCCAGCTTCCAATGGAAGACTGAGCTCTTGGCTAGAGCTTTGTCAAGGAACCCTGTGCTGCACGGGTGCTCCGGGTGATAAGGAGGAGACGTGCAGAGAAAAGAAAGAGACTTAACAGAAATAGAAATCTGCTGATTGATGATTCTTTGATACATGTCGTTTATCAGGACCGTAAAATCTTCTCCTGATAATCTAGCATGGAGAGCTGATTTTTAGCATGAATAGACAAGAAAGAAGAGGAAAGTATAGGGTGTGCTAAGCTGGTTGCTAACCTGCATCATCATCTGATTTGATGGGCATGGAGGGGCTCTGAGGGGCAGAGTCCCCGCTGAGAGAGTAGCTGTGTTCTGCCTGGATGGCTGGGTTTGGAGGGTCCAGATCCATATCTAACAATGGGTTCCTCTCCGCCAACAGATGATCATCAAAGAAACTGCTGAAAAGGTCATTGGAGAAGTCCTCCATCTGTTCGGAGAAGTGCTGAGGGGAAGAGACCACAAAACAAAGATACATTTTATGTGAAATGAAAAAAATTTATAATTTTATAACTATTTTGTTAATTGCCCTGTTTACACCTGGAATTAATGTGTTTTGGTCAAACTGATCACAAGTAGACAAGGGGGACATGTTCCCATTTACACCTGGCATTTCAATCTGTCATTTTTGTCCACTTTCAACCACTGATTTCTTTGAGGGGAGGGTCCATGGTGGGTAAATATATGGGCTTTTTCAGATCTTTCAAACTAATGAACAAAATAAGCTCACAGCATTTACATATGAAACCAATGGAAAAACACAAATACAGCAGCAGCTTTCGTTTCTGCTCTGATGGCCACCGGACCAAGCCGGACATGGTGAGTGCGCATTAGAAATCAGGAAAGGTGAGAGAACATTGTGCTTGTTACGTTTTTCATCTTCAAACAAAATTTGTGTCACCAGCCGACAAAGTTTAAATCCTGTCTCGTTAGCACGCATCCCATAAAATTTATGCACTAGGTCAGTAGGTGGAGAGTAGGCAGTCTTTTGCGCTGTTCGAACGAATTTGGCCATGTGTTTATTGTGTTTTCGACTAACTCTGGAAGTGGACAAAAGTGGACAACAAATGTTTTAGACCCCATTTACACCACTTGCGATCCAATTGACCAAAACGTATCTTACGTAAACAGGGGTATATATAGATTAGGTATATATGTGGCCTCAGGAAGTCTAGTGACCACTTTTGTGGAAGCTAATCAGTGTCCAAAAAAATTATAAAATCATGCAAGTACAAATGATAATTTGGCTGATTTCATCCCACTCCCTGATCATGTTATGATAAGCAAATATCAATTCAAATAACATCTTCACAGGCTAAATTTGATATACAGCTTCTTTTAAAATGATCATTTAAATAGTCACTGTGAAAATGTAGACAAACAGTTATAGACCCCTCCTATCATTTAGCTAAAAGTGCGTTTCTGAATGGTAGACCAAAAAAAAAGATTTTTTCTATGCATTTAGAATGTTTCATCACAATATCAATGGAAGGACGTGTGCACGTGTTTCCGCACAGGGGTATGTGAATATATGTTTGCCAAGCGAGGGTGTGACAAAGGTGTGAGAGGACCTGATCATGTTTACATCCTGGTGAGCGGGGACAGGTGTGTGAATGGCACACCTGTAGGGCAGTGAGCATATAAAGCAGATACCATCCACATAATCACACATACGCACACATCCACACTCCCCGCACCTGTGCGAGTTCCCACACAAACCCCTAACCACTGCAAGACTTACAAGAAAAGACTGGGAAAGCTGTGCTGTTGTGACTGTTTACTCTGGCTGTCCACAGTCTATCAAACCAAGCCTCCAAAACAACAAACCTGAATTGAGAACTGTACACTGTTAAAAAAATAAAGGTTCTTTATTGGTATTGATAGTTCCATGAAGAACTTTTAAAATCCATAGTACCTTTCCATACTATAAAAGGTTGTTTATAGTGGAAAAAAAGGTTAATTGGATATTTAAAATGTTTTAGTTTTATTTATAAGAATGTAGTTTGCGGTATCTGGTAAAACTTGTTCGTCACCATATGGATGTATAAGCAGAGGAAACAAATGTTGCAATGACAGTTATCCGTATTGTTTGATGAATGACATCCTGGGAACACCCTGATGATAGAGTTGACGCAGCTCTCCTGCCATCAGTGCTGAGCTAATCACTACAGTTGAGAATGACCGTGTAAACACACCCACCCAAAAACTTTGATGTTCGTCAAATGTTCCTGCTCCTGGATGTGTGGGGCGGATATGTTTACAGACTTGATTTTATAATCCGAACTGAAGGTGCAATTTCACAACCGTGAGCTGCACGCAGGCATATCTTTTAAGCTGCTTAATTGTGCCTAAAATGTTTTGTCAATTAATGTACTCCCTTAATGCAAAACGCAAACATAATACGAAGGACCTTTGGTAGAAACCTTTCACACATACAACTTTTCTGTCTGTGAGGTCCTGTCTGTTATCGGAGCAGACAGTCAGAATACTTCTCTAATCGGCTTTATCTCTATGTAGAGCACTTTCCTGTTATGACAAGTGTCAGTTAAAAGTTTTTTTCTGTCTGATTTTCAGTTGAACTTACAGGGGCCAATGGTAATGATGCAATACTGGGGTGCTGATGCAAAAGTCCTGAAATTCCACATCTGGAAAGCTCCTTTAAGGAAGAATTCCAGAAGAACTTGGAAGAACTGGGAGAGTGTGTCTCTGTCATTAGGGTTAGATTTTAGAAAAATGACTCACTAGATAAGACCCTTATTCCTCCTCTGAGATCGTGTAGAACCCTTTAAAACTGCAATTTGGACCTTCAACCCGTTGGTAGCCATTGAATTCCACTATATGGAGAAAAATCCTGGAATGTTTTTCTCAAAAACCATCATTTCTTTTCGACTGAAGAAAGAAAGACATAAACATCTTACATGACATGGGTGTGAGTGAATTATCAGGAAATTTTACATTTGAACTGAACTAATCCTTTAAAATGTAGACAGAAGGAACATGTTACGTTGAGGAATTAAAACAACAGCAGCGAATTTGATATTCAAATTGGCATGGGTATAATACCACCTGACATTCCAAAATATATCAGTGGTCAGGTGGGTAATAAGCAGCCTTATTGGATCCGATAGTTCTATCCACCAACAGACCTATCAAACCCTTCACATGTGTACCATACACTTGAAGCAAACTACATCACAGTACACTATACATTCACAATTATCACTGCAGCCGGGGCTTTTGAGCTCTTTGCTGTGACATCCGTGTTCTTAGTCTTGTGCAAATTAACACAGAGGATGATACTACAAGGCACAACAAGGAAGAGAAAGTCGTATTTCTGCATTTTATATAAAGATGGCCATCAACAGTACTTGAGCTTCATAAGGCATTGAAACAAAAGGAGCATACATGCATCAAAGAAAACAGACAAGTGCAGGCAATCAGGAAATTTTTACACACTTCATTTGAGAATTCTGAAAAAAATGGTAATTAAGTAATAAATCACATTTAATAATATATGGCAATTCAATTATTCACGACTATAGCAAGTACTGTCATTTAAAATATTTCTGGTTTGTCACTTCGGCATTCCTCCAATCGAGGTGGAAAAGGAACCACAGCTGCAGCACTGCAAGAAATGTGTGTGCAGACTGAGAAATGCCCTATTTTTCCATCTGATCCATTTTCTTGAAGTAACGTTTGGGTCATGTCCGGGTCTAAGCCGGCTGGTAAACTGCACGCCTGCTCGACTCACTGCATTCCATTCCCTTATTCCAGACCTCCAGTTACACTCCAGCCAATCGGAGCTCAGTATGCAAATGAGGATAGGGAAGCTTGTCATTTTGGAGCTGGAGTGCAGGGTGCGCACGGAGCAGCTCGCACATGAAAATAACACATTAGTCTCTGGAAAAATAAATATGCTGATAAAAATCATTCAGCAGCAGTGGAATTGGGAACACAGCCTAGCCCACAATGTTTGGGAATATGTGCCTCTCGCTGAGCAGAAGAGTTATTTCTGAGAACAATGAGTCACAACGAGGAGATTCATTCTCAGAGTGGCAAAAAAAAGAGTGAGGGGGAGAGGGCGAGAAGTTCTTGAACTGAAGATGGAGATTGCAGATGTTTAGTGTTTACACTAGTCATTGATGCATTTAAAAATATGGTTCCCTCATGTGAAGCATGAACATCAGCTTTAGCCACAGCATGATCCGATCAGTTTTATTTATTTACATATCTAAATATTTAGAGCTTTCTCTTCCAAGAGGCATGCATGAACTATTCTCATCTGTACTGGATCTGGCGTGTTTGACCTAAATATAAACGGAAAAAAGTGGGATTAAGATGCATCTTTACAGTCATATCGTCTCCAAATCAGCACATCTGCTCTTTAAAGCCATATTCTCAAATTCAGATTCCAGCAGGCAGCTGTGAGAGATCAGAGATGGGTCAGGGTGGAGAGTCGTGAACTAACACTAATTATGATCCACTCAGCATGCATGAGGAGTCAGACGCGCGTGTGTGTGTGTGTGGGGGGGGGGGTGCGTTTGCAGGTGAAGGCGAGCGAGGGAGCCAGGCCTCTGCAGGTGTTCACAGGTGAGGGCTGATTTAGATTACAGGAATGGCGTCAAGTTCACAGCTGCAGTCTGTAAGCCTGCCACCAGACAGACACTACAGTCTGACCCACCTCTCTGGAGATCAGGTCACACGGGTTTCTCACCAAAAGAATTTGAAAGGAAGCCGATTCTTGTGTATACAACTCTTTTTCAATGCAGTACTGATAAGATAGTACAGGAGATTGAAGTGTTGGTTCTGAAGTCTGCGCGTGAGGTTTTATTCTAGTCCCTGCTCTCCTCCTGCTCCCTCACTCCCCTCTCTCTCTCTCTCTCTCTCTCTCTCTCTCTCTCTTTCTTCTTCCTCCCATTCTAACTTTCCAAATACAACTCTTTGGTCCCTTCCCCCTCTTGCTTTCCTCTGGTTCTTAATTCCAGTTCCAGATTTTTCTTACGTTTTGCTGTCAGCCACAGAGCAAGAGAACCATGACCACAGAAGCCCCACCTCCAGACAGGAGCCACCGAGGGCCACAAACCAGAGGAGCTCTGACAGCAGAGAGGTCGAGTATGAGAGAAATGTAGACAAATTTGAATTGGATTTTCATAAGTGAAAAAGAAACGGCAACAGTGAAGCCAAGTGTAACTTTCAGAGGGAATAAGTGAACTAAAGGGATATCCTAAGAGGCAAGGAATCCCCATAACCACCCTGTATTTTCTGCTACTGTTGCATTTCGGGAGAGGAGGGGGTCTCCAGATGTGTTCCCCTTCCCCCCTTCAGAGGGCTCCCTGCACTCTGTAATTTTGCCAGCCGAAATTGGCTCGCTCAAAAGAGCCTGTGGCAAAACAGCTCTGGGCAGAAGAATATCCTGTATACAAACCAAAGAGCTATGTTAGTCTAGTCTGTCCCAGACTGACCACAGCAAGGAAAAGTAGAGGCTTTGTTTCTCTTTTAATATATTATTAAGAAGAGTATTGATCGTATGAAGTCACAACTACAAGAAATCTCAATGAGAAACAAAGTCGCAATTGTAAAATATAAAGAGTTCATGTAAAAATAAATGAGTCATGTTTATGAAAAATAAAATTGTGAGATATAAAGTCACAACTACAATTAATACAGTCAAATTTGTGAGAGTCACATTGAGTGATATGAGTGACAATAATGAGAAACTAACTCACAATTATGGAAAAATAAAGCTGTAATTACGAGATAAAAAGTTGCGATTATGAGATTTTTTGAGACAGAATCATAATTTAAGGTCACATAATGTGAAATAAAATAACTACTGTGAGATATTAAGTCACAACCATTGTGAGACAAAGTCACGATTATTAGATAATTACGATAAAGTTGCAGAGAAATAAAAGTGCAGTTGAGAAATATAAAGATGCAATGAAGAATAATATATATATATTTTACTCTGGGGCAGAAAAGTCCTTCCTTAGGAATTGTTATAGGAATTTAAAACATTATCCATTGCATTATCCATTATCCATTATCCAAAGTAATTAGCATCTTTGTTATATGCCATATGCAAAACCGCCCCTGGAATTAAAAGTCATTATGTAATTAACATAATCAGCTGTGTCTTTGATCCTCAGTAGACAGGGAGCCTGGGAAGACAATGGTGGAATTCTGAGTTAGGGACCACAAGGTAAGGTGACGACATGTTCCTGCAAACACTGACACCCACCTGACATGTTTATTCAGAGCCTAAGGGGTGAGACGGAGCTAAGAGTGGGTACACATGTGTCTCTGCAGGGTTCACTGGCTTAGAATGTGGCTAAGAATGTCTTTCCACATGTGAAGGACAAGGTATATATGCTCTTATATCTTAAGTAAGAAGTCAAAAGACACACTCTGCCCAAACCAAGAGTGCAGTTCTGGAAATTCTTGCTCTGAACCACTGTAACGTAATGTGTTCCAGCTCAGACTTTCCTGTTTGATCAGGCTTTTGGCAGTAATTCAGGCCAACATCTGAGTTGCAATAACACCCTGATAGGATTTGACTAAAGCTATAGATGAGTGTGATAGATATAAATAAGACATTAACTTGACTTGCTTCCTACCACTGCTGATCATTTTCTCAATGAAGGGGAAGAGAGAGGCACACTAAACTGGATATATTGGAACCTTCCGTCCATCATGACACCAGCTCGCAGTTTACTTCTACAATTCATCGCAGACAGGACTCTCTTTGCAGGTTAAATCTAATACATTTTAAGGGGTACTGAACAGAGCAGTTGATGGACAGTTCTCTGCAGCCCCTCAAGAGAAAGACAGAGATAGTTAAAGATAAAGAGAGTGCCTGGAGAGCAGGAGGAGTTCTGGCATGTCAGTGAACTAAACATCAGCTGAGGAGAGGAATGAAGAATAATTCATATGTGCTATTTTAACACTTCAAAGCAATTATTAAATATGTAAATCACTTTAAAATGAAATTCTTCTGTTCTCCAACCGCAGACACACAACTGTACCACTAAGCACTAAAATATGTCAAGAATGTCTTTTATAATACAATTACATTTCAATACAACTTAATTTAATTATATAATACATAATAAATATAATATTAAATATGATATCACATACATATTAATATATATAGATAGATATTTAGATGTTCTTTTCAGGTGCAAGGGTGAGAACAGTCAGCGCCCACTATTATCGGTGAACAATTGTTGGCCTATAATGTATTTTACAAATGTTCCACAACTATTCAAAGCATGCAGCAATTTGAAAGAAATGAAACGATCTGGTTTGGCAGGATCAAGGTTAACACACCTTTAAGGCTTGACGCACTAACTGCTGATTTAGTTATTTTGTGCGTGTGCGAATGTGTGCTCACGTAAGAACATACTTCAAATGATCTCTGTCCTCTCCATTTGTGTCCATCATCTGAGCAGATTTAAAACCCAAGCCAAAGGCATGACAACAACAGCCTTAACCTTTACTTAGCAATACAAAATGACAAAATTACGTAACAGCTGGGAGTGATTGTCCAATACATTTTCCTTTGCAGAACTGATAAGGAATTTGGGTGAAAACTATGGGCTGCTATGAGAGAATTACAGATATAGCGTAAATGAATTTAGATCAGGTGAGGATCTCTAGATTCCCACAGTGGTGAAAAACTGTCTTTTTAAAAGTCTTTACCCTCATTTCGCTACAGTCTGAGAGATGTGGGCTAAATCATGTGGCTGCTATATGAATGAAACTCCAAGATCATAGAGTTGAACTTCTGTGGCCTCTATTTCTGTCTCACACCCAGAGAGTGTCATAATTCTTTCGTTCTTTACAGTCATCTTAATTGTAGCTCGCAGATGTTGAGAGTTATGATGAGAGTAACAGTTAGAGCTTTCTCTCTACTATCTTTATCGTTGGCCAATAGTCATTCTGAAGATTATGCAACCTCTTACTTTTCTCTATTTCTCTATCTCTATCTGATGTTCCATCAGAAGCCTCCAGTACATCTGAGAGAAAATTCTGGAGGGATGTGTTGCCTTGCCTCCACTCCTCCTATCCATCATAGATAGTCTCCATGTCTTCTAGGATACACATTAAATGTATCAAATGCATAAGATATTACACATGGTGTCCATGCTGACAGTCTCTTCAGGCTCAGTGTGTACAAGATAAACTAGCCAAGCAGAAACAACCTTTAGGACAGGTGAGACCTGCCAAACCTGTAGCTTTCATCTACAGTCTTCTTCGGTAGCGTTTAGACACGCCATGTGCTTCAAAAGACTGGTCTTGAATCTGACTCATCTACTTCTCTTCGGAACACGGAAGAAAGAGGGAAACCATCAGAGCACCCTAGCTACTGCTATTCAGGTTTCTGTTTTTTAATCAAGTGTGGCAAGTTAATGAACAGGTAAAAGTAGTCAGACTGTTGGTTGAATTTGCATATTAATGAAACAAATTTCCTCTTTGAATTTTTTTTTTGCATGCATTCACTCAAATTCCTGTGGTATGACATTACCAACGATTAACCAACACTAGAGTAAACGAGAGAGACTGATTTCATTGACTTCATAAGTATGCAAGTCTGTAATTAAAATATCTGTATCTTATTGCAGATTGTTTTGAATACAGAGTGAGATCAAACACCTTTAACCAGCAGATGTCTGACTCGTATATCCAGATTAATAAATGTCTTCACTTATTAGTACGAAAGAGACTGATCCAAGCCTCCTGTTTATGAGATTAACAATGTGAATCATTCTCTGTCACCGGAGCCTTTCACGGTTTACAAATATGGGTAAAAAAACCCAACAGTATAAAATAATATAAATCCACAGACAGAGACAGTGTCAAATCAGCTCCCTTTGTATAAAGGATGAACTACCGATATATAATAAAGCCATTTAAATAATTAAAGCCTGAGGTTTTTCTGTGCTGTTGTGGTTCACAGATCTTCTCTGTGATCTTAGCTTTAACACATAGTAGAGCGAGACATGCTGATTTCCACCTTTCAGCACAAACCATGCAATTACGCTAAAGTCATGATTTAAACAGCCAGACGTGCACATGTACATGCACGCGCGTTTTTTTTAATCATTGCAAGGACTTTTCATTGATGTCTAGTTTCTATTCTGAGCCATTTTTTCTCTGCTATTCCTAAAGACAACACAAGTATATTTGCATTTTTACATTAAAGCATTATTTGTCATGTTTAGTTCAAACAAAACCTCAAATTCTGTCATAATTTACTCTGCTGATCTTTCTGTTGTTCCAAAGTCATATGACTTCCTTTATTTCATTGAACCAAATGTAAAGCAAGATTGTTGAACCAATCTTTCTCTTTCTTTCTTTCTTTCTTTCTTTCTTCAAATAATTGGTTCCTCCTGTTAAATTATCAATGAAAAATGACTTATGTCTGATGATTACACATGACTTCGGAATATTTGTTAGTGTATGAGTTGTATGAACCACTTTTATAATGCTTATTTGCCCTTCAGAGTCATTCTGGTCTGCAGCAACATAAAGGTGCTTAAATAATGACAAATTTTCTTTGTTTTTTGTAAACTATCACTTCAAGCAGTTTTCCTTGTGGGACCCTTGATTGGTCCTCATCGTGGTGTGTAGATAATTTCAAGTTTTACTAAACTTATATTGGGGATATTTAGTCCCCCCTCCACCACACACATACATAGTCATACTATGGAGGAATTCCAGGTTATAAATATCTCAGTTCAACAGTGCTGGAACAACCCACTAACATTTACAAATATAATGGCAGAATGAATTAACAAAAAAACACACAGGAGTCAGAAACCAGTGTGTAATAACCCAGGAGCAGGGAAAGCAGCTTCCTCTCTGAGGGCACAAGGCAGTCATTCACTGAGCCTTCAAGGGCCAGTGTCTCACACACACACACACCAAAGAGTAGAGTGGGGGACCATGTAGGGTCTGGAGTGGTCTTTCACAGACGTCTATTCACACACCCACACAGGAGCACAGCATACGCTTATACACACATACACAGACTGCTATCAGGGGCTGTGAATGAGCCTCCTTCACTCACAATCCTCTCTCTCTTTTCACTATCATCACTCTCCCCTCAGTCAGGTCCTTACAGAGCAAACTGGAGCACAGCTGTTACTCAATGAGGGACATCTGGATTGAATACTTCCCAGTAAATACCCTCAACAATGAACAGACTTGTAAAAACTATCTATCTATCTATCTATCTATCTATCTGTCTATCTATCTATCTATCTATCTATCTATCTATTCATCCATCAGCCTGTACAACTGTAAATATATATGTCTACCATCATATAAAAAGGTAAAAATAAATATTGTTTAAAGTGATCATTTTACACACAAACACAAATATTGCCCATACAATGGAAGCCAATGGTCCCCAAAACTGTTTGGTTACAAAGTCTCTTCAAATTATTATTTTGTGTGTGTGTGTGTGTGTTCCGCATTAAAATGAATATCATACTGGTTTTGAAAGGCATGAGAGTGAGCAACTGATGGCAGAAGTTTCATTTTTGGGTGAATTATTCCTTTGAAATGATTTTAGATAAAATTTGTCAAAACGCAGGTCACTGCCATGACAGCTACCTCTGTCCATCTATCTGGCCACTGCATCTACATTAAGGAGGCATGATACATTATATAATTAATCATATATGCCAACCACTCGGTATTATAGAATTTAGGCATTTAGGCTCAGGTTGCAGTACACATCTCTAGTCTGTCCATCTCAAAGAGTTCCTAAGATGCTCCCTTCTAAAACAAAGGTCAAAACTGTTCCATCTCATCTGAGGATCATAATAGTGACATTTGTGATGTCTCTTTCCCCCTCTCTCTCCGTCTCTCTGGGAAGGGATTAAAGGGACCTCAGCATGAATGTGTGTCAGTCAGAAGCATTAGCCACAGGAGTGTCTGAATCACTGTGGAAACTGCAGAAGTGTCCTGGGCTCCTAATGGATCATATGCTCATAGGACTGCTAGCTTCAAACGAAATGCATTAACAACCCAAACACTACTTTCCAACTGACCTAATTAAAGGACAAGGTTATGAAAAATGTAAATACAGTCTTCATTTATCCACTCTCATCCCTCTAAACCTGTATGACTTGATTTCTTCCATGGAACACATTAGGAATAATAACTGGTCGGTCTCTTTTTCTTGGGTTGAACAGGGACTGAATTAAGTCTTTGGTTTAAGGAGACTTGAAATATAGTGCATGAGCCGGAGAGACCATTTTTATAATACTTTTTATTTCCAACACATTGATCAACAGTTTTCGTTTTGGGTCCCAGTCGTAGGCTAATTCACTTCATAACAATTACGAGACTGGGATATTCTCAAAACAATTCACCGTAAATGTTCCATGGAAAAACAAAAGTCGGATTGAGACAGAAATGATGGGGAGTACATTTTTGGGTGAAATATTCCTTGTATGATAACTTCTGATGTCTTCACGAGGGAGATGCATGTTTTGTTGTTGTTGTTGTGCAGTTTGTTTGCCCCAACCTACCACATATACATCCTTTACCTCACAGCATGAACTTAACTGCCAATATCACCAAAGATTAAGTAATATTGGTATATTATTTTTCATTGGGATAGCCTGAGCATATACAGATACTTTAAGTGTACAAAACTAACTGGTTTACGAACTAATAGCTTCACCAATAAATTAGTTTTCTCACTCTCTCTACAGTACCAGGTAAACTCGTCAGTTGTGCTTCTACCTCCAAAGTGAGAGCAAATAGACTTCAAATTCCAATTCCTTGAGCATCTTAATTGACCGGTTGCGGCCGGACACGAGAAACAGGATGAAGCGATCCGTGGGCGGGGTTAGGAACTGCTGTATGGGTGTGATTTGGTTAAACAGCATGATAGGGTGTGTGGGCGTGGTTTGAATAAATAACACATCAACGAGACCTCCCCCCCGCTACCCAAAGGTCCGGTTGAAGTTGGAAAGTGACCCTATCTGTCCGCAGCTGGGCAAACTTCACAGCTTGAGAACTTCTGCCATTGTTTATGTTTAATTTGCAGCACAACAGCCCAGACATGCGAGACAAATAAACAGAAATAAGCACAGGTAACATATATGTATGTGTTTGAATTAAAGATCCTGCCTGATCACTTCATGGTCAGTTTGACAATACATTAATAAATTTACAGCTGATGTGAATAATGTCATTTAAGCACGAGTATAGCCTACATTTCTCTTGTCTAGCGATAATAACAAAACAAAACAAAACAAAAAATAATCAAATATGACATGAAAGTCAAAATACGAGGGCAGGAAAAATATTGTTCAAAATGATAAACAGACTATGCCTTCCCCCTCTCTGCTGCTGTTAATAATGATGGAAGATGTGGAGGTTTGACTTACCACATTTGATAAGAAATCGCTCTCATTCAGATCCTCTAGGTCCAACAGGTTGGAATTGGGAAAAAGTTTGTCCGACCCGAAGTTGTCCAATATGGTGTCCATATCGGCTGTGAATAAAAAAAGGCTTGGGAAATAATAACTAATATCTCAAAGGTGAGATTGGTTGCAAATTTGTTGAATTCCGATTGAAAAATCGCGATGTTTTAAGCGACGTGCGCTCGTCTGCACTGTCAAGACGCCTTCATCCACTGAGCGCCTATAGTCTGCCCATTTACACTTCTCTGGAAGTGTCGGATAAATTGGACGTGATTAAAATGATGTGGCCGTGTGTGGCTCTTCCAACTCTGTATCATTCATCTGCGTTAAGCCTCTGAGGAGTAACTAGACTGATACATATTTAATATTGTCCCCGCCCCACTCTCGCTCTTTGAGCCCCACGGTAACACCCACCTTTCACTTCTTTTAAAGAGACAGCGCGACGCTTTCCGAGCCATTGACGCACATGAGAGACTTAATACAACAGAGCCTTACCCAAACCTGAATTTCACTTTAAAAACTAACTGTAAAATGTTTTCATGACAGAAACATTAGTCATGTTAAATTAATGCAAGGCACTTTAAAGGCGGAGATTAAAACTGATCTCAGAGTTTATTACTTTACAATGCAAAAGGACAAATGTAAATAGACATAACTTCAAAGGTCTTGTTTTATATGTTAAATTCCTCACTGTGCAGTAAATATACTGTCCTGATAATAACAGTCTTAAATGTGAGCTATCTTATAAACTCATTTTAATACCTAGATTAAATTTAGGAGCTAACATTAAAACGGGTTAGTGGTAGGTTAGTGTGTTCCTCTGCGCATTCTTCACACAACCTATTTCTTCGTCATTTTGAATGACAATTTCTGACTCTCTCTGATTGGATAACTTTCCAGTTATGTAACTGCAATACATCAGTTCACTGGGGGGATAAGACACATACATGAGTGGAAGATGATGAAGATGATTCAGTGTCTGATTACATAGATTGACTCCATTGAATCATACCAATTTGGCTGCTTGCTCTCCTCTTTCCGATTATTTACTCTTGTCTATGGAGTGCTAAGAGTCAATTCAAGTGATGAGAAATCATTTCAGATCAAGTGTGCTGGGTTCACACAAGAGTTTATGAGGATGAAACCTAATACTGAGAAATTCTTTTCCTCATTGGCAGAGTTTTCTCACCATAACTTTACCTCAGGTAATGTTACAGCTCTCTTTCCTGCTTTTTCTCTGTGATTCTCTTTCTTTCCAGTTGTCCTAGTTTTATAGAAACCTCCTCTTCAATAATGGAATTTCTATATCCAGTGAAAGGTGTCATTTTTCAATTCACATCCAACCTTCTTCTCATTACATATGATTACAAAATGATTTTGTGTTATGTAACCCCTGTTGTCCAGTTGCTTTTCAAACAAGTGAAGGTGGAGATGTCAATGATTATTATGAATTACCCATGGTTGTTATGGTTGATTTTACATGTGAACCTTAAGGATAGCTCAAGGATACAATGGTGATAGAGTACAATTAGATGATAATTATTGTGATGGGCAAGTCTCTATTTTACAGGTTTCCCGTATCTGGGATTGTAAATGTGTCTTTTTCATTGCAGTCCCAGGGTTTACCAATTATTATGGGTTGGTGGTGATCAAAAGAAAATTCTATGACTTTGTATTATCATACAAATAAGTTAGAAATCAGTGTGACAGTCAGCTAAGTCATAAATAGTTTTAAAAGTAATTTAATTTAGAAAATGATAATATAAAGCACAGACATTAAAGAGTCATCAAATGATATCGTGATGATTTACACAGAAATCTCACATTATCACTGACCACAACCCCACCACACTGTGAAAATACGATAGTCCCCTAGACGTGCATGTGATGCAGTTGAAACAGTGATATTTTGAGCTAAACTGCATCCTCTTATTTCCACAGATTAAGAATCTCTCTGACGTCAAACAGCCTGTAAACACTGGAGAGCTCGCTCTCTCTCTTTGTAGTTGTCGTGGTAACCCTCACACCTGGTCAGCTCTCCTGTCCGTATGGTTTTTATGGTCATGTGTAGCTTCCGTCCTCCCCCTGTGCAATAAACACACGCACACACACACACACACACACACACATCCCATAAACAGTATGTGGAAGGTGACATGCTGGAAAAACACCATTAAGCAAAGCAACCATGAGGTTTCACTTTATTTACTGCCCTGTGTCTCCACATGGTCTGCAAATTCCAACCCCCATCCTCATCCCCACACACGCCTCTCTGATCAGCAGCTTTTCAGTCATGCTGAGATACTCGCTGTATAGAATACTATTAAATATACTTTGAAATACATTATCTTGAAAGTATCATACAAACCAGCTCTAATTACAATTCTATGAGCGAAACCACTAAAGTGACATCACAGAGCCAGAGTTAAATTAAATATGGTTAAATAAATGACAATAGAGAATTTCTTTTGCGTTTAATCAACGTTTGAAAGAGATTATCTCTCTCTTATATACACTGCACCAAAAGACAGACAATCAAAAAATTAGTTAGTCACTTCTAAGACGTTACACGACCCGACAAACACCGATTGAACATGTTCAATTGGCAAAAACAAGGGCCGACCAATGGCAACCGATGCCGACAGGGGTAATATATTGATCCGACAAAACCTGACTACTTGTTTTAGTTTGTCAGTGCAGTTTGAACTAGCCTTAAGAGTTGCACTTGTTTTCTATTTTCACAAGTTTAAAGCGTGTTTTTTTAAGTTAAAAAACTTCTCCCTATCTCAGAATAAAAGGATAGTTTACTTAAATAAATCAGTGATTTACTCACCCTTTTGCTGCAAGCCTGTGCGACTTTTTTCTTCAGTAGAACACAAGACAAGGTATTTTTTTTAAATGTGTTAATAAATTTCTTTTAAATTTATAACAAAATATCTGAGTACTTTTTCATATAAGTAATGCAAGTTACTTTGTTTTCCTATTTATTGACTAACACCTCTTGTCCCCATGTTAAGAGAAATTGTGAGTAAGTGCAGAGATGTGTGCTCTGTGTAAACATGATGGTTATTGCACTTCTAGACTAACTTTGAGAAAGTATTTACTCATCTCACTCACACAAAAACAGATTCAGTATTCCTCAAAATTAATTTAAAAAAGTGAAATGCAAATTTAGTGTTACGTACTAGTTGAATACTTTAAGAGCACGACGAAGGAGAATCAGAATAAACAGACTTCAATGAATAATACTCAGGAGAACGTGGAGAAATTCAACATCACATACAAACGACACCAAAAGAGTGGCAGGAAATTCTAAACAAAGGAGGACATGTGATAAAATGAACAAACAGAGAGACCAAAACAGACTTAAACATAAATTACACTAACCTGCAATAATTAACCCTAAATGTTAAAAATTACACAAGTAAACTTTAATTAATCTCACTTTATTAACCAATGTCTTTGCTGCTGTCCTTCAATGATCCAATTCAACTATACTAATAAGCAAAAATGACTTTATTTTCATATAAACATCACATTTATGTTTCATAATTGTTTTGTTTTTAGTATTCTTCTTCAATCCAGAATAGCAGCACAGTTGAAAGGCTTTTTTGAGCTGCACCCTCTACTGTACAGACACTTTTTTACGCAATGTTGTAATGCATTATATTTAAAAGTAACTTTCCCTAACACTGCTCACAAAATGGGTAGAGACAATCTATTTGGCAAACCAATGACAGACAGTGAGTATTTGAGAAATCCGTTTGGGAAACCTGTTTGACGGTCATTGCTTTTGACATTCCGTTTCATACACATGATGGCCCCAAAATTTACACACTTCAACTGAGTTTCTCTATCCTGCTTTCATAGGTCTCCAGAGCAGAGGGTAATAATAGTATGATATTTGTGTGATAGAGTCACCTGTGAATAAGGAAAAAAAGAATGAGGAAGAGAAATTCAGAATGACTTGTTGGAAACCCGAATGAAAAAGATTAATTTTCACTTGTCAGAAAGCAATATCTATGCTTTGGGGTACAACAGTCTAGAAGAGATCATTTCCATGAGCACTATACGCAAACAAAAACATTAATATTCTTGTGATAACAAAAAAGAAGCAGATTGTTTTATAATAAAAGCTTCACTGTACTGGTTTAGCTGATCTAATTCAAATCAGTTAAATTTCATCATGTCTGCAGCACAACCAGGAGACAGTACTGAATGTCAGGGACAGGAAATAAAGGTGAACATTCAATGCATAATCCAGACATTTTTGTCTTTTAATGAACTAATTAGAATACTAATATGCTCCCTGCTCCGCTAATGCTAATGTTGCTGAGGAGTAAGGTTATGGTTGTGCGCTGCTCGCAGGTCTGTGAGGGGATGTGCTGATGAGAGGGCCTGAGAGTGCAATACAGCTGACAGTGGCATCAGTGTCTTTGCTCTCTGTTCCACCGCTTCATCTTATTTATTCATTATCTCCCCTTCATCCATTCTTCATATTCTTCACTAATCACGCGCAGCCATTTACGCTCACACGCACTGCTATCCAGAGGGCACGGGTGACACTGCAACGCACAAAGCAGCGAGAAACGAAGCAGAGATGATCATCCCTTTTCAAAAAGCACCGTTGAGCCTTCAATCTGTAATTACAGACTAGAGTGTACACTCTGAGTGGCATGTGATTATAGCATTACTCTCTGTCTGTGTTATGAGTGAGGGCCAACACTCCTTTTTTTCTCTCTCTTTGCACCTGTATCACCACTGTCACTCAGTTATGTAGATACAACAGAATATTCAAGATCACCTGTCAGGTGAGCAGTGAATGACAGGGTGATTCTTATGTGGACAAACATGCACAGATATCACACAGGCATACAACAGCAGCCTCATCTTTGAAAACTAACCCCACCTCAAGCAATCAAAGTCATAATCATTCAGCTCTCTAACACAGAGGTTCTTAAACTAAGGGCTGCAAGCCTGTTTTTTGTCTGTTTTGTTAAGTTTAAATCTGCATTGTGAAAAATAAAGTAAATTTTAAGTGAATGTGAAAAATAAAAGTTTATACATCTGACATTAATAGGGAACAAAAAAATAAAGAAAGATACATGGTCAATTTATAACAGTAATAATCAAATATTATAATATTCAATAATTTTATAATCAGGTTATATTATAATAATTTGCTTTAGGGTAAAAACAATATAAAAGCCAATTATCTAATTTAGAAAGACCACTCTTAACATTACTCTCATAATATGTATAAATAGGTCTATGTATAACTGCTCAGGGTTGGAAATAATGAATATGCTATATATATATATATATATATATATATATATATATATATATATATATATATATATATATATATATATATATATATATATATAGAGAGAGAGAGAGAGAGAGAGAGATAGAGAGAGAGAGAGAGAGAGATAGAGAGAGAGACAACAATTCAATACACAAGAAGTTAATATTAAGCAACTTGACAATATTTTCTGTTGTTGCTCTATTACACTAACGGGAATACCTGAAAAATACCTCTCCCACAGCATTTTTGAACAAATCGATTGAGTGAATGATTCAATGAGCCATTTAAAAAGACTTTTGTTCCTAAAAGAAAAAGGTATTTTTTCCTAAATGAATCAGCATTTATAAGTAATATGTTGAGTTAATGATTCAATGATTAAGACAGTGATTTGCCGCCACCTACAAGTGGTTTTAGTTTTCTATTTAAAGTATAATTTCATATTCATGTATTCAAAATGTTATGCAGTCTAAATGCATTTGTCACTTAAACATTTGTCACTTAATACAACTATTGTGTCACCTTGAGAGGGCAAAGATAGCTCATGTGTATGTGTCACATGTTCACTTGTCATGTTTAGGTTAGTCTTGTCGTGTTTAGATTAGTTTGGTTATTCAGTCATTGTATGCACCTGTCTTCACGTAATTAGTTCATCCCTATCACCTGCCCTTCATTTAGTCATGTGTATTTTAGTTCCTGTTTGTCAGTCAGCCCCTGTCAGTTATTGTTTGTGCTATGCACTCTGTTGCGTGTCCCAACCCCTTGATTAAACCTGCCTGTTATCTGTTACCTTCGTCTCCTGTCTTCCCATCAAACCAAACGTTACAGAATAACCGACCCAACAACGAGAAACTTTTCTCAAAATCAAGATGGACTTACCCACGGCAGCTCTACTTCTAAGCCCGGAAGCCAGGCCCTACCTGGGGGGCATTCTCTGGGCGTTCCGCAAGGACTACCGCTCCGCCTCAGCCTGGAAGCCCGGGGTGCGCGCTGAGGTTGAGGGGAGAGTCGACGAGTTCGGGGGACAGTCCATCACAGAGCCAGGAGCGGCCCAGAACTTTATCGATCCGTGGTCCGCGGATCCAATCCCCACCCAAATCCCCGCCCGTAAAATCTCGTCTGCCCCGTTCCAGTTCGGAAACCTGCCTGTCTCCCCGATCCCGTCTCCTTCGCTGGTTACAACCAGCCCCCTGGATCCGTGGCCACCGTTGCTGTCGGCCAGCTCCTCGGCTCTGTCCCCGTCACCCACTCCGTGCGGCTCCTCACCAGCGCCTCGGGCTACCCTGCCACCAACCCAGGTTGAGGCGGAGCCCCCAGCGTCACTCCAAGCCTCCAGACCCCCGTCACCTTCTGGACCCTGCAGCCCGTCACCAGCACCTCGTCA
Organism: Opsariichthys bidens; assembly: GCA_037194245.1. Lineage (NCBI taxonomy): Eukaryota > Metazoa > Chordata > Actinopteri > Cypriniformes > Xenocyprididae > Opsariichthys > Opsariichthys bidens. The sequence continues at coordinate 12,409,740 of CM074280.1, read as the reverse complement.
CACAGCTCCCTCATCACCCCTCGGCCCGTCAGCCCGGAAGTTCCGCTGGACTCGTGCGTCTCTCCAGGTCGGCCTACGGGGGTCGGCACTCCGCTTCCGACACGGACTTCCGGGTTGGCGGCTTCACCACCACCCATCACCCCTTCGTCGTCATCGAGCTCCTCCCTGCCTGCAACCTCCCCGTCATCCTCACTCACCACAGCGTCACTCCGTCCTGCCAGACCGGCGTCGGCTCCTCGGTCCCGCGTGCCAGCGGCTCGGCGCCAAACTTCCGGGTCGGCGGCGGCGCCGAGGGCCGTCGGCCGAGGAGTTCCCCGGGTTCCTCCACCAACGACCAGGATTCCGACGCCATCGATCAGCCCCAGCACGTCATCCACCCACTCCGTCTGGACTCCGCCCTGGCCCCTCCCTCTGTCAACGTCACCCTGGTGGCGGCCACCTTCCCCTGTGCACTGTTTGTCACCAGCACCACGCCCTCCTCCGAAGCCTCCGCCTTCTTCTCCTTTCCACGGCGCGAGGACGCGCCTTTCCGAAGGGGGGTGTAATGTCACATGTTCACTTGTCATGTTTAGTTTAGTCTTGTCGTGTTTAGATTAGTTTGGTTATTCAGTCATTGTATGCACCTGTCTTCACGTAATTAGTTCATCCCTATCACCTGCCCTTCATTTAGTCATGTGTATTTTAGTTCCTGTTTGTCAGTCAGCCCCTGTCGGTTATTGTTTGTGCTATGCACTCTGTTGCGTGTCCCAACCCCTTGATTAAACCTGCCTGTTATCTGTTACCTTCGTCTCCTGTCTTCCCGTCAAACCAAACGTTACAGTATGTCTCTTAAGCCCGGTGCACACTGTGCGATTTATAATAGTCCTTTACGATTTTTGCTTGTCAGACTGTACAAACATGATCCTCATATCACATGTGGCATCTCAGCTGTCATTTATGTCAGACTGTACGACAGTCAAAATGCGTTAAAAACGGACGCGAGCATGAAAACTTGTCCGGAGTTTTACACCATCAGCCCATACACGTTTGGCAACTTTGAGCTGCTTACACACAGCACTGAAATGGTGGTTAACAAAGAAATCTATTAATTTTGACCATGTCTTGAAAAACAAAGACAATTTGACCTTCGTCATAGGAGAAGTCACACTGCAGGGATGTGCACCAAATCTTTTGACACTGCCAGAGTTTTGTCTGAGGTCAAATTTGATCGTAATGGTCACTAATCAGCTGTTGGTGAACATGTCAAACTAATGAACAAAGACTACAGATTTTAGCCTAGGATTATAGTAATCTTTTAGAATTCTCAAAATTTGTCTAAGATGACCAAATTGTGGCCAAAATCGCACAGAGTGCACCCGCCTTTACACAAAATTCAAGTTTGCACCTTAAATAACAGAAGTGCAAATCTTGCACAGACTCAAAATAAACATACTTATTCAATCTGAATGCCCCAGTGTTCAGATAAACAGAGTAAAATTCTCTTTCAATCTCTCAATTCTTTACTGTATGTAACATCATAGCCACAGGTGAAGGAGTTTCCATATACCTACTGAAACCAGATAACTGAGCCTGGGTACTGAAGACAGGAAGGTCAGGACACACAATCAGCAAGCAGCCTCCGAGAACAATCCTTCTGTACTGCCTATCACAGCTCCGGGCCCTCTGACAAAGCGGACCTGTGAAACCCAGCCTTTCTTGCTGAAACAAGCAGGGCCGATAGCCATCAATGTAGTTCAATATTTCAGTGAGTCGGGTGTGAGAGGGTCATTGAAAGAGAAAAGAAGAAATGTCCAACAACAGCCAGGGCAGGTGTGGCTTAGATCAGAACCATCTACAAATATTTAGCTTTTACAAGATTTCAGATTAAATCCAATGAGATAACAATGAATTTAATCTGAGTTTTTGTTTAAAGGGGTCATGAACTGCATTTTTTAATAATGTTGTAATATTCTCTGAGGTCCACTTATAATGTTATCAAGATTCATACATAAAAACGTCTCATGTATGTAACCATGGTTCCCTGAGAATAAGGAATAAGATGCTGCGTCCACTTGAGGGTACTATGGGGAATGCTTCTGGCATGACCACAGTCTGAAGAGTGAGTCTAAACACGACAATGAACTGACAAGCTCTAGGAGCAGAGGTCTCAGCATAACGACTCTCTAAATTGAGAGGAGACCTAACCACACCCCATACCTAAACTGAAAAAATGTTACAGTAATGTGCTATTTTCCATTAAACCTAGCATTGTCACTGGCCATAATTATGACATCAATTAGTCTGGCGAGAGCGGCATTTTGACATCTTTGTGTGTGTGTACTTCACTGTTTAAGCACAATAAGCAGGGGGGAAAAACTCTAGTACAGGAGGTGGCTTTATGTGTGTGCAATTTGGGTGTGAGCAAAATCTGTGGGTATAATAATCCGCATCATCATCATCACACGTCATCTGGAGCAAATTAAACGAGGCGGAGGGAGGCGGGTTTGTGTGTCAAATCTCTGTCGGAGATATGAGTGAGAGAGAAAACACAGTTGATATCGTGTATCTTTTCTGCGGAAAATGAAAACGTTTCAGAAATTCTAGTATCAATGTGTACCAAAAAATCTATATTTTTTGGCAACACTTAGTTTATTATTTCTGATGCCTTTTTAAAAGACTTCAATTAAAAACATTTATATTAAATATAAAATTCAACCCATCAAAGTGGTGAGTAGGAGTGCTGAAATCCACCCCCTTTTGGCAGATGTTAATGTCAAGCCCTGGACACACTTGTTTTTAAAAAAAACACAAAATCTGAAATAAGTTATTTTCTGAGCTTGGTTTTTGGACTAACAAGGAAGTTTTGAGTTCTGAAACTTACATGATATTTTTACAGTACAATGACAAGGAAAATTTCATTTCTCAATTAATGACACCTTTAAAGAAGCCACATTATGCCCTTTTACAAAGTCTTGATTTTGTTTTTGGTGTCTACTAGAATATCATGCTTGAATGTTAAAAAACCAAAAAACAACAACAACAAAAAAACATGATTTTTTCAAAATTTTACATTGGTGCAACACCTCTCTTTCCAGTCTGTCTGTAACACTCTGGGTAGTTCCTGTCTCTATGTAACCCCTACCTCAGAAAAGAGCAACACGCTCTGATTGGTCTGCCAGACCAGTGTGTTGTGATTGGTCAACCACTTCAAGGGTCTTTTGGAAATGTCATGCCCCTTACCATAACTTGTGTGTACCTTGGAGGGAATTATTTAAATAAAGTATACTGTGATGTGTACGGGTCCAAAAGAAAATGTCTTGGTTGTGTATGCAACCCGGTTCCCTGAGAAGGAGAGTTGACGCCATCAGCGTCACTGTCTGAAGCATGTGACAATGCTTCAACTCCATGAAGCACTGTCCAAGTTCCACTTCGAAAGTGAACTTAAGACTGCAATCGAAGTGTTTCAGGGATTTTAGAAACAGTGCAGATAATAACTCCCTTTGGAGAGGATTTTGTGCTTTGTAGACCTATTTCATGTTCAAACAGCAGTAAGTCCAGTAAGAAAAGCAAATACCTCTCAATAGTTTTCTGTGTTGATGTTCTCACATTTTGCCCCATTCATATGAAGACAACATGATTTTACGATTATTTTAGTTTTCCTGGCTTTGATTCAGTGAAAGTCTGTAATTATGTGGAGGCTGAATCCTTCGGCAAAAGCAGTGTTGCATTACACAGAACTCAGTCAGAGTTAATGAGACCTAACAGGTGCGCTGTTAATAGCTGCACTGGTATGATCTTGCCTCTGAGGTGCCGTTCTGTGATTCTGAGCAGTGTTCAAAATCCATGACAGGCTATCTAGCTACTGTATCCATGACAACCACACTTGCATTAAAGAACATGGGATCTGTTTGTACTGAGAGGGTCAAAGAAACTGCAGTGCAGTGAACTGCACCATAACAAGAGCAACAGAGTAAAATACTGACAGAGGGAAGGAAACAAAAAAAACATTATGAGGGAGAAGAAAATATTTTGTTCATGTCAAGCATTCATTTCACGTATGCTCCAGTAATAATCAGTGTTTCCATGACGTCTGGAAGCAGGTGACAAGATGACCGTACCTGACTCACAATGTCGTGACCGTAGCTGCTAGCTGGTATCGTACTTACGTAGTTTACAAAGCAGTCCAGTGTAAGAAGAGCCAGCGACACTATGACAACAGCTAGAGCAGGACTGATGAATGAACATTCAAGCATGAAATGAGAAGAACAATGTACAGAGAGAGAAAAGAAAAGAAGATGAAATAACGAAGACAGAGAAAAACAGAAATGATATGTATTCACAAAAGATGTCATATACAAGTGTTTAGGAGATTAACACATAATTTGAAAAAAAAAAAAAAAAAATGAATAAAAAATTTTATCAAAATGGCACTGGTTGACCGCCTCAGTGTGGAGCTCTTCAATTTTTCTGCTGTTTTTGTTTGTTTGTTCTGTTTAGTCTTTTCCTCAGTTTTACCAGAAGTAAACTACTGAACATTAGACAACATTATTTTGATTAATCAGATGTTTTGTTGGACATTCAAGTCGGAGGTCCTAAAAGTCCTGAAAAAATGTTCATGGTTTCCACAAAAAATATTAAGCAGCACAATTGTTGAGAAATGACCTATGGTCAAATGACATTTCTTGTCATTTACCCATACAGAACATGGTCATTTGAATAGATTTCAATGTTTAGTTTTAAGGGTGCTTTTGCTAAATTCTGTATGAGAAATCATTTTGGTACTATTTTGGGTCATTTGGTCAAAACCAGTTGAGAACCAATATTCTAATGCAAGAAATTGATTATACTGTTATTTTTTCAAATGGTAGGGCGAAACATTGCATCACTTGTTTAAAAATAGACTATCAATCTCTGGAGGGAAAGAACATACTCCTCTGTTCTGCTGCCTCTGATTTATGCATCTTTTAGCCGGGTTGCAATGTGTGCACAACAGTGAGTCAGTCTGTTAGTCATCACCAGGGAGGTTTTTTAGACTAAAACATTGTTCTGAAAAATTCTTATTTTAGACAAGCACTCTTATCACAGACGATCTGAGAACAATATGAAATTGCAACAAATGTTGTTGCAAAAAGGACACAACACATAGGGGGTGCTGCGACAAGATGAATGAGAAAAGAAAATAATGTTGTGCATGTTAAAAAAAAAAAAAGGACAAATAGAAAGAGTAACGGAGACAGCTACATGCCCTAAGCCAGATCCTTTGAATATTGTAATGTTTAAACAACATTATTCAGCGACCTAGACACAGTTTAATTTCAGTGCATCGAAACATGTATTCCCACAGGGTAATGCACAGTGACCTGAGATTTCTTGGATTTCTGTTAGGGGCCTGGAGATATTTGCACATAATCACATTCATGCATAGATGCAAGAGAAAACCGCTAACATCATTTACTCTCCTCTCTTCTGTTTGCCTCCTGATTCAGTTCAGACCAGTAATATCCTGCTGATATGTCTCTTCTTCACAAAGTGCAGCTTTATATCTGAAAACATTCTGGTTTTACTGTATTTTTAAGCAAATAAATGCAGTCTTTGTGAACATAAAATCTTAGCAACCCCAAACTTCTGAATCATAATGAGAATCGTCATTAAAGCATAATGAGAAAGTCAACAGCAGACAATGTACAGTAATGAGAAACTGTGGGGCAAAATGTGCTAAATCATTATAAATAATGTCATTGTGTAAAAAAAAAGTTCCATATATTTTTACGTTTTTTATACATTACATTACATCTGCATAACATATCTTACATTCAATGTGTCCTCTTTATAGTTATCTGAGTTGAATAATTTGTTTTGCTCTATGGAATTCGATGCAATTCAGTCAGGCGATAAAATGTTATGATAAATGATAATTGTCAATATGAAATTAAATCCTTTCAAATCCTTGAACCTATAACCAAAAGCTTGTTTGATATGGGTTGTATGGCTGCTGAATTTGTGTTCAGTGTACATTGAGGTAAATGCAAGTACTAAATTAAAGGTGGTAGAATTAGTGTAACCATATTTAGCATGCATTAGAGTAACACTGAGCTGTTTGCCACCTACGGTCCCTACTGTGACTGTGTGAGAACACTTATCCACCATAGCAGAGTGAGACAGAGCAAGAAGATGAACAGAAGACAGAAAAATTTGGAATCATCAACTGTACTAAATAATGTCTCAGATTTGTCATTTGGTGTGTGTTCATGTGTTTGTTAGTATGTAAAATAGATATGCTTGTTGTGTATAATTCAGCAAAACATACAGAAGACAGTGAGATTCCTGCGCTCATATTTAGAATTCCTTTTTATTAGTTGAGTTTTGATTTCATTAAAATGGGGGGACTTGATAGAAAATGCATGTTTGCTGAAATGTAACGACATTTATTTGTGAGATTTACAAAGTGTTTATATATAGTTGTCCAAGATTAATGGTGTCGTACAGTGTGGTTTTGTGTGAGTTTAATTACTGTGTTCTATGTTAAGTTAAGGTTTGTGTGTTATCAGTATGAAAATGTAATCATCAGGAGGACAGAGCCAGATCAGACTTAGATGTCACAGAATGCGCTGTGAGGGGGTGACCTTTTCATTTGCGTGTGGATGCGTGTGATCCTGACATTTCCCTATGATGCCTATGAGAAAGGAGCAGTTTGATAAACACACTCACCAAACGAGGCGGATCTCAATGACTCTCACATAAACAACATGTAATATTCTAATGTGACTTTGTCATTGGAGGGGGTGGGATTTATCCCAGAACCAAAGAGACAAGTGACTCATCTTTCAGACCTCAGGGACTGAAATATCATACGTTAAAAACACTTAAGGTATATTCCATTTGCCAAGTGACAAATATGACAAAATATATTAAAATAATTTAACAATCATGTTTTATATGTTGTAATGCTTTAATGTATTAAAATATAGTTTTTATTTAATAAATAAATACACATGAACTTTGACGTTAAATGTATAACAATATATTCCTTTTTAATAAATATACATACATTTTAAATTCCCTGCATTATTGTAAATTATTATAGGATATGCATGGCATATACTTTCCCATTACAAGAATAATTTAGATTTGAAAATATATACATTTTACAGTTATTTAAAACTGTAATAATATTTCACATCAAGATCACTGTTTTTACTTTATTTTTGAATAAATGCCGCCTTGGTGAGCATTAGAGACTTTAAATTTTTTTTTTTAAAAATCAGAATTATTCCAAAATGTAGACCTAACACTTCCATATAGCTGTATGTGAGTGGAGACCCTGTGAATCGCAACACAGCTATATGGAAATGTGTGCACCTCAGTTTGAGAAGAAAAAGTGTTTTATGTTCAGAGTTATGTGAGTGTGGAGTGAATTCCCTCTTCTGTCCAAATTCTTCATTGTCTCAGACGCACACCTTACATACCCTCTCTTTCTCTCTCTCTCTGTCTTTTATTCTCTGAGGTTTACTGGTTATTTCAGTCAGAAGCCAAAATGAGACGCTTTAGGCTGCAACCCCAGAAGCAGCCAGCAATAAGAGGGATATTTATATCAATCCATGGGGTCAGTGTGTCTGCCTGTCTGAAAGAAAGAGAGAAGGGTGTGTCTACTCTCTGCTCCCACAGTCCTGTTCAGCAGCAGCACTACCATACACTCCTCTGAGGGTGGAGAACAGAGCACAGGGCCGCACGGTTCTGATGTGGTGTGTGTGTGTGTATGGGGGTGGGGGTGGGGGGCGATAGTAGCAGAAGACTGGGGGGCTGGTCTGTATGAGGAGTATAAAACCCCCACTAAAGCAGCACTGCACACTGACCCAGAAACAGTCCACTTCACTCTGAGCTCTGTCATTTTCCTAAGTGATTCACGAACCACATTGTCCACCAAACCATGAGAATTATCCTTAAAATAATAAAGTTACGGCTCCCTTTTTAATCAAGGCATTGTGTTCCATTCCCCTTTTAGTTCAGTGACAGTTTTTTTCCTTCAATTCTCAGCGTGAGGAAAGTGGTGTCTGGATTTCCGTAAACTTAAATTAGGTTTCTGTCTAGTTTTACTGGACATTGCTACTTACAGTATAAGGTGTAAAAATAACAGAATTTAACTGTTATCAAATCATATATCTCTTCCAAAAATGCCTGCACAAAATCTCTCAGTAACAAACTCACTCACTGGTCGCATCGCATGCATAAAAAACTATATGGAGTCTTTGTAAACACTCACAAATGAACTGAAACAAACTAATTATAATTTTAAATGATTACAATAATTACAAGTGTTTTGAAAGAGTTACTTGAGACAAATAAAATTGTTGCCATGACAAATTAATATGCTGTCATAATACAAACTTCAAATCTTTAATTAAAATACATTAAAGGGATAGTTCACTCAAAAATGAAAATTCTCTCATCACGTATTCACCCTCAAGTATGAATTTCCTTGTTCTGCTGAACACAAAGGAAGATATTTGGAAGAATGTCAGTAACCAAACAGATCTCACCCCCAATTGACTTACCATAGTTCCTACTATGGTAGTCAGTGGGGGGCAAGGTCTGCTTTTTACAAACATTTTTCAAAATATCTTCCTTTGTTTACAGCAGAACAAAGAAATGTATACAGGCTTGGAGTAAATGATGGGAGAATTTTCATTTTGGGGTGAACTATACCAATAAATAGCCTATTCAAACTACATAAGTGCTAAATTTATTTCAACCTCAATAGCTTTCTGACTTTTTGGTCAAAAAAATGAATCTTAGTTTTATACCTCTTTTCCCTGCACACCAATCGGACCACATTATGTCCAGCAGCTAACAATGCTATTTAGCCTCCCTGAAGAATTCAATTACATGTGTAACATTGCAATGTGCTGTGAGGAAGCACTACGATTGATCTATTATGACAAACTCCTCTACGTATGGTGAGTGGGGTCTGGAGATTTTTATTTGAAGTCTGGTCTTGTCTGATCTGGTTTCTTCATCAATGTGCTGCAAACAAATGTAGATGAACTCAGCACAAGTCTGGGCAACATTTAGGAACAGATGGAGAGATGACTAGTAATAAAGCTATCAGTTCTCTTTACACACACACCACACAGATGTAACTGACTATTCTGCAGTCTTATGATTCAGACTTCCCCTCTTCTTTTCAGGACGGTATATCCAACAGTTCCATTTGTGTGAGGGTTTGCATGATCACCCCCAGCATAGCAAGACGAACATCACTCACAAAGTGTGCCGGTTAAACCCACAACATTAACACACATGCACATACACCTACACACAATATATATACCAGTAGCCCCTGCTGTATGTTAGCACTTACTGACATGATCCAGTGTTTCACCCCCGTAAAATGAGTCAGAAATGACTCCCACAAGAGGGATCCCTGGCCTTACAGAGGAAGTCTCACTGCATAGTCCTCAGGGATGCCTGGATCTCTGTCCAAGTCATCAGGACTTTCTCACTGCTCTTATTATGGTCATTTTATTCAGAGATCAAGGACTGGGAAGATTTATTTGTGAACAGCATAGAGCAAAGTAATAATTTGTTTGATCTTCTAATGCAGAATATATATAAAAGTTAAGTAAGGTCAACATACAAACACTTTACGCTAAAACAGTGGGATAGTGCAAGTACAACTGTACTAATCAAACTGCAGACACACACAAACACCCATGTACATACAAGCATTAATGAAAAAAATCAAGAAGTGCACAAACCAAACACAAAGAAAGAAAGAAATGATAACCGAATGTGTAGAAGCAATATAATTTGTTCTAGCTGAAACATTCACAAGTGACATGTCAGTTTCCATGTGAAGAATTAGAATGATTTCATATTCTGGGTTTTTTGTGTGTGTTTGATTGCTATCCAAAAACCACTTCACAGCAGCCTTTCCCATTTGAGCTTCAAACATACAGCTTGTAAAGAGTTTTAGCTATTGGGATTTATATTCATTAAGTCTGTTGCAAACATTAAGGATGAAATATGAGTAATTTAATTGTGCCCTAAAATTCACACAATTCACACTGGAAAATCTCTGGAGAATTGCTGGCATTGGTAAGATTCCTGCTGGCTACCATTTTAAAATGTTCTGTGGGAGGCCAATTTGTGCACTGGCATAACACAGTTTATACTGTTTCTATTTTAGTGTAATTCGGTCCAATTAATATCGGTGATACGATGTCCTACCAGCCTGTCAACTTATGCATATTCATGCCACCGCGTACCCTGCTTGCACCGACATCACACGTCACCAGTGTGTTTTATGCTATGAAGAGTAGACCAGTCAGCCACCGTTTACAGTTCCCCCTCAAACAAAACAATGAGCTTATGCTGCGTTCATGCCATAACTGCTGTGATTTGTAAGAGATTATACTCTGTGCGGTTCCTGACTCGAATTTGTGCATTTCAATGGCAACACTGTCAACGGCGAAATGAATCTGCAGCAGTCAGGTGGTACAGCTCAGTGCTCTTTAAGTTGCTTATGTTTATTACTGTAATGTTATGTGCTTTGAGACATGAGGTAGTTTAACGCCATCTCTCGTGACACTTTTGTTTGCTCCCTGGAAACACCAGGTAGCCTACCCTATCTTTAAAAAATATATATATATAAAAGCACATAATTATGGCCAATTTAAAGCTATATAAATAAAGGAAACAATTTGTACAATTTGCATTACATTTTAGGTTTAGGGAATACATTTAATTAAGTAGATCAATTCAACTCCAAAAGGCTGTTTCCTTATTGTTTTACAGTGTAGCAAATCACCATTCATTCTTGTTTTTCTTTTTTTTATTACTTTCCTGTTACAGTTTGTTCTTGATCTGCAATCATGACAAATGCACTACAAACCATACTTTAACTAAAATGAAAATGAGAAGAGAGAGAGATAGAGAGAGAGAGAAACAGCAAGCAAACAGGCAGACAGTGATTACAGGGTATGTAAGAGACAGAAACATACAGTATGCAAAATGGGCCCTGTGGTAGGCAAGATGGAAGAAAACCATCTCTTTTCCTAATTCTATCTCTTCTTTTCTCTCTGTATGTAGTAAGGTCAGAGGGTTTGGTCCAGTGAATGGAGTTGAGAGTGAAGGATGTGGTAATCCTGATGAGAGGTTTAAGGCAGCAGTGATGCTGTGGTTCAGCTATAGTACAGTATAGCACATGTCAGATCACAGCACTCTCAGCAGCTGAATGCAGCTTTGCTTACTCAGTGCCACTCAAATTAACACCACACATATCTCTCTCAATACTACAGTCAAGTCAGAGGAAAATATGTATCTGCTTGTTACGTTGTGATGTCACAGCCATTTATGAGACATTCCTTTATAGCACACCTTTAAAGCTTCTTTGCTAATACTACAGCTGTTACGGTTAGATTCTGTTATGTTGCCTTTTATTTTGAAATTCTGTTTGGATTCCTTTTGTTCCTCTTTCCCTGCTCTTTTTGGTTTCTGTTTCCTTGGTTACTGATTATGTCCTTGTTTGTTTATGGTTACTTATGCTTATTGAAGAATCAAACATATGAAATAGGTGTGCTCATCCCAAACACCCAAATTGGGCTCAGGTGCCGGACGTCAACAAAAACAAGATGATAAAAAAAAAAAAGAATTAGTAGTGTATATTTTATACTGCACAATGTGATACTGCGAAACACTCTATACAATACCAATACTATACAGTGCAGTACATAATACAGTACACAAACTGTAGATATAGTCAGATTATAAATAGATACACCATAACAGCTAATGGAAAGAAGCTGTTGCTTAATCATAATGTCTTGGTGGTGATTGATATTTATTGATAAGGGGTTTTAGCATTTTGTTTGTTAGGGTGTCTGAGTAGACATAAGACAACAGTATAATGACTGTTAAATAGATTGTTTGGGAATAAGATGCTAAGCATCTTATCATGCGTCCTTTCATTAACACTGAGAGCCTCTTTTGCTCTTTAGTTTATGCAAACACATGTTGACGAAAAGAATGTCTGACTCAGTTTCTGGCAGCATGGGACTTCCTGATAAATGGAGTCTTTGATTAGTTCAGTCACCTTGGATTAGTCTGGAGGTGCAGTGCAAAATCCATTTTTATACTTTATCAATGTCTTCCACTAAGATCACAGACGCAACAGCCAATCATAATCAGCAAGAGAGGAAACCGCTCAATGAGGTCCAATGACACAAGAGCTGAAGAGGATGAGTCACTGACTGCCAGCTGATCTTTCATTGTGTTAGATGAAATAAGAAAGGTTGATAGCAGAGGCTGGATTCTGATGGCTGCCCTCATGTATTACTGTGCAATGGATAATGGGGTTGAGTACCCATGAAATCAAAATTGCAGTATTTATTATAAATTATTTATTCATGCACACCCATATATTTTTTTTAATTCATGTGCTCTCGTAATCCTTAGTTAAAATAATAAGCTGCATCTGAAATCCCATACTTCCCAACTTTATAATAGGCAAAAAACAGTATGTGACAAAAGAAGTGTCTGAATTTACAGTACTCATGGAGTACCCGGACGACCTACTGCTTCCAGTGAGATTCTGAAGTGTGCCTACGATGGACACTTTACTATCACTTTACTACTATGAGGCAACGGAGATGATTTGTGAATGGCAGTGAAACGACGCGACTAATACAGTCATCATGATAATGGCAACATGGTGAATGTAGTACGTCCCAATTACATTCATCCTAAACACATTCATACTATATACAATGTATGTTTTAGCATTTACAAAGTACGTGCTTATTCAAAATAAGAACCTACCGAAGAGAATATATGATTTTGGACACAGCCATCTCTTCTGATGACGTGTTTACTGGCTCGAGGGCGGGTCAACCTGTCGATCCAGTCAATTGAGCCTTCACAAAACCCGCCCCCTGTTGCTATGCCCGACAACCTATGCGCTCTCACTCCAGACATCATGTGGAGCAAAGAGGACACTGCCAACATATGAAACAGTTTCATATTTAAAGTATTGTAATTTTTTTTTAAGAAGTTTAAACAATAAATACCGTATAGTGTCTCTTTAATGTGTCATGACTCATGACAGATCGTTGTAGCTCCATCAAGCTGCTCGTGAACCGATCATCTCTTCACTAGTTCATTTATAGTATCAAATAAACATGAATGAACATCAGAAGGAATGTTGTTTCAACCATGGAAAGACGCATGATTTTTCAAGTTCAAGTTCACCAATGTTAATCTACTAACTCCCCTGACTGCTTTGTCAGACAAAATGACGGATTCAGGGATATGATTGGTCAGATCGCCTGTCAATCAACCTGTTTGCAAAGGGTCAAATCCCAACAGACAAAATCAAGTCCCACCCTACATTTTTTCTTGTTCAGATGACGTTTCATCTCAACAACCGTTGTGTATTTCAAGCTACTTTGGTAGTAAAGTGACATTTATACATTTCTACGTAATGTAAGTGCAGTGAATCAGTATGTATGCATAGCATATCCCAGAATAGTAAACAACTACTTTCACTGACCTCACTCCTGGAAATGTATGGATTATATAAGATCACTACACAGAGAGTCTCAACCCATCCTGCTTCCGAACCAAGAGTGCTGGGGAAAGGAATAAAGGACCATCAGAGAAGAGCTCTGCAATTAATCACACACGGAAAGTACTGACACAATTACATCCATTAGAACATCAATAGCTTGTTTGCCATTGTTTTCAGCTCCTTGTTTAGATTAGCAATTTTTTCTTTGGTAAATTGTAAGATTCTTCTCTCATCTAATCATAACTTTTAACCGCTTCAGCATGTTATGTTCGCACTGTCTCGAGAGTGATGTCACTCTGCTCTGTATTTCATTATTAAATGGATGTAAAAATGTTGAGGCTCGTACTACTTGTTCTTTTTTTCTTTTTTTTTTGCAGAGTGATAATTCAAAGCGAACTGCGATGACTCAGTGGTACTGATGACGGAGAGTGTGGACCAGTTTAGGAGGCAAAGGCCTAGAAAAGAAAACGGTGCTGAGAGAGCAGGATCGATCGCTCACAAACACAGCCCTCTGTCGCCCCCTGCCGCTCACTTCTCATGATGCCTCAAGAAAACTGTTCAACATTTCTGCCAGTTACTGACAAATAGATTAAGAAAGAAAAATAATTGTGGGTGAATTAGTGTGTACTCACCAATCAACCTTTATACAAAAGTACACCATGCACGACAAATTCACAGTATAGCCTAAATAAGAAGAACCTCCGGCACATATATTATATTGCACATAAGTAGCAATATAATAATGAAGTATGCCGTGGAAATGTATTATATTGAACATATTGTTTAATGGACAGCACTGCATTAAGAGAACTTGGCAAAGACAGGCACTCAGTTCCATCACCAAAATAATAAGAAATAACCAAAATACATGACGCGCCACATGCAATAGGCTACTACTAGAAATAAAATGAATGGTTAAAACGCCTATGTTTTAGTCTCGGCCTATGTTTGCAGCATTGCGAACTGGAACGTTGTGTTTGAATGTGTCTAAGCGATATTTAATATGTTTACTGAAATGATCGTGGATGAAACATAAAGACTTCCGTAAAAATACCGTTATTTCATTGAATGCGTGGACAGCAGATGTCTTCTCTGTTATCCTAACAACATCTCTGGCCCACGCTGGATGTACATTATTGTAACTTCACTCAACATGAGTTTCACTGAGTTTACATCCGGGGCTTTTCCCTAGGCAATGGGGGGCGCACTACAACCGTTCCTTAGGCAAAGTGAAATAAATTCGCCGCACCGTTACATAAAATAGTTCTCTTCTTCTAAGTGTTCTTTCGTGCTCGATAATACTTCCTTCGCCCCGGTTTGCGACAATATTAAATCAATATCCAACGTGACGTATAATGTGTTATGTTGGACGAGTTATTTTGCGCGTTACACGGCATGGTTTTGCTGTCCCATTATCTCTCTTCTGCGCGCATTGATACGCCGAGCGCAGAAGCTGGGGGTGAATGGGATGGAAGAAGAGTTCTTGTTTTGTATATCAGTTTCTGTCTTTTTATGTATTTTTGATTAAAAATCAAGCGAACAAAGCGAAGATTCCTCCTGTTACACAGTACAAAACTTTCGGGCGCTAAAGGGAGTGAATTCAACCGCGGGATAGGCTTTTAGTGGTGAAATGCCCGGCTGTTTGTACATATATATTTAAATAATTGGTGAGTGTGTGTGTAAGTGTATGAAGATCGGTGTTTGACTGCTGGAGGAGTGTGTACAAGGGTAAGTGCACCTCGGTTTTCTTCATCTTCATCTTGTAAACTTTTGGGAACGGTGTCTTGAAACTCTTTTGGCGTTCTTTATTTGATTGTGCTGCTAGTGATTTGAGTGGATGTGAAAGCGCAGAGGCAGCGCAGGGGGGGTTTTGTTCATTTCTCTTTATTGTAGGAGTTGCAGGAGAGAGAGAGTGCAGCTGCAGTCAACGAAACGTTATAACTTACAACCGTTTCACAATAACGCATCGAATAGCACCCGAACCCCCTCTAAACGACACTTGCTTACCAGAACTGGGATAATATGGTTGAAAATGCGATTCCAGCGCGTGCCGTAGTTTTCACACCATGCCGTGAAACAGTCATGGGATGCCATTATAAATGCATTTTGCGCTTACATTTACATTCATTAAAAGAAGGGACGAAATCTCGAGCAATAAACGGGATAGAGTGTGTATCGGTACTCTTGATATGTTAAGCTCGAGCAGCTCGCGCGGTGTTGAGCTACTATTATTGTTAGGAGCCGCTAGGGCGACAAGACGTGTGTGATCATGAAAGATTTTTTCCAGTTCGTGTTGTCGGCACCACGCCTTGACATATCGGCACAAACGCGAGCTCGCTTTAATAAAGTCTCCTAAAATCTGTGCTCAAATGAGGTGGAGGAAAGTTGTAGGCCCTGTGTATTGAGTTTGATGTGTGATTGTGTGAGTATATAAAGTGATGGTGCGGTTTCCGGTGTGGATGCGTTGGAACGCTAATGAGGATGATGGGGATGATGATGATGATGATGACCTTTCTCAAGCTTTCACATGGCGCTCGGTCCGCTTTAACGACCGGGCCGTCAAGAGCTGCTTTCGCACTCTCTCTCAATGGGTCTTTTTTAATGTACAAGTGCTGTTTTGGGTTTTAGTCTTATGGTCTGGTACTGTATAGACGTCAAATAGTATGGCTGTTCCTCGTCAAAATCACACCCTTTATATATATATATATATATATATATATACATACATTTATGTATCTATTTTAAGCTTAAAATCGATACATGTGCGAAGTTATGATAGAATATAGGGTTTTCTTCTCTTCAATTATGTCATGTTTTATTCATGTGTGGCTGTGCTCTTCCATTATCAACTATGTTGACTGTACAGCCATGTTTTTCTGTTTCTTCCTCTTAACTCCACCTGTTTTTTTTTTTTGTTTTTTTTCCTGTGACGGGTCACCAAATTCATGCAGTAACTCACATCATGCTTTAATGTGCAATAAGTTAATTTATTGATTTTTTTTTAATACATTAGGGTTCCGTTAGTTTTTAGGGTTCCAATAATATTGCTTTTATTCTCAGTTCTACAGTTTGTTTGCATGTAAAAGATATAAATGTTTACGTTGAGGTTAGTGGGCTTCTCAATGCATGCTGCCGTCATGTTACTTTAACATAAAGATGATGAGAGCATACCAGAGTTTTATAAAAAAAAAGTTGCTTGACCTGAGTGGTTTCGGGGGCCCCTTTTCAGTATTTATTTTTTTGACATCAAGCCCACACACTCCGTACCCTCCCCCCAGCCTCGCAAATATCTGTTTCCCCCAGGATACAAACCATTTAAGGATTAAACATGCCATAGATACAAGGTCTATTCGGATACATATATGATATAAATGTTCGTGCTCTCAGCAATAAGTTGTCTTTGTCCCGTAGACCCTTTTCACATGTCCAGGTTTCTCGAAGCAGAACTCATCATAGTTGGGTACAACTCTATGGAAGCGATTGAGAGAATACATTAAATAAATTTTTGCGTCACCATTTTCTTTAATAGCAAATGAAAAACTATAAAAAATAGAGAGAGATTGATATCTACAGTCAGAAGAAAGATGTCAACTTCACTGTCACTCCCATATGCTGCTGTATTAGAAACAGCCTCACAACAATGTTAACTAGTTTTTTGTAATTTGATGAACAGACAATACAACACTAATTATAGTGTTATAAATGTACATACATTTTGTAAAAAATGAAAATATAATAAACTTTGCAAGATTTACGATGCTGATGACTGTTAAAACGCATCGTCACAGTCCGTGCAAAGGGTCCATATAGCACAGACAGGAATGTTTTGGAAGAGTGTATGCTTAAAGCTAAAACTATGCCCTAAAATTGTAAATAATAGTTGGATTTTAGTTCTTATACATTTGGATTGTGCTACTCTGTTCTGAAGAGACTGGCCAACCATACAGGGCTTTGGAGAAAACATGGCTTATGAATGTTGATGGACTGATGCAAAGGTTACAAATACCGTGGAAAGTTCAGGAAGAGCATGTTCTAAGCAGCGGTTTACCTCACTAACTTCACAAATCTGACATTCATCCTTCACCCCAACTCGAATTCGTTTCTAATATTTATGCCCTATATTAATATTAATGGAATTTTTGTAGGCCAAATTTTCATTGTCTTTCGAATTAAAATAAGCTCTGAGACCAACAGAAGTTGATGATTCTTACACTTTTTGTTCATTGTGATAATCTTCACAAATGAACACAACACAACACATTTTCCCTGAACATTTGCGTTATAGTAGTTTGACAATGAGGCTGTAAAAGCAGACAAGTAAGTAGATGAGTTTTCAGTGTGATGCATCCAACAACCTTACCTACTTGTTAGCTTTCATCAAGACAGGTAAAAGCTTTAAAAAAATATAGCTTTCGTAAATGCTTATGTATTTAATGTCAAACAATAAAACATGAAAATATTCATGTTTCATTCATTTTCAGAGTGAATTAAGTCAAATGACTTCAGATGTGTTAAAATGCTAACTTGTTTCTGGTTTTGGCCAACCAAAATATGTCATCTCTGCGGTACTCTATTAATGTATATTATTTCAGAATTCCAGAGAAAATTTAGAGCTCAGTAAAGGTCATTGCAGACAGCAATCTGTTCTCCTTCATCATCATAAAGGATTAAATTAACATGTGAGCTTATGAAACGCTATGAAACATTTAGACTGTGTTGCATGAGTGAATTACATGGTAATGAAGCGGCTTTGAGAGCAGGGTGACATTGTAAACACTGCTTTGAGTAGAGGCATTGTAAAAGTTTGGTTAAATTTGATTTGAGTGCAAGCATTGGACAGAGAACGAGAAAGGGCGTATCAAAGGTTCCCTTTGTCTAAGAGTAGCTCTGAATTACATGTGCTTCAGCAGATTTACTGAGCCAACAGGTGAGGGTATGGAGTGCCAGTCTGATCAGGCAGGTGTAGTGTTTGCCATGATCACTTTGGCTGTTTGCCCTTAGTGAATACAAGTCCCAGAAAATTGCCCTCTTTTGCTCTGTTGAACAAATATAGACACTTATAATGCCGGATTAATAGGACACATTTCAGCTACTTTCTGATGGTTTGTAAGATTCATTGTATTTGGTATTTTTTTTTAAATATTTTTTTGCTTACATACAGTCCTAAAGCAGATAGATCAGTAACTGGTGCAACTACAGATAAAAAGATGCCACTCTGTAGATGAGTGAGAAGCTCTCAGTGTGTGGAGTGCCCATCTGGTAGTCTCTGCTTTCATTCTGATGAGAAGAGAGTGATGATCTGTGGCAGAGACAGAGACTGATTCTGTGAGACACAAGTACTGAGAACAAAAAATAACAGCTCAAACAAACCACAGAAAGCAGGAAGTGAGTAAATTTGCACTGGCATCAAGTAATACATCTCCAGAGACGGTATAAGACTGAGACGGTCCACTTGTAAATGTATGAATGGAGGGAAACATATAAGGTGCTGTCCTTTTTGTTTAATGTAGATTGTGCTTGGTCTGGACCCGTCCAAAAAAAATGCTCTTTTTGTCTGATTTGAGCTCAATTTATGATTTTATTCTTCATTTTAAATATGTTATTGAAAAGCAGATTGTGTTCTTTCCCCATTCAAGTTATTAGAGCTGTATTTGCATGGCTGGAAATAGCTGCCAGGGGGCATTAGGAATATGGCCGCCAAGTGAACTGACTTGCCTTCAAGGGACTTTGGTGTGTCTCTGTAAATATGCTGTTCCAGGACTTTGTGCTTGCAACTTAGGTTCTTGCTGTACAGGGGATACTTTTTCACAGGAGAAATCTGTAGTTCTTCTGTTTCAGGAACCTTGATTTGAAAAGGATATTTCACCCAGAGATCCTCATTTACTCACCCTACTGTGGTTCCAAACCCTCTAGACTATCTTTCTTTTGCTGAACACAAAAGAAGTTATTTTGAAGAGGTGTTGCCTGTACAATGAAAGTCAGTCGGGTTCAATAATGTTCTTCAAAATATATTATTTTATGTCCCACAGAGGATAAAATAAGTTGCACAGGATTGGAGCGACATGAGGATGAGTAAATGATGACAGAAGTTTCATTTTTGTGGTGAATTATCCCTTTGAGTGTTTAACTTGAATGAATAAAGAAGGATTGCTTTATTTTCTGGTAAGCTTCCAATTTCTGTGTCCTCACAATTTGGGATTGAATCTGTTATCTTTGCATACAGCCACAAAGCTTCCTCTTAAAATATTCCTGCTAACATTTTTTGCCTTCGATATTGTTATGATGTAGATTTGTCACTCTCCAGAGTGCTGCTGTGTGTAGTGTGTTTGCTCCTTACCATCCTCTCTTGTCTATTCCAGCTCCACCCCCCACTCTGCCAGTTGGATGGTGTTCAAGACGGCAGACGTTGGGAAGGTATAGAATAAACCATTGTCATAAGGGGGTGCACACATTCTGACACAGCTGTGATGGTCGGCTTTACTGTGTTTCATTGGGTAGCTAATTAATTTAAATGTTTTCCTGAACTACATTTATTACTATTACCAAAAACGGCAGCATAGCAACACAGCTCTGAAGAGGAGAGAAGGAAACAGTTAATGCATGTGTCAGCATCATTTCCTCCCAAAGAAGAATGACAGAGGGAGAAAACAGGATTGTGTATGTGCAAAAGAGTGCTGTTCAGTTTGATCTGTGGTGTTCAGGCAGGATTTGATGAGAGTAGTTCTGATTGAATCAGTACACTGAGATATATCCTACTAACACTGAGCAGATTTATACGCACTCGCACAAGCACATTAACAGATCTGTCATGGCATAGTCATGCACACTGTGAGATCGCAAAAAGCTCTCTTAACTCATGTATGTGTGTATATATATATATATATAAAAAAAATATATATATATATATATATATATATATATATATATATATATATAGTCATTCAATAACATCTCAGTTAATGAATGATTATCCGCTCTGTTCCTTTTATTTGCCAGGCAGCTGTGTTGGGTTTTGGGAAGAAGAGATTGATGATGGAACTGCAAAATTTACAGGAAGCACTCAAAGTGGAAATCCAGATCCATCAGGTATCCCCACCACCCTGCCCGCACGCCATATGGATGGAGTGTGTAGTTGTTCCAGCTGCAGTACCCTAGATGTCCTCTAGAGGTCACTGCATCGGCATTTGTTTTCCACTCCTGAGAAAGCTAAAACTTTTTCTCTTTCTTGCAGAAACTCGTGAGCCAGATGAAGCAAGATCCACAGGTGCGTCTCCCTCACTGAACATTTCCGTTACTGTTTGATCGATACGCTCTCATATACCGGCCGCTTGACTAGTGTATCAGGGAGGAGTGTGTGTGTTCTTTGTACAGAATGCAGATCTGAAGCTGCAGCTCCGTGACCTGCAGGCCAAGATCACAGCGCTGAGTGAGCGGCAGGTGAGAGCTGCTCTCTGAGAGAACACCTGCTGCCGTATCAGTGTTCTCTACGAGCGTACACATGTGTCTTGATCAGTTCAATTACTTGGGGTCTGAAAGTCTTTACCTCCTCGAGTGTCCCGAGCAAACAAGGCAATCTTGTTAGGTTATAAAACCTGTGTTACATCATGGCATTGTTTTGTGTTGTATTGTGCTGAACATCTGTGGTGTGATTTGTGCGTTGTGGTTTTGTGTTGCCAATTTGCCAACACACACACACATGCACAAATCTATTCTCCCCCTATTCCTTGACATTTCTGTAACTGATGATTAATGTCAGGGGGTGATTACGTGGCATACTTTTGTTTGTTTGAGCTAACTGTACAGAACCCGAAGTTCTGTGGAGGAGATGGAGAAAAGATGTGTTGTAGACTGCAGGCAGCAGAGAGGAATTTTAATTAGTATCTCAAAGCTTTTTAAAGTAGTAGAACAGAGCAGCTGCCATCAACAGGAGGAAAAACACCTGAGTTCATCTCTCTTTCTGCAGAGAAAAAGGAATAAGAGAAACACAAGGTCAACCCTCTCAAAGCTTCGGCATTTCGAAATGTATCAGCCTGCAGCGCTATTTAATAAAGTGTGCTGCCTTCCTTGATCAAACACATTCGGTGTCCGGTGGAATTCTCCCAGAACTAGGAGTGTGTGAGTCTAACAGATGGTGGAGGAAGCCTGTTAAAGCTATAATCAGTGAGAGGACTGTGCTGGGGGGTTGTGTTCATATTCATTAATGTAACTGTCACTCTGTCTTCACTGGTTACAGAATCAACACATACTCAGCTGAACACAAACAAGCTGTACATTTGTAGCCTGTTTTAAGAAAAGCCTGGCACTCTTACAGCCATCTGAAACTTTTGATATCTCCCTCCTTCCGTCTTCTCTTTATGATTGTTATGGATCCATACACTTTTGATGTTGCTTTGTGTAGACGTGCTCATTGTGTTTGTGCAAGTTTTTTGATGCCGAACTGTAACACAAACAATGAATGGCTTCAAATGAGTTGCATCGCAAGTGTGTGAGGAATGATCATGTCATTTTGGGCTTGTTTACACCTGGTCACCTCATGTGCTTTCTCTGATCGGATGGCTATCCGATCATGAAAAGACCATGAAAAGAGGTGTAAATTGCCCTCCGAAATGCTTTTGAGACGGATTTAAATCCGAGCTATCAAGACGAAACTGGACAAGTATAAATGCATCTGGTTGTTGAAAACACATATGTAAATTTTACTCCTCCCAAAATGGTAAAAAAAAAACTCGTGAGAGTGTGTCATAGGCTATCTTGTTGTAGCCAGATATGACTTTGCTACTGCAACACGAATCGCCACAGATGACTAGCCGAGTATCTCTTCAGCAAGCCAACGTGAAAACTGCTTCAAATTAAACTGAAAGTAAGTCACAGACGCTCAACACACAATCATCTTCATTAAAACTAATGAGACTAAATTATCTTACCAGTGCTCATACTGCTCTCTCTCCTATTGAGTCTTTGATCTTGATATTAGCTTATGATAAATGAAATGTACCTCATATCTGTTGCTTTTGTTGACGTGAACTCCATTAAATTTGCATATTGCGCGGGAATTGAAGTTCAGATTTATATTCTTTTGCCGAGACCCATTTAAATATAACTTTTAACTAATCAGATAGCTAGTGTCATTATCCATTTCAGTAAAAATACCTGAAGAGACCAGGTATGAACAGGCCTTTAGAACCACATTCTGTTTTCTCACGATAATTTCTTATTTGCCTGTAATTACCTGAATAACTTCACTGGTAAATACAGAAATATGCTGTAAACAATGGCATTCTGGCCCTTTACCTGGAAGAGACCATTCACACATCAGCACCAAAATACAGTTTTCTGTGATGTCAGTCTTAAGAAATAATCTTTGGTCAATGATCGGTCAATGATGTCCAGCTAGCACATATTAACATAGAAAAACTATTAAAAAGCAGCGGAGCTTACTCTAAAAACATCTCCATGAGAACTTTCGGATCAACCCAAAACGGACTTCTCACGTCGGTGCGTTCTGACTTTGTACGTGATCATGCCGGTAGTCTTCATTCTGCGATCATACCAGTAATTTGCTGGTAATGTTACAACTTCCCCTACTAGTAAATTGTCAGAACTGATTTACTGGTATTTTTGAAGGTCCAGAGAGTGATGTTGGTCTGTAGGGACTCCATGTTCCCACTTGCTGTCAGTGCAAATGGGCCAAAATCCAACATGACAAACTCTTATCAACAGCAGGCAGAAAGAAAGTGTGAGTGAGAGAGACTTTATTGTAGGTACGAGTGACAGAACACACGAAAAAATGAACAGGCACTTGTTCTCTCTTTCTCCCTCAGAAAAAGGTTGTGGAGCAGTTAAGAAGAGATCTCCTGGTGAAACAGGAAGATATGAAGCTGCAGACGCTGCAAGCCGATGGACAAATGTCTACCTTGCTCATCACACAGACACAGACGCCTCTGCCTGCTGCCAGCCTCACTACTTCACAGGTACACAGCACACAGGAAACTTTGTCAAGTACATTAGGACTCCGTATGGGACCTCTTTAAAGACAAAGCCTTGTCATTGCTGAACATTTAAAGGAATAGTTCACCCAAACTAAAACTTCTGCTATGATTTACTCGCTCTCATGTTTTTCCAAACCCATTTCTTTTTGTTGGAGAATACAAAATGTATGAAGACCTGGGCTGTCAAGTGCCAAAATTACCAAAAAAAAACCAAAAAAAATGTCAATATAGATGGTCCATGGACCATATAGAAATATAATTCTGAAATGTTTATTAATGTATTGGTTCTGCTTTTATGTGCAATTAGGCTAAGCACTAAGCTAAGGATTTCAGGCTTCAGACAGGACACAAAAGCACCATAAAGCTGGTCCATGTGAAGTCACTCCTGGAGTCAAATTATTGCTTTGTGTGAGGAACAGGGTGAAAGTTTAATTTGGTTATCCATTTGACATCTGCCCTTGCTCTCTTTGGCATATTCATGAAAGTTCATGAGAAGTAGTTCTTTTGTGTCAGTGATCTGAATGATTTATTCATGAATTTAGCTGATCCTGAGAGACTCAATAGCTACTAGGGGTGTAATGATTTAGGTTTTTCATAGTAGGTTCATATTGATGTTTCAGTACAGTTCGCTTTGGGGCGAACTGGCCAGTGGAGGAGATAATAAATATTTATTTAGTATTTGCTAAAAAAAAAAGGTCTGACAAATGCCATTTTCTTTTTAGATTTGTCATCCAAGCAAAAATGACAATTATACTCATGGCAGCACCTGTAACATTGTTTTTTGACAGTTGCTTTTTTCATTATGGGGAGATGAGGGACAGATCATTAGGTTCAGTGAGAAAACCTTACATATAAAAGAAAAAAATGAACATGTTTCCAACGGTGTGTGTTTGTAATACTGTAGAGCTCTGTGCCCCCTGTCATTGCTTCAAAGACTCTACCTCTGGTGCTGAGAGCTGCCACATCCACCTCACCTATCATCATGACACCAGCACCTACTATCACCGTGGTTACAACCCTTGGCAACACACTCCTGGCAGGCCCTCCAAGTTCAGATCCTCAAAAGTCCCCAGTAAACTTCCAACCGGTCATCCAACCGACCAGTCAAGGAGCAGAACCAGTACGAGTCATAACCAATAGCACCGTTGTTGTAAGTATTTCTCCAAGCTGTTTTGAGTCTCTTGTTTCAGAACAAGAAGATTTTTGTTTTCTTATTCCTTCGTGTTTTGCAAACTGCATGTGAGGTGGGAAGAAATTTCAGGCTGTCTGATTTAATTTGGATCCCAAGAGCTCAGGGTTGGTTATGTTACATCTGCCTCTATTCTGTGGCTTAAATGGTTGAAGTTATTTGTTGTAGGATGTATGTTGGACAGGTTAGTTAAGTAAGGGTTTCTAAATGGGCGGTCTTGTCACAGGTGCAAGCTGCCTCCCAACCAATCAAAGTTCCTCAGTTTGTCCCACCAACCAGACAGTCAACTCGGCCAGCCACTCTACTGCAGGTTTGTTTCCATAGAAACCCTTCACACCCTAATGCCTGGCTGGACTAGTGAAAAACCCTCACTGCTGAGTGTTAGTGTATCTATGTGTCTTTTTTTCAACCGCAGGTGTTACTTTTCTGTGTGATATTTTATTCTTGCCCAATCTTGTTTTCTTGCTCTGGATTTAATTTCTGTGTGCTTGCATAGTCGTGACATTTGCAATCCCTGCTTTGGTTGTTGCTTCTGACCCTACAGTAATTGATCCTTAACCCTGATCTCTCTCCAGCAGTATTCTGTGCTGTTCTGTGCTATTCTCTGTGGTATATGTTGTGTGTACGCATAAATTGGTTGGCAAATGTTTTGGGTTGGTAAGATGAAGTCTCTTAAGCTCACCAAGACTGTATTTATTTGATCAAAAATACAGCTAAAACAGTAATTATTGTGAAACATTTTTACAGTTTCAAATAACTTTCTAATTGAGTGTATTTCAAAATAGCATTTATTCCTTTGATGGCAATGCTGAATTTTCAGCATCATTACTCCAGTCTTCAGTGTCAGATGATCCATGAAGTAATTCTAATATACTGATTTGTACAATGATTTTTTTTTTTATCATCATAAATGTTGAGAATAGCTGTGCTGCTTAATTTTGTGAAAAAGAACTGCATTTATTTGAAATAGAAATCTTTTGTAACATTATAAAGGTCTTTACTGTCACTTTTTATCAATTTATTGTGTCCTTGATGAATTAAACAAACTTTTAATTTCATTCAAAAATATCTTACCTACCCCAAACTTTTGATTGTGTATATAGTAATATTTTCGTTTTGGCTGAACTTTTTTTTTTTTTTTATCAATACTGCAAATTACATACTTTTAATAAAGGTTTCGGTTTATTAAAAGTACTTCATCTAATTTATTTTCTCTTTTTAATCAGAACCTGATGGATGCAAACCCAGAGATAAGGTTTATGCATAACAAATAATTTAAAAAATAATTAAACATGGTCTTATTGTAATTAATGGTAAAATAACAGTCAATAAGTAGATATATTTTATTTGGATTGGAGTGGAGCTGGTGTTAGTCATATTTGTGTAAGACTAGAGTCTAAATGTGAAAGGGCTGCTGCTGTTAAACCACTGCATTAGGCATCATTTTTCTGATACCTTAGTCATTTTTTCACTACTTAGGTTTTGATTTCTCCTGTCATTCCACAAATATATGTCTTCTTTTTCCTGTGTGTGTGTGAGCAGGTCAGACCAAAACCTCCTGCGTCTTTGTCTCCAGCTGCTGGTCAGGTCTCTGTGCAGACCCTGCAGTCACCGGTGTTACTGAGCACTGCCCTCCCTTCCTCTGGTCACGTCCAGCAGATGCGTATCCTCAACGGCCTGCCCTGCCCCAACAGCTCTAACAACACAAGCATCTTGATTTCCCCATCTACACACATGCAGCCGTCTGTGCAGACACACAGTCATCAGTTACCTCACAACAGCCCAAGCTCTGACAACACGGTGAGGGAAATTTACACTCACCCAACCCAAAGAAATTAATACTTTTAATTATTACTTGTATTCAGCAAAGTGATAGTAAAGACAAATGATGATTTATATTTTTAAAGAAATGCTGTTCTTTTGAAATTTATATTCATCAAATAATCTTGAAACAAATGTCCAAATGCGCTGGTTTCCTCAAAAATATTGAGCAACCCAACTGTTTTCAACATTGATAATAGTTAGAAATGTTTCTTGAGCACCAAATCAACATATTACAATGGTTTCTGAAGAATCATGTAACACTAAAGACTGAAGTAACGTCCGCTGAAAATTCAGCTTTGCATCACAAGAATAAATTACATTTTAACAGGTATAAGATATTTTGCTATAAATTATGGACATGGCATCTGAGGATTAATTCTCATTTTTCTCAGTTATTTTGCTTTACACCCTGATTCAATCTTAGGCTCGATTGAAGGATTGTTTTGGAAAAAAAGCAAATCGCTGAACTATGTTAGTAATGACAGCACTTGCGATGTTAGTGAGCCAACGATGCTTTTGGGAAACGCACCCCAGATCGTATTTTGCGTGGTACATGAGACTTTCTCACGCCACAAAAAATGTAAACGTCAGTTGTTATAGGAAACATGCAGAAAGTCGCTGCAGAAACAAAGTTGTGTTGTTGCAAAGTGCCATACGAGCAGAAAATGACAATATAACACAGAGATGTTTTGAGACCAGGCTAGATGGCAGCACAAAATAAAGCCACCCTCTTCCCCTACTACGTTTCTGCCGCTGCCTCATAAGATGCAGTAGTCCACTGCGGCAGATCATTTTCATGTTTTAAATGAAACATCTTTATTGCAAATCCCTCCATGTTGGGGTGGTTTTTGCTGTTTTTAGCGTATAACTACAATCGCAATGTCATTGCAATAGAAATTAATGCAGATTTTCCTGGAAACGAAAAAGCGGCATGGGACACACAAGTTGGATCTGAACAACTGCAATACACAATGTGGACAGACAATAATTTAGATCAGATTCCAATTGGATTCACAAATAATTGATCTGACAATGTAAACATAGCCTAAGAGACTTCCATCAAAAACACTAAAAGAACTTGCTGACCCTAAACTTTTGAATTGTAGTGTATGTATTAATACATCTTTGTTTCTGCTTCAGATACCCACAGTGGAATATGGGACAGAGCCAAAGATTTCATTGCTCAACTCTCCAAACACGCCTACACACACTTCTCCTCCACTGTCCTTAGAAACGCCATCTTCACCTGCTCCCACCAACACACACACTACTTCCTCTAAACATCAGGAAAGCCCTCTGGTAAAGTACTTGTGTGTTTATAATGAAGATAATGATGTGCGTGATGATGCAGATTATGATCATTACTGAGATAATTGCATGCATTCTTTCCACAGAAACTGGCCTTCATGTTGTCTCTGGGACTGGTCACTCGTGACTATTTAGAAGGTCAGGAGAATGAAATGTGTCTGTGTGTGTGTGTTTGTTTCCGTGCATGAATGAATGTGTATTGACCTTTCCCGCTTTGTTTATTTAGAGATTCAAAGCAGGCGTCAGGAGCGTAAGAGACGTACAACAGCAAATCCAATATATAGCGGAGCCATGTTTGAACCAGAGGTACAAACATACACATGCATTAAATGAGCTGTTCAGTGCAAACAGATTGGAGATATCTGATGGAATGAACCATGCTTGTGTGTGTTTCAGCGGAAAAAAAGCTCTGTTTCGTATCTCAGTTCCATAAACCAGTCCAGCAGGAAGAGAGGTGAGTTCAGCCGGTCACACTTTCTCTCTCTGTGCCGTTATTAGATACTTGTGTGGCTTTTTGAGGAGAATTGTGTGATTGCGGTTTTAAGAGGTTAAACTGATATTCATCGTGGGAGTGAAAAAATTGCATAATAGATCAGCAATCTATAAAATTACATCACTGAAAAATGTTTAGTTTACTTATTACTGATCATTTCATTTTTTTTTTCCCTTTTTATAGCCCTTAAATAGTCTTGCTCCAGTCATAATAATTCACAATCAGGTTAAAAACAAACTGAGTTAAGCATTTTTCAAAAATTGGTCCAAACTAAATCATATTTGTGAAAGAGAGACTTGAACCATATCTATAGAGACTTAGGGTTCTTTCACAAGCACTTGCGATTGATGTCAGAGTTTGGTTCATTTGGATGATGTGAACGTTGTTTTCCATACATAAAAAGGGTGATCTGGGGTACTATTCACTGTTGATGTGAATGCAATTGTACTAAATTGCGTAAGTGAACCGCTATTAACAGCGTGATTGGACAAAAGTACTATGTGTTTGTGTGTGTTCACATAATCACTTTCCACTGACAGAGAGAATGTATATCTCGTGTTCATATTTCTACTCCTGTGTTCTTTAGAACGTTTGCAGTGCATTTGCAGTAGACAGAAAGAAGTCTTGTTATGTGCTGACACTTTGAAAACAAAACTACAGATTACACTTATGCATTTTTGTGTCCCCGCACACGGACAGTCGGGTTGACAAAGGGTTTTTTAATATTGTAAGGGTATGTTTAAAAACTGAAATATGTGTCATACTTTATCTACACAGCATTATGGTAAAATTGAACATACTGACAGACTGACTATTTCTTTCAATTTTTCCCCTCTGTTTGTCCTAAAACACTGTTCGTGGTCATCCATTTTGAAATGCTGACTACAAACTCAGAGGATTTTCAGATTTTCCATTACAGTGTTCTCCATATTTAGGATTCTTGCAGCCTTTATTCACTGCCTACAACGTGCTGGGTCCTTCACTGGAAATCGAAAGTAACTCCCTCCCGCTAAATGTTTACTCGTTTAATTCTTGCACCCAGGAACAATACAAGTAAACATCATAGTGACAAAAAGTTTTCTTAGAAGTATTAAAGATCTTTTACTTCCTACTAAAGGAAGGCAGTATTTGACTATGGTAAGCGTATCCACAGCAGACGGCATCACGCCCAGTGCAAAAATAATCCTGAACACCCTAACATGCACATATAAACACTAAAAAACCATTTAAAAGACCTTTGTAACTGCTTTACATTAGCATTTTCTTCGGAAAATATAAAACATCTGATTTTAAACGTTTCTTTTCACAACACTGGTTAGATATTATCCATATCTATGACAAATGTGCCTTAGCATTCATAATCTGTTGTCTAATTTTATTGTTGTAAAAATCTCTAGCCAATCACTCAGTGCCTTAAGCCCTTTTTTCTACACCTGAACCTATCCACTCTTCTTTGCTCCCATCAGTCAGTCTCTCACTGTCTCACACAAGCACACATTCAGCAGTAATGACTGTTTGATTATGTAATGTGCTTACAGGCACTCTGCTGTGGAGTGGCCCTGGAGTGTATGTGTGAGGCAGAAAGAAATGACCCTGCAGTGTGTTAAGTGGGATAATGACTGTCTTCGGGCTGCTGTAAAAGTGTATACATTAGTAAAAGACTCAGACAATGTTCTCAGCCTACTTTATAGATTTACAATTAGGTGAGCTGTGCACATCTTAAAGGTGTGACAATGCTGCATCATTAGTGTACCATTAGTATTTGTATTGGAAAAACTTGAGTACAAAAATGCAACATTACAGTTTGCCAAAGATATTTTTTTGATATGTTGATATGACCAATCTTTCCATTGCTCTTCAAAGTTCACCCAGTTGCATATTAATGGGATAGTTGACTCTGAGATTAAAATTGTTATCAGTTACTCATCTCATGTTGTTCCAAACATGTATGGCTTTCTTCTGTGGAACATGATAGAAGATATTTTAACGATTTTTTTCAATTATTATTGTTCATATAATAGAAAGTCAGCAGGGTCTTAAACAGCATTGCATTGGAACCCATTGTTTTTCATTGTAATAGACAAAAAAACTTCTTTAAAATATCTTTTAACATGGGATGAGTAAATGACGACTGCGTATTCATTTTAGGATCAACTGAAGCAGTGTAGACATTCCTTGAGGCAAATATCTGTCAGAAAGTGTAGTAGGTGAGCATTCAAATGATTGAGGACAGTATCAGAATAACTTGCAGTAAAACCAAAAATTATGCTTTTTGATCGAAAAAATTCTCGTTTTAAAAATGTAGGTTATATATTTGTTTGAGAGGCAGTTAAAATTCTCTATTTTAATTCTCCAGTAGTTTTTCTTTGTTCATGAGGAGCTAAATAAACTTTCTGTTTTTGGATCTCTTAAATTGATCTCGAAGACATTTTGGACCAAGGCTCCAACCATACAGGTGCTGGTCATATATTTAGAATATCATCAAAAAGTTGATTTATTTCACTAATTCCATTCAAAAAGTGAAACCTGTATATTATATTCATTCATTACACACAGACGGATATATTTCTTTAAAACATTATAAATGTTTATTTCTTTTAGAATATTACTTAAGGACAATACAAAGAAAGGATTTTTAGAAATCTTGGCCAACTGAGAAGTATGAACATGAAAAGTATGAGCATGTACAGTATTCAGTACTTAGTTGGGGCTCCTTTTGCCTGAATTACTGCAGCAATGCGGCGTGGCATGGAGTCGATCAGTCTGTGGCACTGCTCAGGTGTTACGAGAGCCCAGGTTGCTCTGATAGTGGCCTTCAGCTCTTCTGTATTGTTGGGTCTGGCATATCGCATCTTCCTCTTCACAATATCCCATAGATTTTCTATGGGGTTAAGGTCAGCTGGCCAATTAAGAACAGGGATATCATGGTCCTTAAACCAGGTACTGGTTGCTTTGGCACTGTGTGCAGGTGCCAAGTCCTGTTGGAAAATGAAATTTGTATCTCCATAAAGTTGGTCAACAGCAGGAAGTATGAAGTGCTCTAAGACTTCCTGGTATAAGGCCTGCGTTGACCTTGGACCTCAGAAACACAGTGGACCAACACCAGCAGATGACATGACACCCCAAACCATCACTGACTGTGAAACTTTACTCTGGACCTCAAGCAACGTGGATTGTGTGCCTCTCCTCTCTTCCTCCAGACTCTGGGACACTGATTTCCAAAGGAAATTTAACATTTACTTTCATCAGAGAACATAACTTTGGACCACTCAGCAGCAGTCCAGTCCTTTTTGTCTTTAACCCAGGCGAGACGCTTCTGACACTGTCTGTTGTTCAAGAGTGGCTTGACACAAGGAATGCGACAGCTGAAACCCATGTCTTGCATACGTCTGTGCGTAGTGGTTCTTGAAGCACTGACTCCAGCTGCAGTCCACTCTTTGTGAATCTCCCCCACATTTTTCAAAGGGATTTGTTTCACAATCTTCTCCAGGGTGCGGTTTTCCCTATTGCTTGTATACTTTTTTCTACCACATCTTTTCCTTCCCTTCACCTCTCTATTAATGTGCTTGGACACAGAGCTCTGTGAACAGCCAGCCTCTTTTGCAATGACCTTTTGTGTCTTTACCTCCTTGTGCAAGGTGTCAATGGTCATCTTTTGGACAACTGTCTAGTCAGCATTCTTCCCCATGATTGTGTAGCCAAAAGAACTAGACTGAGAGACCATTTAAATGCATTTGCAGGTGTTTTGAGTTAATTAGCTGATTAGAGTGTGGCACCAGGTGTCTTCAGTGTTGAACCTTTTCACAATATTCTAATTTTCTGAGATACTGAATTTGGGATTTTCCTTAGTTGTCAGTTATAATCATCAAAATGAAAAGAAATAAACACTTGAAATATATCAGTCTGTGTGTAATGGATGAATATAATACACAAGTTTCACTTTTTGAATGGAATTAGTGAAATAAATCAACTTTTTGATGATATTCTAATTATATGGCCAGCACCTGTATATTATTTCGTTGAATATAACTATTGAATTGGGTCTGTGTGTAAAATTGAATATACCTCATTTAAAACAATGATTTTATTTTTTTGTGACATTGAAACTGCTACCATGTGTATTGTAACATCCATACTTACTCTGTTATTGCCCAGTGCACACTTAAATATGCATAATATGTTGATTTATGATGTTGAATGTGGCTTGCCTTAACATTTGACAGCATCTGTGTTAGCTGTAGATGAAAATAAGCTTCTTGATGCCTGGATAAGCTTCTTTGAATCGTTGCCCTCTGATCCTTCTTTGTTATTGGCATTTCTTATCCCCATCTGCCTAAATGTAATGCCTTCTGCCTTTTATCAGCTGATTTAAGGCCAGCTTTTGCAGAATGTGTTGTTACCCAGCATGCAATGCTTCCTTTTGTGATCTAACGATGCTCTCTTCCTCCCAACCACCATCACACCACCCCCCACCCGCTCCTTCCTGCTACCCTAGCCAATGAGGACAGCTTGTCAGAGGTATGATACACCAATGTTTTGTCTTCCTTTTCTTTTTCTTTTCTTTTTGTGTTTTGTTTGTCCTTTGTTTCATCTCACCCAGGTCGCCTTTCTAAAAACTGCAGTATTGTGGAGCGGGGGCCCCTCCCCCCAACCACCAGCAGCCATCATTCTACCTTCCCAGACCTACAACGGCCCACCGCGGGCAGCCCATTCTCCCCTGCCCTCTCACTCACCCTTCCATCACATTCACCCTCACCCAGCCCCAGCTCAGCAGGGGATGTAAGTAGCTGTGATAGTCCACTACCGTTACTGAGAAACAATTCAGACTTCCCTATCCCAGTGTTCACCATGCTCACCAGTAACATCTAGTGGTAACAGAGGTGAATCAAGAGTCTCAGGTAATTGAGAAACATTTATGTTTAGGGATTCATTGCCATTCACTTTCATTCTCATAATTCATTTCATATTTTTAGTCCTATGCCATATCATGTTTCACTTTTTAGTGGTCTTACAAAGCAGAAAGTCTTTATAGAGGGAGCTTAATTGGCTACTCTTGCAGGTTATTTTCTTTCAATATAGAAACTTTTAATATGAATGGATTTGTGATAAAGTCTGATGAAATGGAGGGCAAAGAGGCAGAGATCTATTTTACTCAGATCCACCAAAAAATGTTTTTTAAAAAACAAACAAAAAAACAAGCTCCATTTAGAATGGAATAAAGAAAATAGCCCCTTTCACAGCAATCCTGTAAATTAATGTAGCATGACCAAAACGACTTTTCCAGTAATTACACAAATGTGTTGTTCACACAAGCCATGATATTGCTTCTCTTCACTGGTAAGATACCATTCACAGTACCAAAATACCAGTAAACTCTTTTGTCATTCACCAGAAATTACCTTTAAACTTTGAGCTGTTTGATTTATCCACCTGGATGAGGAGAAGTACTTAAGTTACATTTTTTTCTTACTTGTCGAGCCACAAGGCGATGATCATACAGAATGGGATTTTGCTCTTAAAAACACAAGATGCATAGGATAGGAGTCACTATAGTATGCAATAGTACATACATAGCTCCAGTGCTGATGAATGGAGAAGGCAGGGTCTTGAGTGTGAGGTGCTGCTCAATGGTCAGATGTCTAGCTCATGTTTACATAGAAATGCAATTAAAAGCAGCAGAACGTACTGTAAACAGCTCCAACAGAGCTTTAGATTGGCTCAAAGCTAACTTATTATGTCTGCGCATTCTGATCTTGTACATGCTCATACTGCTCACACACAGCAATGCGCCCTGTGTGAACAAAGTGCAGGCCAATCCCATAAGTGGTGTGTTGTAGTGACAGAAGCGGAGATCATTTGCCAGCTTAGTGGAACGGGATGTGATGCGCTAGTCTATGTTTAAATCAAAATGCAGAAAAAAATGCACGAGTGGTTTCTCGAGACTCACTGACATCAAAATAACTGTCATTGTGAATGAACCAAAATCAAAAGATCCCTGAACAAATCCCGGGACACATTATCAGTGTATTTTCTGGAAACTCTGTGTGAAAGGGGCTAATAAGTATTAAAATAAGGTTTTGATTGATGAGTCAGTATTTAGCGGCTAATGTCATGAGATGGGAGTGGGCAGCATCTTAAATGTGATACTTACTCGCATATAAATCATCTGGGCTTCTTAAGGGAATGCATATCTGTCCGAAACGACACAATTCTGCTGCTTAGGACCCCTGAAGTAGGAAGGATTTGATGCAGGGCCATATTGTGAACCAGAAATTTGTATCAAGACTGCTCAAAACTTTGTAAGTTTTGGTAGCTTCATTTCTTGCCACTTCATTTGTTCTCTACTACGCATTCATTTTCATATTGATTTTGAATTTTCATGTTTTGCATCACTTTGAAGGTAGACTATTAACAGTTGTGTATTTCAGTAATATTCTGTACATCTTTTCTTCAGAATCTGCAGAAGGAAGATGCCATTGAGTGGCCTGGGACTCTTGCTATTGTCCATTCCTACATCTCCTATAAAGCAGGTGAGAAGTTTCACATGCAACTGATGCCATCTAGAACAGTGAGCCTGCAATGACACAATGTGATGTAAGATTGCTTTAAAATATCTTGAGTTAGAAGTTTAAAAAAAGAAAGTCTCTTGTTATAAGTCTCTTATGAAATGCATCAGTAAACCTCTGATCTTTGGAAAAACTGTAAGGAACCACCTACTTTTTCTGTAGCTTTGGATCTGGTAGTATTTTTTCATTTATTGTTTTAATTCTTCAAGTCATGGACCAAACCAACCGGCTCTGAAATGAATCACATTACAAACTTTGATTTTTGACCAGCCCACTCTTAAAAAAGTATTCACATTGACAGCATGCTTATGTTTGTGACGGTCTGAATAGACACATTAACTGCCAGTAAATTCAAATTAAAATGTTTTTCACACCAAACATTTGTCTTAAGTGTGAACAGGCCTTCAGGTTGCAATTAAAATAAGGCTTAAAGTTTTTGTCCTCCTGAAGGATTGTAGAAAAAGTCCACTTGTATTATGAAGCTTTACTTCTAAAAATTATGAGACATGTCTATAGCTGTACTGATTTTATATTGTAATTTTGGCCATCGCTGGAATTTTTCATAGCGTTGACATTACCTGAGCAGTTTAAGTGAATGGGAAAATGCTAGAAAATGCTAAATCGCTTAATGCTGTTTAACTGAATGAACAAAGCAAACTATAGTAACAGTAGTTTTCTATCAGAATCACCATTGGACTAATTCCTTTTTAATATTTAAATCAAGTTATGCAGCATCATTAAGAATTAACATGATCTGACAATGGACAAGAGCGTATTTATAATTACTTAACATGGTTACACTTAACAATAAGGTTCATTAGTTAACATTAGTTAACTACATTAATTAACATGAACTAATAATGAACTGCACTTATACAGCATTTATTTAATCTTTGTTAATGTTAATTTCAACATTTACTAATGAATTATTAAAATCTTGTTTACTAGTTAATGCACTGTGAAATAACATGAAAAAACAATGAACAACTGTATTTTCATTTACTAACGTTAACCAAGATTAGTAAATACAGTAACAAATATATTGCTCATGGTTAGTTCATGTTAGTGAACTAAGACATTAACTAATGTTTAACTAATGAACCTTATTGTAAAGTGTTACCATTAACATTAACCAAGATGGACAAAAGATATCCCCAACCCCCGCTGTCTGACCCCTGAAGGTCACTGTGTCACACCCTGTGCTGACCTTTGGCTTCTACCATGCTCATGGTAGGTCTGTCTCAGAAAGTTTCCACAGATTTGTTAAAAATGTATTTTTCTGTTGGGAAAATGACATGATTTTTATTTCTAGATCCCAATTTGTACATTCTGTTAAGATTTACTCATGCACTCATTTCCCTGCAGCTAAAGAGGGAGAGAAAGATCGTCTGAAGAGATGGAGTGCAGAGCTGCGGCAGGAGAGGGAGACACTAGAACACCAAGTCAGACAGCTCAGCAACTCTATAACGGTGAGAGAATGCTTAAAGTGTAACCAATTTTCAACTCACTTTGTATTGTTAAACTGCTGGTATATATATGGTAGTGTATATAAATGAACAATGTTTATTTTCTCTCTGTGTTACCTGTACCGAGAAATTCATGTTTAATTGTTAGCAAAAAAACTTTTTGGCTCCAGGGCTTTTGGGAAAACTAGAAAAAGATTATACTTTTGTTGGGTGGAACTGATAGAACAGCAGTTTCTTTCAGTTTTTCCCCTCTGTCCTAAAAGACTGTTTGGTCATCCAGATTCACAATGTTGACTACAAACTTTGAGGCTTTTCAGATTTTCCATTTTGGTGTTCTCTCCATTTTTACGATTCTTTGTAGCCTTTTGCCACTGCCTGGCAATATGGCAATAGCATAGAAAGTAAAATGAGGAGCAATTACTAATTTAAACTGAACTAAAGAGAGAGTGCAGCGCACGCACTTCTACATGCTCTTGATTGCTGGTCGTTCACTTAGTACATATGCATCATTTGAATTAAACAAGGAAATACATGAACTGTTACATGATTTATGTATAACGAGTGGTTCCCTATATTATTATAGGAAGGCGGTACAGTCACATGACGTTTTCAAGAATTCTGTTACATCGAGATCTTTTTGATGTCTTCTCGCTTGCTTGAACAGACAATTTCCCACAAAATTATGTCAAAATGTGACATAAATATAGTCGAGCTGTACGATTAATCGTAAAAAAGATCGAAATCTCGATTCAAGCACCCATACAATCTCATTTTGTTAATGACATCAATTCGCTTGTGTCTTTTAAACCTTTGACAAAATCATACTGGAATATTCAAATATGTGTTCCTGCTGCCAGAGCCAGAGAGAGCAGTTTTGAACCACATTAGTTATTTCTGTGTTCCAAATATACAAATTATCACAGAAGTGTGGAGATATAAGTTTTAATTTAGAATATAAACACCAATGTCTACGATAGCGCAAAATAGAGCAAACTACCTTTTGAAATGAACTTGGCACGTCAAATAACGGTTGTATCAATTAAATCTTATTCCACTAAGTGGCGACAAGTGACTTACATTTTTTTGTCATTGAATCATTCATTCAAAGGATTTGTCCAAAAACTCTGATTAATCCAGTAATGAAACAAGTTTATTAATGAGTCATTGAATTCATTCAAAAACATTTAAAAAAAATAATTCATTCAAACATTTTCCAGCAATTAGAGTCCAGCAATTTATATTTGTCAGAGCCTCTAGTAAATTACATGTTATTTTGTTTGGTTGTATATTCAGAATCGTGGGAGAAATGGGATCTCTATTTGAAACCAAAAAATCGTGATTTTCATTTGATCCAGAATTGTACAGCTCTATCATATAGGCACATATCCTTGTGAAACATAGTCGGTTATGCCTTAAGTGAATATAAATAGTTGAGAAAGAAAACGCGCATGTATCAGTACGTTGAATCATTGCAGCTCTTAAAGTGACAGCAACCTAAAAAAAACATAAGGTGAAACAAACTCTTTCAAAACTTGCTCCCAGGGACAATTTGCTATGAAGTATTTCCTACTAAAGCAAAGCCAGTATTTGACTCTGGTGTATCCATAGCAGACTGATGGGAGTGGCTTTGGATGGCAACATACCTAGTGCATTATGGGTGTTGAAGTTTTCCTGCGTATTTGGCAAAAGGGAAGACAACAGCCTTTTTTCTTTGATTTCTTTGGTCAGGTAGCACCAATTTAAAAAATAAATTCACCTTTCTACTCAATAGGCAGACAAGTTTTATTGAAAGTGGTGAAGTAGCCTTTTAAGTTCATATCATCCACTTTTTCCTCTGCACAATGAGTCATACCACTGAAATTACACATCTAACTGTGATGCATTCATTTATTAAGAGTTGATTTATTATCCCCCACCTCCATAACTGTATAATGAGATTTTGGTTTTCTGAGTCACCAGCACTGTATCCTCTCTCCTTGCACAGAGATGTATGGACAGCAAGAGCAGTGTACTGGACCAGCAGAGAGAGATGGAGGCTTCACTTGAGAAGATGAGAGGGCTGGTGCGTCTGATCAGAGGTATCCAGTTGTCTCCCTTCATCTGCCCTGGGGTCATGGCTAATGGAGAAATGTCCCACAATGGAGCTTCCAAAGCCAGCAGCTCCAGTGCGGTTACCACAGACACAAACAACAACACAAATACCACAACAAGCTCCTCAGAAGCTATGATGATAATTAGCACCCTCACAAACACAAGCGATACCTTAAACCAGATCGCCACGATTAATAACGCAGAGGCTGCAAGCCTTAAGAGAGATGAGGGCAGTGAGGAGAGCGGACAAATCATCAGCACGTCCAGAAGCAGGAGCGAACCCACAAATACAAACGCAGCAGCTTTCAGCAATAACAGCAGTAACCAGGCGGTTCTGAGTACCAATGGGGCCATGTCTGCAGGGGAGGAGAATACAAAGAAACATAAAAACAACAACAACAACAACAACAGTGACCTCAGCGTCATCCCACAGGCTCTCCTCGGCCCAATCGTACCCCTTACAGAAGTGACAGAGGGGGTAAAATAGCATTGAACACTCCGCTGCAGTTCGGGCCCAAAGCGTGCCAGTTAACAGTGTTGTTGTTTTGTGTTGTTGCTTCATCTCTTATATCTATGAGGGAAAGAAAATCCATAGTGCCATTTACTACATGCAGGAAGGAGGTTCCTAAAGTACCAGCAATGTGTATGCTAATGTATGCACACCGAAAAGATTTCTACAAAGAATAATGATATAGAAAAGAGTAATAAAATTTAAAGATATCACACCATTGTGTGCCTGATACAGTTGCCATAGCACCTCTGAGTGGGAAAGCTTCTGAAGGCTGGGTCGAGTGAAGGTCTCGTCCTGCTAGATGAGTAGTGCAGCTTCCTATCAGGTCCTGTAGCTCTGATCGAAGACATAAGATATGACGTGTCGAGGAGTTTATTGTCCGTTTTGTCTGTGAAACGCAGCCGAGGTGCAGTTGTTTCGTCTAGTTTTCAGTTGTTGCGTCTCCAGGGCGGAACATGGATCGCAAAAAGAGGTTCTTTATCACACACTGACAGAAATACAGGTCTTCCAGGCGTTCGGCTGGAGGTTTAACTATTATCATTTGCATTTGTCTATTTTGTGGCGTTTTTAAAACCCGAAAACAACAGTTCTGTAAATATGTTTTGCTATTTTTTACACATGACCTTATTTATAATTTTCTTCTTTCTTACAAAAATATTCCGTAGATCGGTTCTGCCAAATAATCGATGCCACAGGGAACTGTTCTGTTACGTTACTCTAAACATTAAATAGATATTAAAGACTAGTATAGTAGTATTTGTAGTGTCAGTCCTGAAGTGTCTGTGAGGTAAATTCTGACCATGCCTTATCTACTGAACAGATGTGATTTACTGAGAGCGCAGTCACAGAAGGGAATGATTTGAGACTTCTCTCACATCACTCTCACTCCATTTCCACATCCAGAGGATTTCTTTTTCTTACCCAGACTGTAGCAGGGGTCTCATGCCTCGTCCAATGACTTACGAGGAATCACGCAGTCAGAAATATCCAGTAAAACCGGTGTGCCAGTAACTTTATGCTTATGGGCCAATTTAAGGGCTTCTGTTCTGTATCGTTTCAACACGCATAGTGTCACTTTACTAGGTGATAACACTGTTCTGTAAACCTGTCCAAAAGCACAACACAGCAGGCGTACGTTATACGTGCCTAGCGCAACTACTTCACTATTGTCTCCTAGGGGCTTTTCTGTTAACGCTTTACTTTCTTTACAAATTGCATTTCTAGAACCATATCGGAGCTCTGGCTGCTCTCTGAACAAGCACAGACAAACACTTCTAACACCTGAGATACAGCCGCGGTAGCTTGAACACTGTATCACGTGCCAAGATGACACATCCATAGGGTTTTTTTTGTTTGTTTGTTTTTTTTTTCATTTATTTCAGTAAAGCACAAGAAATAATCTAGTAACACGGTAGTGTCAAACACACAAGGGGTGTGTCGCTTTTGATATAAAAGACAGAAATATCTACAGTGTTTACATCTTCATTTCAGGTTTGTGAGTGCTTTCAATGCTGAACACGCAGCTCTGACCTGCAGTAGCCTCTGTGTATTGGTTGCCTTAAGTTCTATAGACTATGTTAGGCTGTTTCATAGTAGTGTTATGACTTGTCGGTGTCTTAGTCAGTTGTCAGCAAATCGAGTGTTTATTCCCTTTTCGGTAACAGAACCTACTTTGTCATACAGTGTGTGTGATCATTCTGGTTGTGTTAGTGAGGACAGTGCCTGCGCTGCCTATAGTGAACCTGACCACTACACAGAAGAACTCTGAAGTGCTTACGTCTTTTAACAAAACACAAAATGAATTGCTGGTGTGTTCATTCACCTTTTTATAAAAACTTTTAGTTATCCAATTCCATCCCAGTCAGCAGTATCTGCCCTTTTATATTGCACCTGTGTTTCCGAGAGGATACTAGTGCTGAATTTGAAACCGCACCCTACTCTTACCAAAATAGTAATAGTACATGGTTCCTAATTCAACAGATGTTTCAGCAATCACAGAAGCATTCACACATTTTGTCTGATAAAAGTTCATATTAAAAGCATTTCGTCACAATTGTGAAAATTTCGAAGTGACATGCAGAGAAGCTGCGTTCTGTTTGGTGGTTTAATGGTATGTCAGGTTTTCCACTGCACTGAAAAAAGAAAGAAAAGGGAAAAGAACCCTTACATAAACGCTCATCAGATGTGACATTTGCAAATGTCATCTCCCATCCTTTAGGGCCAGATATGGCTAGTAGGACTGACAGTTGTTCTGCGGCAGATGTTCTCCGATGAGCTAGATGGGAATCTACTTTGTCTCCTCATTCATGTTCCTTACACATGAGAATTGGGTATTGTGTCCTGAAGTGTGTGAAATCTGATTTCCTCAGATCTTATAGTGTTTACCGAGAGCTCAGGCTTTTGTTCAATTTTTTTTTCAACATTCACATAGTAATGCTAATGAAGAGTCACGTTCTTACACCTCATGCTGTTACCTCATTCAGGTTGATGAAACCCTCAAGTGAAATCAAGGATAGATTATTGCAACGTGAAAATATCAGTCCTTAATCTAATGTCCTTAACTATAAATTAAGAACAATTTACATCAATTTGTTGTATAAAAAGTGTCTAGATTATTTCAGAATAGTTTTTTGAAAGGGATGTGTATTGCTCTTTTGTTTCATTTTACTTTTTTACATTTTGTATGTTTTGTTTCTTAATCTTGTGTGTTGCCTGATGTCCGTTTACCTTTTCTCATAGAATTCAAGTCCATGTGTAAGTTATTTGAATATATAACTTAATGAATTCTTTCTGTTGAGGAGGCTGGTTATTACTGGAGCATTTGATCAATTTGTATTTATTTATTTTTACCATTTTTGCTAAATAAAATTGTAAATTAAAATAGTCTGTTTTTTTTTCTTTCTAGATCTTTCACATTCAAGCAACAAATGGATATATTAACACGCACACTAATGTACATTTAAAGAATACCTCCACAATATATAATACAAAGATTGGCCTTGTGATAGACTGCGCTGTAACCCATTTTGGAAATGTTTTAGTCCACAGAGTGGATTGTGCACTGCCAGAATGTAGAAAGTCTAAAAACAGCTGCCTCAAATGGAAAACACCATATAATTGGTTCTGTTCCCTCATGACATTTCAATCTCACAAAGGCACATAAGAATGAAATTGGATCAAAACAGCATTAAAATACCAAGTCATGAGACATAGATCACCTGCCACATGGTGCATCATCTGCCATTTTAGGCATGACTTAATAATGAATCCAGTGCATATAAATAAGCATTTATGACTTCACATGAATGAAATGAAATTTAAATACAGAATGAATGTTGCACAGGAAAGCTTCCACTTAAAGTGACGCAAAAGCGGTATACTGAGCTCAAGTGGTCAAAAGGATCATTTTTAGATGTTAAACATACTTACTCTTAAACCAGTTTAATGCACAGAGGTTGATACTTGCAGGGCACCAACATTGTTTTGTGTTTTTCCCGACACATCAGCTTCTGGTTCAATCAGCTGCAAATGTTTGAGTTGAGACTACCTGTTAGTCCGTTTTAGCAGTCATTGTTTTCGCAATTCAATTCGGTGCTGCCAGTGGCACAGAAGTTACACACTGCACTTTTAAATACACAATTGTTGCTTTTCGAGTCATAAATCTACATTTTTGGAAACCCAAAAAACTTGTTCTTCTCTGAAAGGTGGTCATGACAGAATACAGCATTATTGTTGTCAGGTGGTCTGAACTGCATTCTTGTCACCACTGCATGGTTTTACTCCGTGTGAGTTTGTTTTTGAGTGCATGTCTCATCTGCAGCATCCGTGAGCGCTTGTCCATAGCCACCAGGTGGCGCTGAAATTCCTGACGCACTTCACGCACCAGCTGCCCGAACGCAGCCTCCACTGCTGAAGTGTCCTCGGCTACAGACAGCTCAAAGAAACTGCACCTACATCACCAGTGAAACCTTCACTTTAACACACACAGCAAAATCTTCAAATCTAAAAAGTAAGTGACGTAACAGCGACATTAAAACATAAAATTGAAGCTCATCTAATAAGTGTTTAGAATTTTGACTTGAAGTGATTATCTGATAGTGAAGTGGTTCTCTTATTATTATTATTATGACAAAATTCTGTAGTTCCTCATATTTTAATTTTGGAAATTGAGTAATCCATGGAGCGTATAGAAATGAATTGTAATTGCTTTTTTATTAACAAAACATTTTAAAATATTACTATTAACAAAATATGATTATTTTGCTCAATTTTTGGAATTCACACGGGTCATTCTCTCCATTTGCTTTGGGGTATTGAAATGAAAAAAAGTTAATATTTTATGAACCTACAACAAACATATTTGTAAATACATATAAGATTTATGAGGAACACGTGGAACATCAATAAATGAAAGTATTTTATTGAAAAAAAACAAACACACCCTACTAGTTTAATTTGACCCCTTTAAGCATTCTAAGGTTAAACAATTCAGTTATATGAACCTATATTTGTATATACTTCATAACATTCCTACTATCATAAAACTGCAGTTATCAGTGTGAGCAACGTGTACTAACCTCAGGTCTGAGGCTAAAACCTGTCCCTCGTCTGTCCTCACCTCTCGGCCGTTCTCCATGTCACATTTATTGGCAACGATGACAGTTGGAATACCTGGAAGGCACGCACACACTACATACAAAGGGTGATGTAATGGACGCTGTAGCTATGAAGAAGAACAGACTACCATTAAAATGACAGTACCTGGAGATGGATGGTGTAATAAAAGACTGCAGTGTTGTGATACTTTCTCTCTCTCTTTCTCTCTTTCCACGTATCTATCTGTCATTTACCAACTCACAAT
Source organism: Opsariichthys bidens (assembly GCA_037194245.1). Classification (NCBI taxonomy): domain Eukaryota; kingdom Metazoa; phylum Chordata; class Actinopteri; order Cypriniformes; family Xenocyprididae; genus Opsariichthys; species Opsariichthys bidens. Next base: position 12,365,899 of record CM074280.1, on the reverse strand, counting down.
CACAGACTGCAGTGTACTATATTAAGAGTTCATGCCTGAGGTGAAATCTCTGAACTGAGACCAATTAAGGCAGGCTGAGTCACACTGACGGATAACAGCGCTATTCACTATTTGGAGGGTCCGTACACATAAACATGAGTGCTAAAAGCAGAACATCGTCACTATTTGTCCTCAGTCACTATGCTCCCATAGTGATCATTCGCGTACACAGTCTGACCGGCCTTACCGAGTGTTTGTTTAACGTGGTCAATCAGTCTTTTCAGGCGCGACACAGCCTCAAAACTGCTGCGGTCCGTCACGGAGTACATAATGAGAAACCCATCACCCCATTTAATGGAACTCTCCAGAGAAGACGCAGCAGGTCCTACACACTCCTGAACACAAACAGATTCACACATTTGAATAGTTCTTCATCTCCTGCATGTGATTTAATACGTGCGATGCTGTGAGAATGGAGGTGACGCACATCTAGACTTTCACAGAAGTCATTTCGAAGGCATTTCTGGTGAACTAAATCCACACAAACCAGTTCTCAATCCTGATCTTTGAGTCCCCCTGCACTGCACAATTTCTCATTATTTAAAAAGATAGTTTAGTCCAACGTTTAAATTATTTACTCACCCTTATGTTGTTCCAAACATTTATGACCTTATTGGGACCTGTGGAACACAAAAGAAGATATTTTGAAAAATACCTTTTTTTCCCCATATAATGAAAGTCAATGGTCTTTCATTGTATAGAAAAAAAAAAAACAATCATACAATGCTTTAATATATGGACAGAAACATTCTTTTGTGTTCCGCAGTCAGGTTTGTAACAACATGAGAATATATATATATATATATATATATCATCAGCTCACAAGTCCTGGGTGTTTCACATCATCCAAACTAACAGAACCACTACTCAACTGCACTCACACAGATGGCAATGCTTCAGCCCAATCCTATGAATTAACAAGTGCCGCTCTACTGTGTAACATGATCAATGGCAGGCAGGCTGTTAAAACCGCTCCACCAGCCTGAGATTCAGCACAGCAGACATGAAAGGAATGGAATGGTTCAGAGAGTCCTGTGTCTCATCAGCCGTTTGACAAGGCAAGATCATCCTGCCGTCCTTCTTTGAGTTTGTGGATAAATATGTGTGTAGAACCGCACGGCGGCCGAGACACAGTCACAAAGAGATGGAGAAGGCAGAGAAAAGCAACATATTGTAGGATCTAAACTCAGGCACACTGTACCTTATTAACAGTGTCTAAAATCTCCAGTTCAATCGTCTCCTTGTCCACAATTTTCTGACACCTGTAGGTGACCTCTAAGAGACACAAAAAGTATGACGTCACATGATGCACAGCACTTGCAATGCAGTTTCCAGAGTGAAAACGGTTCCATTCTGTTGCTTTACAATGGGGAGGTGTGTTTTTTTGCATCAGTGTATATGCATTTCATTTGTGTTACCCCTCTTGTGCTCATACTCTCCAATAAATCGCCTGGTGATGAATCTGACACACAGAGCTGAAGTTCAAAAGAGAAAAACTGAGTCATTAAATTAAATACCAATCTATGATCACTGAACCCCCAAAATCCTGCAGTTGTACCTGTCTTCCCACAGTTATCTCTGCCCAGCACCACGAGCTTCGCCCTCAGCATCTTCCGGACAGACTCTGACATGATCCCTGTGAATAATATTTTATCTGATATAATATGAACAGTCACAGAGGCAGTCTGAGGACACGTGAATGACAGCAGTTAATGTGTGTAACAGGTTAGGCGTGGCTAAACATGAGAGATAACTGCGGCAAATCTGAATCTAACACAAAGTTCAAATGCAAGGCGCTATGTTAAGAAATGAAGCAAAGTATCCCTGAAAAACTTACTTTGCTCCCGAAAGTTGTTCAAAGTGCGAAGCACAAGCGAGCGGCTTGACTCAGAATCATTGTGTTCATGTGCTGCAGATTCTGCTGCGTCTGCGCTCTCCGTCTGTCTTTTAGTAATGACATTAGAAACACACACACACACACACACACACAGCGGACAGCACGTCATTGTTCAGCGCTCTCTCTCTATTCTTATTCCACACATTCATCACCGGGCTCGACTGCAGGACTCATTAAACAGCCGGCTGATTTATCGCCTTTGACAGTCGCGCCTCCGGAGCAGCAGAGACAGTCTACTTGGTCTTGCCGCCAACAAAACCATTAATTAGCCCGGGATAAAATTAAAACCTTTTTATTCTTGCCCCGATATATCTTTTACTCAGATTAAAGAGCATCTTCTGTGAGTACGAAATTCCTGATAGTTAAGTTTTTCTGATGAAATATGCTAAAAAATAATTAATAATCTCAAGAGCCGATTTCATAAATAACTAGCGAGAGCCTTGCCTTATTTGGAAAGTAAGACGTTCAAAGCAAGTTTTCAAACAAACAGTCCATCTGACAGAGATATAAACAGAGAGATACTTCTGTTGAGTTATTTATTGATTTTTTATCTTTTTACAAGTCACTGACTTTTTTAAGTAAAATATCAAAGAGGATGTTAAAATGACAATAACTTGTAATAAAAGCCCCTGTCTATTTTCATCTCATTTTTTTTTTTAAAGTACTAGTAAATGATTAAGTTAAAAAAGGTTCCAGCTTTGCATTGTGTGTGTGTTCGTTCACAGGACAACACAGAATAACAAATAACACATTCATAAAGGGATAGTTCACCCAAAAATGAATATTCTATGACTATCTTCATTTTGGGTTAACTATTCATTAACAAAATGTTAGAATACATGAAGACAATGGCATTGTATCTTTAAAACAATTAAACGGTGAATCCCATATTCCATTCTAACTGAAATGATTTTGGATGAGTTCCTGTCGAACTCTCAGAGCCTCAGGGTCGACAGTGTCAGTGGGATCGATGTCCTCCCCTGATTGGTCCGTGGCCTCAGTCCGCTCAAAAGTCCAGGCATCAAGGCCGGACTGCAAGGAAATGTTATGTAGCACGCAACAGGCCTGGATGATATTGGAGCATTTCTCTGGGGAATACTGCAGGTAACCCTTTGCCCCATCCAGGCACCGGAAACGTGTCTGAATGGCTCGGAACGTGCGGTCTACAATCTCGTGTGTCGTTGTGTGGGCCAGGTTATAGCGGTAGTCAGCAGGAGACTCCGGACTCTGCACTGGAGTCATCAGCCACTTCTTTAGAGGGTAACGGTTGTCACCTAGAGGACAGAGACAGAATACACGCTGACATTTACACATGTAAATACGTCAAGTAAAAGTCACCACGGCAATCAAACTATGGGTCTCACCTAAAAGCCAACCGTCGTCATTGTCTTGCTCTTCAAACAGCTTTGCCACACTGGACTGCTTGAAGACAGCTCTGTCAGTCAGACTACCCGGCCAATGTGTCTCAGCACTCAGCAGAAGTCCTCTGGCATCGCATACCAATTGGCAATTGATTGAGTGAAATCCTTTTTTATTTACATAGGAAGAGTCATCTGCATTGGGAGCTTTAATGGCTATATGTGCACAGTCCACAACTCCCATGACGTTGGGAATCCCTGCTATTCGGTAAAACTCCTCTTTACACTGCTGCCTGGTGGCCTCATCCCTAGTGAAGCCAATAAACTCTGGTGCTTTCTCAATCAGAGCTTTAGTGACGTTAGAGACGCAACGACTCATGGAGGCCTGGCTGATGCCAATCGCATCTCCCATCTTGCTCTGGAAGGACCCTGTTGTGTAGAATCCCAGCGCTGCAAGTATCTGAACATCTGGGCTGATGGCTCGTGACCTCTGTGTCCGTCTCAACAAGCTGTCCTTTAGAAGTTCCACCAGGTAATAAATGAACTCACGTGGGAAGCCAAACGTTGTCAGCAGAAATTCATCCGACACGGTCTCGATATCAAATCGATCTAGTGTTTTGTGCCCACGACCGTGCAGCAGCAGGTCACAGTCTAGAATTGCAATAGAGATAGCCATTCCAAACACTCAGATGGACCTATGGACAAATGGCACATGTGAATGTCATGCAATGCCATAAATAAACCATCATACACCCAAATACACTAGGCTGCTTTGGAATGATATATATGAATTAACATAAACACTCCATAGAAAAGCAATTAGTATGGGCACGAAAAGTGCTAAATGTTCCTGCACTGATGTGTGGCTGCTAAAGCCTAGAGCCAATCCATTCATATATTTTTTATAATGCCATTTATCGCAATTAAACTGAGCTGGTTAAATAATCCAGTTGTCACACGAAACAGAACTTGATATAAATTATCTCACGGTGAACAAAGTATCTATCTATTGGAAAAGCACAAAGGTAGAGGAAGCAATTAGGTGAGTAAAATGAGTTGAATGTTACCAGCACCGGGGATTGTTTGTGTCCGCCGACATTGAAATGTGACGCCACAGCCAAAACAATTTACCTGTTCATAATCTGCACTTTCGATATTATCATTTCTTATATTAAAAAAAAAAACATAAGAGCGGGGTGATGCATATTAAATTATAAAATATTATATGTGCAATTGCATACAGTAATCAGATGTATTTAACCATATTTCACTAAATAACGAAAGTGGTGTGGTTGAATCGGTACAGGCAACACGTCATTCCTGACCTAGCCAAACAAGCAAAAATAAACAGAAATGGTGCGCCAGTCAGCGTGTGATCTTTTGGTGCTGCGATGTGATTAATTGAAAATACAGGATCGTTTAGGCTGTATTTATCGTTTCACACAGTCAGCCACGGTGTATTGCACCGTTACCGTCATACTCTACGTGTTAACAGTTGAATCTCCACTCTGTGATGAGCTGTAAGTATGCGCGCGTTTTGCTAAGGTGTTAGCATTGGCTGCACAGACATGATTATAAACAACTTTAGATGTTTGGCTCTCAGAATCAAATGTCGAGTCTGCTGTTTTCAAATATCTACTCGGGTGAACTAATTGTCCGCTGACACTGATTGTTATAAAGGTGTTTTTTGAAGAGACGAGTGTTGTTGTTATTGTTTTCTGTTGAGTACATGCACAGTGCAAAAGAAGAGCACCATCGCCATGTTTTTTTTTTCTTTTCTTTTGACCATACATGCATGGCACAAAATCTCAACTCAACACAGTTGATAAACGGCTAAGCTCTTCTTCATTTTGTCGTGTCATCTGAACTTTAACTGTTTAGTCAGTTAAAACAGCTTTGAGGTTAACTAATCCAGTTTTATGCCTCCGTAAAGTACTGATCTGGGGTCATTGAACATCAAAGTTTCATGCCTTTGTTAATGAGGAATTTGTGGACAAATTAATGTTTGTGGATTCTGTGGAGTAAAAAAAAAATATATATATATATATATATTTATATATATATATATATATTGTTTTTTACTTTAAAGTGAAAATATAACTGACATAGAGGGCACTAGTGGCATTTTATTCTAATTGTTATTACATAATAGTATAATAATGTAATAACATGTTATTATATAGTATTTGTTCAAAAATTCCATTAGTTAGAGGTGTACATTTAGACATTTTCACTATTTATAAAACCAATGTGATAACTCAGTGAAACCAGTTTGAATTCGGTGTTGTTATTGACATTTTCAATTAAAAAATGTGTCTGTATGTAAGTAATAGAATAAATAGATTTTTTTAGTTGTGTCTTTCACTGGAATTCTGCTTTGTCTGTCATCAGTTAGTCAAATGTTCAACTAAATCGTCAAAATAGAATTTTAAATAGAATACATGATTAGTATTTTAGATTAATAACACTTAAAAGAAGGAATATTTACATTAATAAGAATGAAAGCAAGTCATTCATTCATTCATTCTGTAAAAGTTTACCCGTGGGGGGTTTCTTGCTCCCGGAGTAATTTCTATTTATTTGCTTTGATAACACTTTGGCTGATCAATCGTCTTCTTGTAGATGTTGTGTGTTATGATTTTAAAATATTTTCCAATTTTTTTAAAATAAATGTACATTGTTCTTAAGGGTTGCATCCTACTAAATGACCTGATTTTCAATTGTCTGTTATATACCTTTTCAATTACTGTTCTACTATTTGTAAAGTAAAATCAGCTTTTCCACTGTTAAATGAGAAAACTGTCTTTCGTTTGTATGCCTTAGGCTTATGCGACAATGGATAGTGATCTGAGCCCACAGGACAAGAAAGACCTGGATAAATTCATCAAATTCTTCGCCTTGAAGGTGATTGCATTAAACAAAACAATGCTAATGTTTTGTTGCATCTGTGAAATCTGGTATCCCAGTCGACAGGGTGATGATGTCTTTTGCTTTACCTCTGTGTCTTTCAGACGGTGCAGGTTATAGTTCAAGCTCGACTTGGAGAGAAGATCACCACTTGCTCATCTTCTACACCGACGGGTTCAGACTGGGTAAGACATGTTCAGGATGCTTCTTATTCAAAGGGCCCAGTTTTCTTCACATCATGAACTAACATGAACTCTTTGTGTTTCTTTATGTTCTCTCTCAGTTTAATCTGGCAATAAAAGACATCCCTGAGGTGACTCATGAGGCAAAAAAAGCTCTTGCTGGACAGCTGCCTGGCATCGGCCGGTCCATGTGTGTGGAGATCTCCCTCAAAACCTCAGAGGTCTAGACTTTGTTTTAGTTCACCATCTATATAGTAACAGTATCTTGATAAACATGTCTAACTTAAAGAGATTTTTACTTGAGTATTAATGAGTTGTGTTTACCCATGCAGGGAGACTCCATGGAGCTGGAGACATGGTGTTTGGAAATGAATGAAAAGTAAGCATATTCAGTACACATTCAGCTGTCAACAGCTCTCTGTAGAGATTGATACATTGTATACAAACACCAGGACATAACAAGGATTTCCGTTTTTTCCCAGGTGTGATAGGGACATTAAAGTGTCCTATACAGTTTATAATCGTCTGTCTCTGCTGCTCAAGTCTTTACTGGCCATCACAAGGGTGACACCTGCTTACAAACTTTCACGTAAACAAGGCCATGATTATGTCATACTCTACAGGTACTCAACACACTTTCTTCTGTTCTCCACAAAGCCCCATAATGCCTAATGCATGATTTCTTGCATCAAACTAAACTGAATCGATGCTAACTGATTTGAACTTTTCTGCAGAGCTGCTTTATATTTGAACTGAGGTCATTTCATACCTAATAAATGTTGCGATATTCACACTGTTGAACTAAATTTATGTTGAATTAAATTGACTTAATCTTTATATATCTTTAATAGGATTTATTTTGGAGATGTCCAGCTGACAGGTCTTGGGGAAGGTAATACTGCGAGGAGCTCGCTTCAATATACTAATAAGAGACATGTCGATGTTCTCTAGAGAGCTGCGTATTTGTTCATATTCTTCATGTCTCTCTGCAGGGTTCCAGTCAGTGCGGGTGGGTGTTGTAGGCACTCCTTTAGGCACCATCACTTTGTCCTGTGCATACCGCACTAATTTGGCCCTCATGTCTTCAAGGTATACATTACAGCTTCTTGTATGCAATACATTTAAAAGGTTGTTTTTGTAGTTTTGTTGTGGTTTTGTGTAAGTTGTTGTCTTTGTGTTTTCTCACAGGCAGTTTGAGCGGACAGGCCCCATCATGGGTATCATCATTGATCATTTTGTGGAGCGTCCCTTCACTAATATGGCACACATGCATCCTTGCAGTTACAGGTGCATAAAAATCGTAATATAGATACACCACCATTCAAAAGTTTGGGATCAGTAAGATTTTGTTTTCAATTATTGTTATTTTATTATTATTTTGAAAGAAATTAAAACATTTATTCAGCAAGGTCTCATTACATTGATCAAAAGTGACAGGCAAAACTTTTACAAAAAAAAAAATTAGTTTTTTTTTTTTTTTTTTTTACTTGAACATTTTTAACCTATGGGGAAAAAAATGATCTATTAATCAAAGAATTCTGAAAAAATGTTTCCACAAAAGTACTAAGCAGCACAACTGTTTTCAACATTAATAATATGGCAGTATGAAAAAGTGAAAAAGAAAGTTGTGACATGTTGTCAAGTATGGTGACCCATACTCGAAATTGGTGCTCTGCATTTAACCCATCCCAAGTGCACACACACAGCGGTGAGTAGTGAACACACACAAACACACACAGTGAACACACACCCGGAGCAGTGGGCAAGCAATTGGGGGTTAGGTGCCTTGCTCAAGGGCACTTTAGTCGTGGTATCGAAGGTGGAGAGAGTGCTGTTTATTCACAATTCCCACCTTCAATTCCTGCCGGCGTGGGAATCGAACCCGCAACCTTCTGATTACAAGCCCAACTCCCTCACCATTAGGCCACGACTACCCCTAGAATAGAATATCACCAGTATTGTTTTTATTATTATATTTTTTAATATTTTGTTGTTACAGTAGAAAGTTGTACAATAGACCTATGTAATAGTGTCAGCTGTATCGAGCCCAGTGTTCAAATATGTTTGTGTGTGTGTGTGTGTGTGTGTGTGTTTTTTTTCAAGCACTCAAGATGAATTGAAATTAAACTATTGATACCAGTGGTTCACTTCAACATACTGATAGCACAGAGATTCAAACTGATATCTCTGCTCTCTTAACCTCTGGTCTCATACCACCTCTTGTCTCATTTCTCTCTCTTAGAGCACCTGGAGAAGATGAGGGAGGAACTTATGCAGGAATAGAAGACTCTCAGGAGGTGTGCACCACATCATTTTCCACCTCCCCACCATCACAGGTAATGCCGTCACTATCACCTACTCATCTGTCCCATCAAAAGTCACCCTTCACCACCATCCTTGTACAGGGGGGTATTCCAGAAAGCAAAGCTTACTTACCGTCACATCTACCCTGAACTCTCGGTTGATTAACCCAAACCTTGCTTACTCGAGGTATGCTGGTTCAAAAAATGCATCAGTATGTAAGTTCAGCCAAACGAGAGAATGTTCCCAGTTAACACACAAGAAATTCATCATGGAAACAGACGCTAAGAAAAAGCGCGCCGTTTACTTCTTTCTTCATTTTAATGGAGATTTTCATAGCCTACTTAGTTCACATCGCCAATGATTGTGTAATAATTTTGTTCAATCTTTTTATTGAATAAGTTATCTTTATTCACTGGGAATAAGAATGATATTGTTTGTTTGATGCTAAATATTTAAAAAGATATTGCATATGTATTTTATTATAGAAATTATAGTATAGATAACATCCTGTTATAAAAAGGAAAAAAAGCAAATCATGTGTGAGATTACAATAAAATACATATATTAGAATTGAATAAACATTGTAACATTATAATACTGCCTAATAAATATATATATATAAAAAGCACTATTATATACATGTATGTATGTATTGTATAATATAGTGTTGTATATCTAACTGTAACTATATAACGAATTTAGTTACATTAATATAACTATATTAATTAAATAACACGCATCTGAATACCGCTTAAGCAAACTACCCCTGGAACATGACCTGTTCCGGAGCAGGTTATGTTCAGAGAGTAAGTTTCAATGGCTACTTGCATACCCTGAAAGTTACCTTTGTTTTTGGAAACAAAAGTTGAGGTTATCGGCTTACTTACTCTTAAACATACCTGGGTATGTCACATAACCTGCTTTCTGGAATACCCCCCAGGTCAAGCCTCAATACAGGTGCAGTGCAGCCTGTCGTTAAGAGATTAACTGTTAAACTCTCTTAATGGATAAGCTGTTCTCATTCATGAGTCTTCTGTAGCTGACGAACAGGTCTCATTCTTTATATATGATTATGATTATGATTTTTTTGTGAATATGATCTGAGACTGCTGTGTAGTAAAAATCCTCTCTATTCTAAAGTGGGTTTTTTTCTTCATTATTTTCTAATGTGTTTGGTTAGACTGGTGTCCTTATTTGTGTTGTGGTTAACTAAAAATTGTTTTCAGTAATTAAAAAAACTTAAATTAAAAAAATATTTTTTTTGCCTTGGAAACTCACTGAAATAAGTTGAAGTAATACAATTAATAAAACTGACTAAAATTAAAGATTAAAAAATGACTAAAAATGAAACTGAAATAGAAATTAAAAAGTAATAAAAAGAAAATTACTATAAATGTGAACTAAAATAAAAATAAAAATTGAAAGTAGAACAATAAAAGTCACTTCAAAGTATTAATAGATATTAAAATTGTTTAGTGTAGTATATGAATAATGCTAAAATAACATTTGTCTTCCTGCACTGTGTAGTCTTGGAGGGTGCAGGAGACTAATCTTAAGAAATTCAGTATGGGTCATTCATGTGGCCATGGCATCAGATTCTCTCTTCGTTATCTCTTTCTGTGGTTGTGCTTTCATTTCTGTTGCCCTTGTTTTTCTTCCTTTCTCTCTTTCTTTCTTTCTTTCTTCTGTGTGCATGTAGTGTGTGTGTACTGTAACTAAGGCACATTTTAAGACACCTAAGCCGGCTCTGATGGCCACACTGAAGGTTCCCCTCGTGGGGCTTGGCATCTCACAGCAAGTGAGTCCAGTGTGTGTGTGTGTGTAAGTGTGTGTACACGCATGCAGCTGGTAGATTAATTACAAAGTGTGCGTGGCCTGGCCCAGTAACCTATACTCCACCGCTTACCTTTCATAACCTTGTATAACCTTTTAATTAAGAGGGTTATACAGTAATAACCACCCAAGAGATTGTTTGCACTCTGCAATCACTGCTACTTTCTCCTTGAGCTCACTTGCCTGCTGTTTTATTTGAAGCATTATTGTGTTTGCTCTGACCACTTCTCTGTTCCCTTCTGCTCTCTGCTCTGCAGTGAGGTTTACACAGGACCGGAGTTTAAAAGGGCTCTTAATCTGACATTTGACTCCTATTGTGACATGAATCTCTCTCTTTCTCTCAGCTGTACAGCTCGCGTCTGTCATATCAGACTCCGGCCCTTGATTTGTGCCATCCTACGGCTTGCACTGCTGCTGCACATCCTCACCAGGTACGGTTCACACACATTCAGAGGCCCCACCCTAAATGTCTTTCGTCCTTTGTAATGTAGACCAGCTGCTGGGAATTACTTGCACCTGTCTTCAGAATTGTGTGTGTGCATGTTTGTGTTTGTGTGTCATTCTGCCCTGACCGAGGTAGCCATGTGTGTGTTTCTTTAACTAATCAGATGGTCGTGCCGGGTAAAGAAGGTGGAGTTCCGCAGGTGCCAGCCCAACCTAATCATGGCACCGCAGCTGAGCACGGTCGTATCCCATCATGCCCCACTGGACAGTCCCCTCAGCCGGCACCACCCACATCCTGTAACAGGTAAGAGTGTGTAAAGATTCTGTTCAATACTGAATTATTATTATTATTATTATTATTATTTTTCATTTTTTTTTTTTGAATTTGTCAATTCAGCAAATTTTGATTCCGTGTGTGTGTTTGTTGTTAGCGACGTGAAGACTGGGTCCCCCTCTACTGCTTTAGAGACAACCTTTACCAGGAAAGTTGGAGCTTTCGTCAACAAAGCCACCACTCAGGTAAGAATACACTTATAATTTATAGTAACTTTCAGAACAAACATTATGTCATCAGTTAATGTACATTGAAATTATTTGTTCTCATATAAATTCTTTTTCTTTTTACATGAACTACTGATTTGTTAAGCAAAGAATTACCGTTCAAAATCTTGGGGTCTGTGAGGTAATTTATTGTTTTTGAAAGAAGTCTCTTATGTTCACCAAGGCTGAATTTAATCAAAAATACTTTTAAAAATATATATATATATATTATTACAATTTGAAATAAATGTTTTCTATTTTAATATATTTTAAAATGCAATTTATTCCTGTGACGGTAAATCTGAATTTTCAGCAGCATTGCGGTAGAGTCATGTGATCCTTCAGAAATCATTCTAATATGACGATTTGATGCTCAAGAAATTGAAAATAGTTGTGTCTGTCTAAATATTTTTGTGGAAACAGTGATTCATTTTTTTCAGAATACTTTGATGAATAGAAAGTTCAGAAGAACAGCATTTATTTAAAATACAAATCTTTTGGAACATTAAAAAATGTCAGGCAATTTAACCTTGCTGAATAAAAATTGTAGTTTCTTTTTTTAATATTTATTAGCCAAGACTCGCTAATAACGTATATAATATATGAAATGTTACTGTTAAGTGCAGCATACACAAGGAACAAAGTCACTTTCATGTTCAGTAGGAGGCAAAACATTTTGATGTGTTTACTTCTTTGATGGGGACAATTTTCTTTGATAGGAACATTAGTATAAAATACAAAATGTAAACAACATTTTCCTCTGTAGTCCCTAGGCAGGTGCACACAAGGACACATACTCAAGTATACATGAAAACAGGAATGGACAAATACCTCAGTAAAATGTTTACACATCTGGTTCCACATAAGCCCCTTATTTAAGGTGATCTTTAAAAGTGTAATATGTAGAACACGGTCTTACTGATCATGGTAAGCTATTCCAATAATTGCTTACTATTACAGACAATGCTTTTTGTCCAAAAGTTGTTTGCCTGAATGGCACCTCGCAAATTTCTCTTATGATAGTCCTAGTAGCTATGCCACAATCTGTCCACTTTTGTAATGCATTTATTCAACGAATTTGGGGCAAGCCCATGCCAGACCTTAAAAATGCATTCTGATGTTTTGTGAACATGTGTTACTCCAGGTGACGACAAACAATCTGGATCTTCCTTTTGCTGCGTTCGCTCCAAGAGTCTATGACTTGGAGGAGAACGACCCAATGGTATTGAAACCAAAAAACACCCATATTTATATAATGCACATTAAGCAAACCTAACATGTCCTTAGCGTGCAGCTGCATCCTCCACTGTCTCCTCATGTTTTTCTCTGTTTGCAGGTGCACCCTCCTCCATCTCCCGCCCCTTCATCTCCTTTGCAAGGCAGCCTGCACTCAAACAGCTCGAGCCACAGCGGGGGACAGCCACATGATGACTTTGTCATGGTTGACTTTGTAGGTGCACCACCACATAATAAACAAAATGGTTATCAAGCTCTACTTCCCCCTATAGATATTGAGAACTAAATTACAGCGAGCAGATTGAAAGGCGCAGCATTAGCAAAACACTGTGTGAATGGTGAACTGATCAGAATCATTAGAGAGATGGGTACTGGTAGGCATTTTATTGTTTTTAGCTCCTCATTTGAGAGGGTTGACAGCAGAAAGAAGATTATGAAGCCCTTGACAGAGCATCTAGTGATCCAGACAAGTCAATTATTCATCTGAAAAGAAGCTTAGACTCTGACCTGAGGGAAAGCTTCAGATTGGTGTTTAATAAATCTAAGGAAGACTTTACCCTTCTGTATTTTTATTTCATAAATACTAGAGTTAAATGATTCAGTATCCCATACCAAATGGACATCTTTGAAGCTAGTTGATGTTGCCTCAGAAAGGCCCAAAAGAGAGCAGCTTGATCATGGTATTATTTAAGTCTGTTTATGCATGGCAGAACATAACTGATTTGATCAGAGAAGTGAATTAATAATCAATACAAATGTTAGAGAAAACGAAAAAAGACTTGTTTAGTGTGGGCAGCAGGAACATGAGGTTTGGACTATGAAACTAATTGTCTAAAAAAGCAAGTATTGATTATCTTATTTCGTCAAACCTTCTAAGAAGTATAAGGTAATAGGCAGATATGGTTCATAATGACCAATTCTGTGTTTATGTGTGCCAAACAGAAACCAGCTTTCTCTAAGGATGACCTTCTGCCAATGGATCTTGGCACTTTCTACAGAGAGTTTCAAAATCCTCCTCAACTCGCAAGCCTGTCCATCGATGTCAGCGCTCAGTCAATGGCTGAGGACTTGGTGAGAAACAAACAAATATTCACATCACAGCACATGCTATACATTTTTGCAGCCTAAATGGGGGAGGAAAGGCATGAGAATATGTTCATATAGGTATGATTAAATGTTTCAGCACCAAATAAGGGTTGGTGTTCAAATCTTAATATAAAAATGTAATTGTGTGGATATTTAAGAACTATTAAATAATTGCAAGTGTTATTTATGTGTCGTTCTTGTAGAAACTGTACTGTAGGGTGACTGATTCATTATACTCATGTTGTAGCACGATGTTTGTAATGTACACGAACATTGTAATGTGTTTATAGTTAAATGTTTGGTGAACATGTATTTTTGCAGGACTCTCTTCCAGAGAAACTGGCCATTTATGAGAAGAACATTGACGAGTTTGATGCGTTTGTGGACACCCTACAATAAAACAGAACAGAGATTGCATCCTTCACAACCTCTTTACTCGTCCCGCTACCTTCACTGAGGCATCTTTCATCGGATGTCTTCATTAACCATGTTTAGTGTCAGTTTTACCATGTGCAATGGTCTATGAAGAGAATCATCATTAAGGAAAGAAGTGAACTGAGGTACAGCATAAGATGAATCCACTGGCATGGTGACAGCATCTGTTAAAGGAAGAGCAACATTAATTCTCCCACCTTTATATTTATTAAGATAGCAGAACTGTGTAAGTAATGCTCACTGTAATGAATGTATAAACCTGTACCAGCCTTTATTTTTGTTTTGCTCATCATGACAACACATCCAGTACACGGACTAGTCACTGACACTATCCGAAGTCTTTACAGCATCAATGTGAAGGAAAATCTGAGCATATGTCCAGTTTTGTTTTAGAGGCTTGCACATGAACGACACTACAGTGAACATTGACAACAGTGAATTGCGAGTCTGTGTCTGCTTACCTGCTTCCTGTAAATGCTTTTTACCATAGCTTTTAATCCTTTCTTTAATTAGGGACAGTTGATCATGACTGCTTGTCAGGTCTTTGAATGGTGAGCAATGTTTCCTTTCTTTTTAAAGCTTTGGTTGGCAAGTCAGGAGCTGGACCATCTTTAATTATTTTAAGTGTCTTCTCCCCCTCACTTTGTTAATATGGCATGTAAATGTTGTGTTATAAACTGATTTATTACACACAGCCTGTTTTTCCTCTCCTATATCCTACAATGGGGCAAACTTTGGAGTTTCATTAGTTAATGAATATATCTGAGCTCGTAGAATGGCGAAGCTTCGTTACTAGAAGACTACTAAAGCACGTCATGAGCGCAATGGCTCAAACACGCCTACTTCCATATTAGGATAAACCCAGTTGTTTTGACAGCAGTTGTGAAATATTTCCCTGAACACCCATATATAAAGGAGACCGTGCAGACTTCCTTCTTCCTTCGGATTTTAATGCCTAAGTAAGTTAGTTGCTGTTCATTTCTTCGGGTTGCGTAAC
This sequence comes from Opsariichthys bidens, assembly GCA_037194245.1. Classification (NCBI taxonomy): domain Eukaryota; kingdom Metazoa; phylum Chordata; class Actinopteri; order Cypriniformes; family Xenocyprididae; genus Opsariichthys; species Opsariichthys bidens. The sequence goes on along the minus strand of CM074280.1, from coordinate 12,350,641 downwards.
TTAACGTACACTTGGTAAGTCACGTACTACGTTATATTTGTTTACAGTATCTTGGTAGCCTACGTGCGGTGTGCGTCGTGCTCTCCAGTCTGATGGGTCGCCACTTTAAAATGTCTAGATTACTCATGGTATTGTCAGTCGTCTCAATGTAATGAGTAGTGCGTACCTTATATGTATATTTAACTTAAAATTATTCTAATGAGAGAATTATTTTTGGTTTTGGTAATGTGGGGAGGTGGTGTTTTTTCTTTCATTTTTACCCCCCTTACTACATAGTGAATGGTGTGTATGTTTTGTGTTTTAGAGAACAAATGTTGCGCTCGTTTAAAGATCACACTTGGGAGAGTTGGGAATGGGATCCGGACAGTAAATCCCCTGATGCTCATCTGTCTGTGTGTCGACAGGCCGTGTATTTTCATGTCAGCCCTCTGCTGGACAGTCAGGGTACCGCAGGGGTCAGAGGCAGCAAAGGTGAAACTATTGAGTGAATAGCGCTGTTTTTGTTTTTCTCAAGTATTATAATATTAATGTACAATGTTACATTTAATCAGGGTCATGCAGAGTATATAGACGTCCGGTGATCATACACAGGGCTTGTTTGCACTAATGCTATTAATGTTTTTATAATGCTCTAGAGTAGTGGAGTATTCTGCAGTCGTTGTCATTAAGAATAACACGTATTTCTGCATAAGGTTTCACTTATGGCGAGCATTACTGGGAGATTGAGTTCCTGGAGCCTCCATATGGAAGCTCCGTGATGGTGGGGGTTGGTACCCAAAATGCACTTCTTCACACAGGGGACCAAAGGTTCGTTAACCTAATAGGTGAGAACAGTCATGTTTATTTTAGAAATGCCCACATTGTTCGCCCAAATTTCAGGGATATAATCAATGTGTTATGGCCAAAATCATGCAGCATGATCTAAATAGCGAATAGGGAGCTGCACATGACTCACTCAGGCTGATTTAAATGAATTACATAATATAATTATTAAACAAGAATGTTCCCATCAACGCCTCTTAGATTAACAAGGGAATAAACAAGAAGACCATAAAAAGAACACAATACTTTTCCTTGAACCTCTGAAACTGTTTACTGTATCGTTATGATTGTCCGATTCTTTCTTCGAAGGCCTCGACAGTGAGAGTTGGGGCCTATCATACAAAGGCTTCATCTGGCATAATGGAAGGAGTCAAAAATACACAGAGCCTTTTTATGAAATAAATACAGTCATCGGAATTCTGCTGGACTTGAGTGCTGGAACACTGACGTTCTTCCGAAATGGAGTGAACCTTGGGGTGGCCTTCACTGGCCTAGAGCAGGTAAAGAGAGAAACATCGCTGCACAGAGTATGTGGAAGTGCTGGATGTAGGTTATACCCGGGTATTTAAAACTGCTTCTGGAACTTTTTGTTCCTTGCAGGTCAGCAAGGCTCTGTTTCCTCTGGTGAGCTCTACCGCTCCTGAAACTGAGCTTCAGCTGGGTTGGAGAAGCCAGAGAATCTGCTCCTTACAGGAACAGTGCATACACATCATCACACAGTCCCTGACACATTGTAGACATGCACACAAATTACCATTACCCACTTCTCTGCTCTGTCAAATACATTCACGTGCACATTTATAAGCAGGACATGGGAACATGCCAACCTCAAAAAACAACACAGTTCTGTCCTGTACAAGATTCATTTTATATGCAGCCTACCTCAAAACATTATTGTGTATTTTTAATACTTGAAACAGCCTGACTGTATTTGAATGTAATGTGTGTGTGTGTGTGTGTGTGTGTATACATATATACATAATCATATGTAATTACTGAAAATATAAAATTATCTTCTGTATTCCTGTTTGTATTCTTAGTTTATATGCTGTTTGACTTTCTAGATGATGTTATTGGCAATGACTGTGTTCCAAAGTATTAAATTAAATGATAATAAATACATTTAAATACAGTTATTATACTCCCAGGTTAGTTAGCTATTACTGGGAAAAAATATATAAAAGGCAATTGACCCTTCGCAAAGACCCGCCCCCTTTAGTTACTGTTGCTATGTCCAAGCCATGTGCCAAGCCACACATCATGTTCTCATGGTGTGAAAAATACATCGAGGAGCAAAGGGGACACTGACGCCTCGACAGACAAGACAGAGCAGGTTACTTTTGATATTAAACATTTAAAAAATTACATGATTTTAAAAATGAAACAAAGTTTAAACACTAAATACCGTACAGTGGCTCCTTAATGTGTCGTGACAGATCCTTCAAACGGCTCGTGAACCGATCTTCTCTCATTCTAGTTCATTTATAGCATCAAATAAACATGAATGGACATCAGAAGGAATGTTGTTTCAAGCGCAGAAGTTCAAGTTCACCAATGTTAATCTAATCGGACAAAATGGTGGATTCAGGGTTATGATTGGCCATCAATGAAACTGCCGGTGAAGGGTCAATTAAATGGCTGTTCTGTCTCTTTGTGCTCGCCCCAATCTGGGGATGTTCTAAAGCTTAAAAAACAAACCCACAAAAAGGAAAAAAAAAAATGTTACACCACCTCTAACAATTTATTACTCTGAATTCACAACATGATATACAAAAGTAAAGATTTCAAAAGCACAGAATACATTTTAACAGCCAAAATGGAAGAACCTTCACAAAAGAAGTAATGCAAAGTTCCACCTGGAAACGAGAGATACACGTCTACAGTACAGGTAAACAGGTATGCGTTTTGATACAGATACAACAGAATGGCACAAAGTTCACAGATCTGGCCAAAGAAGGGGAATTCAATTCAACAGCATCGCCAGTTCACTCCAGTAAGGCACACAGACACGTGGGTTTGAGGGAGCTTGTCTAAAACTATTTAAGCCACTGGTTCACATGTCAATTCTCAGATGTATTGACATGAATAGGACGTTTGCATGACACAGTAAACAGTTACAATTCAATATCAAGGCATATGACACAACTCATTAGTGCTAAATAATTAGTACTCAAGTACCTGCTTTATGGTTCTTTTGGACTTCAGATCATAAATCAAGCCTCCTTTGTGCAAAATCCTGACGGTTCATAACCATTAATTATGAAATTGAAGAGAAGGGGAAACTCTCACTCCACATACAGAGCCCTGTGATACAACTGAAATGTTGCTGTACTTAGTTTTTATGTACTCGAGACACCAGCAATAACTCATCGCACTATGATACATTTCCTGATGGATAAAACCCACAATTTTACTAAGAGTACAAAATGACATCAAATTGGTGTCTGCTATTCCTAATTTTGTTTGGTCTTCTAGTTATTTTTTTTTTTTACCACATAACCATTTTAGCTATATAATCTTTGGCCAAAATAAATTGGTCTGGGGTATAATGTAATAGAACAGCATTACTGAAAAGACTACACACACAATACACAAAACTCCACACATACATGGAGAAGGGTGACTATTGGCAGATTATTTATATATATATATATATATATATATATATATATATATATATATATATATATATATGTACACACACACACACACAAAGAATTACTGCCAGAGTGCTTCTCGCAACCTGTTTCAGCATCAGGAAATTTATGCTGGCCATAAAAGTATCTGCCCTGTTCCTGGAAACACTGAGACAGCGAAAAAAAAAAAGATGGAACGGAAAATAGAAATAATAATACAATGATCTTATAATGTAAATGAAGCCTGAATGAAAGCTCTTTAAGACAATGCATAATACTATATACTTTATGTATGAAGAATGTTTAAAATAAGTGTTTCAAGTTTGAGTAGTAGTGCTTTATACTTGTCCATAGCTTGTGCTAACTATGGCTTACAAAAATAGAGGACATGTGCATTGTCTAATTTTTCTTCTCGGAAAAATAAAATGAACTCACACCGGTCAAGTCGAACAAACAATATCCAAAGTACAGCTGATGAGCTACGAAAAAATAAAAATGGCTACCTGTACTCTTTGTTGGTTTATTGATTTAGGCCTCTGCTAACAGACCTTATAAAACTCTTGTGCCCTTGCAGTACCATTATGTCTGACAGCAGCTACATGACTTCTGCAGGAGAGAAAAGATGATTGTCAGAATTTAATCACAGCCTAAAATTTTGTGAAAGACTGACTGCTCTGCACCTTCTAGAATATCCTTTTTGTGTAGCTTCACCCAGTTGAAATACTCATGCATTTGGCAATACTGAGGGGGACACTAAGGACGGGACACAGCAGAGGAGCAAAGCTATGGAACGGGGTGGAACAATAACGAAAAGTTCTCCTGCTCCTCACTGGACGAAGACCTCCTGATTTAAGTCAAGCAGGATGCGGGTGAAGTTGTTGATTGGTCCGATTGCGCTGAGTGTCATGGAAGCATCCTGCCCCCACAGCAAGTTGGGTCCAAACACCACGGCCAGGTTGGCATTGGTCATCTTATTGACTTCACTCTCAGCAGATACCTGCACATCAATAACAATAAAGATCAGAAACACTAATGGGCTAAAAGGAAAAAGTGGGAAAAACAATTCTGAGCAAGATATTTATGGCTACATTGAGTTTACCTGTACAATTATCAAGTTACCTGTATTAACTTTTAATAATAATAAAGAACTTATGTGTGGAGAAAACTTTAATAAATAGAATCATCATTTAAAGTGCCCTTATTATGCCATTTTAAAGGTTCATAATTTTGTTTTGGGGGTCTCCAACAGCAGGTTTACATGCATCCAAGGTCAAATTTAAGGTCAAATCGAGCCCGGGTCCTCATCCTTTAGAAGAGCACGAAACTTGCTCAATAACAAAAGTGGTCTAACGTGGAAGTTACAGGACCAAAAAATGTACGTCCAATCCTTGCATTTGGTCATCAGCAGATTCTAAAAGGCTATGCAGAGTTGTAGACAGTCACAGAGCACCAAAGAAACAGAAGCTGCCTTTTACAGTTCCTCCTGAACCAAAAAAAATGAGCTTATGCTGCATTCACGCCATGATTGCAACATGGGACATTCTACCAGGAGCAGTTCACATCCTCAGACTCGTATTTAATGCGTTTCTATGTCAACACTTTCAACACCGAAATTAATCTGCAACAGTCAGGTGGTAGCTAGAGCTCTGTAAGTTTACATTCACTTTTATTGTAATGTTATGTGCTTTGAGACATGAGGTAATTTAAGGACGTCTCTGTGTGCGTCCATGAGATTTAAAGGAGGTGTGGCCTTGGAGATGCTCTGAAGGGAGGGTAGGTTCTTATGCTTTCAAAACTAACTAGCCTGAAATTGCTAAAATATCTGAAGAAGCATAATAGTAAATACATTTAACATAAAATGTTAAACATTAAAAATAAGTTCTAAATGTAAAATATGTCAATTATAAAATATTTTAAAAATTTACGTAAAATTGCTAATTATGAAGAGTATTACCTGAGCAAGGAACTGTATGAGGAAGCGCAGTGATGCATAGTTCTCCTCAGGAAGCGACATCAGCATGTTCCGGATTCTTTCTGCCTGAGACTCCGTGTCAACATCTAATAACACAAGGAATGCAAACTATGTTTATGTCAAAGTGCGTGGGGGCATTTGTCCCTTTCATTGCTAACTGTAAATAGTTAGTATGCAAAAATATGTTTTAGCAAATCATTCAACAAAAGTCAGTGTAGGAGATGTGTACAGATGCATTTGCGTGTGTGAGTTTTCTGAAAGCTGCTGGTATGTGGAGGTGGTATGCGAGTGTGTTGTGTGTTTGTGTTCTCACTGTGGAAGTTGACAATGTCATTGTAGAGCTGATAGGTGAGGAGCGGCTCTGGCAGTTCTCTGAGGAACATCTTTAGAATCACAGCTGCCAAGTGAACATTGTCCAGCTGAGAGTAACTCACTTCCTCTCCTACAGATGCACACACATGCAACATTCTGAGGACTGATGCCCATCGATTTTATGAGCAGGAAATGTGTATAGAGCATGACATGACTTTACCGGAGTTATATTTCTGCTTAATTTCCTTAACCAAAGAAACATTTGCAGAACGCCGGAATATTCCCTCCGTCTGGAGACCTACAAATGAAGATGGGAATGAAATTCACATTCTCGAATAAGCAAAGCAAATAAATAAATACATTTACAAAAAATGTATCTGCATAGCATTCCTATGACTGTGAGCTAAACAGACAATTTCAACCCATGAAGGCAATAAAATCTAAATAAAGTAGTAAAAGACCAACCGTTCTCCTGCAGGTATCCAATAGTATCACGCATGACAAGTGGAATTCCCTCTGAGTCTGCAGCCCTGTGTCTCAATCTGATTACAAACAACAACAAAACATAACAATCACATCATCTCACTAAGCAAAGCTCCTCCAAAAAACCCTTCAATGGCAATGGCAGGATTAAGAGTACATTCAGTCCTAACTCATAAATGAAGGTGTGCTTCTTGCTTTTCCAGAGTAACAGAAGCTGTATCAGACGTGAGAGGAAAAGTATAAGGAAAACTCACTCTGAAAGTGGGACACCAAACTGCTGGAAAGGAAGAGGAGGACTACGGGGAGGGGAGATCGGTCCAGGGACGACAGACGGCTTCAGGGAAAGACGGATCTTATCATCATACCTACACAAAGAAACTCTTTACTTTTGACTGAATTTCTTCTGGGCTAAAAAAAAATGATCCAAGTACAACTGCATATATGAAAGCATGAAAGTCTATATATAATTTCTTACTCTCTGACTCTGTTGGGAATCACCAGCTGATCACACTTCACAACCTCCTCCAGCTCACTCAAATAATTTATGTAATTTATCTTCTGGCCAAACTTAAAGCTGTAAAATAAAGTATAGAATAAAGGCTGGGAAACTCAGCCTGCAGTACAGATCTAATAGAATCAGATCAAATACACAATAAAATAGAATCTTATTGAAGACCGAAGATCAGCATATTGAGCACAGTGTGGCGCTGACCTGATGATGGGTTTGAAGAGAATAAGGATGGTTCTGATAAACATGGTGGGATGGACGATGTACAGCGCCTTGATGTTTTTCTTATACCTGCAACAGACAGCGAAACTGAAGCTTGAGAGAACCAATGAGAATCGATTGCTCTTGTTTACTGCTGTTAAAGCACTCAAGAACCACTCACTAACAAAAGCATCACTCACTTCCTGTCAAACTCCCGATAGGCATCTCGAAGCCAGCTGAGAGAGGGCTTGTTCTCACTGGTCAGTCCATGATGGAAGTAGATGAGGGTATAATCACTCTCCACATACTTATCAAGAGTCTGCTTCAAATACCTGCACAAAGAAATATCAATCGATCGATAAACACACACCAAACAAAAACTTCACATTAGACAGCAAAACAAACAGAAGGAAGATCTGCATTTATAAGAATCTCTGTCAGGACCAGGTGGTATGGATCTGTTCTGGATAAGAACTCCCTGCCCATCCATGCAGCCCAGAATGGATAAGAGCAGGGAGAGCAGTGATACCCTCCTTTAGGTTAAACAGAACCTACATATCATTAATGTTCAATAATTTAATGAACAACATAATTCAAGAAAAAATTCATGATTTGAAGAGGAATATCAAAAGGCCAAGTCCTGAGAGGAGAAGCTGGGGACGGAGTAATTAGCTCCTGAGCAACTGCGATAAAGCTGCTGATAATACTGAATGGACCTTATACATAGGGATGCTGTGATAGGCGTCGCATTCCTATAGGCAGACGTAGATCAGCTGAGAGTCAGCTGATGCAAGAACTAACACTATGTTTGATTTGTGAGTCATCTGTCAACTACTGAAACTTCAGGTTTCATTTATACACTTAAGAGTCTGTCAAATCCGCTGTAGTTTTCATTACACATGCCATTATCCTCTCAGACAACCACTGAAGTTCATAAAAAGGAACTAAACAGATGCAAGACGTCCATCTCGATTTCACTTCATTAAAAACTTCCATGTCTTAGATCATTATGGTGCTTTGACCCACTGAACACATGATTGATTCATTACTTGGCATATACTAAGTGGTTGACATTTATGCAAACAATGGAGAAAGGAAAACCTTGAGAATGTGAAATGAAAAATTCAGTCAAACTATATTTATTTCTAACATTTTGACTAATCTCTGAAACTGCAAAATGATGTGACATATTGTGTATTATACATTTTTATAAAAGTTACATTCATTTTAATCTACTGAAATTAGTTTCATATTAAGTACATGAATCTGGCGAATAGAATTGCACCACAATTTAATAAAACTTTTACTCACACCATTTACATCTATCAAACCATTATTTTAAATGTCATACCAAATGTCACACCACATGATAACAAAAAAGAAAACCATGTCAACCACCCCTATTCAGGCAATGCATAGCTGATGCAGTGTATTAAGCCCAGCTTGATGCATCTACAAATGAAGCCCATAAATCAATTAAGAGCAGTGATGCCTACATGAGAAGCTTATGATGATCCAGCTGATGATGGGGGGGCATGCGACAAGCGTTAAAAACGATGACCTTCCGACCAAAGTTATCATCACCTACAAAGAAAGAGAAAGATTAAGAACATTAGAACTAGAATAAATGTTAGCTGGTGACGCTTACGCATTAAAAGCGCCTCACCTGCCACCTCCACAATCTGATGCCTGGCGATGTCATAGAAGGGGTCGTCCCAGGACAGATGTGATGTGTCACCGAGACTTTTAATGTCTGAAGCTGCAGGAAAGAATATAATGAATAAACTACAAACGAATTAAAAAAAAAAATGCAATTTTACAGACTCTTCATAGGATCCTAAAATGTCATTTGAATGTAAAATGAAACACATTAATGATACGTATTATATTAATGTCTCTTATGGATTAAAAGAAAGGCATGGAAATATTCTGTAATGCCTACAGTATTACAGTCAGAGATGAAACATGGAAACTACAATAACACCCACCAACATATATATTATTTTAATTGCAGTCTTCTCAAAATGCATCTGAAATAATAAAATAATTACAATGTGACACTACGAAACTACAACTCCCATGAGCACTACCTGCACACAGTGTTTGCTCTTTTGTGGTTGGGATAATCAATTTTAAATTCGAGACAATAAAGGACCATGAAATGTCCGTTGGTCATACCGACAGCATATCAATAGCAATTTTGCTAAAATTATTTTTTATTTTTTTTTTTTTTTTGGAAAACCACTAGCCACAGGCAGTGACTGGTGAGCAAAATCAATGCCAAACCCTGCATGGAAACATCCAGTTTAGCAAACACGTTATAGAGTTTACAGCAATAGAGAAAGTCAGCCTCTCAGATCACTCTCATACTTTATTGAAGCATCCGAGCTTCACTGGCAAAGGAATTACACTGGATTTAACACACCCAGTCATAGCACTCTCTTCGGTAAGAGTGGTAAAGTGTGTTTCCGGATGTATGCATGCGTTGTGTGTGTGCTGTATGACTAATGCTGCATGACTACTTGAGTTCTCTGCTGGCTCTTAAATAGCCCGTGACAATTATGTCAAATGGAAGGTTTCACTTGCTTCTAAATATAACAAGCATATGATTAGATTTCATGATAAAATGGTAGAGTTCCTGGCAATGACTTCGTTTTTCTCACATGGCTTTATTTTCCAAAACGTTCAGTATAATTCTGCAAAAAGAGACATTTAAACATCATTGTTATCCTTTATGACACACACAATTTCCACTCACCGGATTTGCTCAGGCTAACAGGGTCATCTGGTAGCCACTGTTTGTCCTGTACCAGTTTGAGCTGGTCCAGGGCAGCACTAGGAGAGTCATCTCCTACCAGATCATCTTGAAGGTCCACCAGCAAGTCAGAGGACATGATGGTCCTCTAAAACAACACAATTCACACACAACAGTTAGACACAGAACAGTACAATACTATAACACATAACATTATACTGAGATCTGCAAAAGCTCAGTTCTCTTCACATTAGGTTCCTGTCTGTCCAGCAAAAGCATGTGCAAACGTAGCGTTTTCTCACGCAAACACGTGCTTCATCAGTAACTGGCTAACTGACATGGGTGACCACAATGACAAATGCTGAACAGGTCTTTTGAGTGTGTTTCGTAACACAGTCCTGCTATCTATGAATCAATCCCTGTGAGGATTGTTTAATGGAAGCACCTTTCATAATAAAGGAAGGCACAGTAATGATTACATAACAACATCAGAAACAGGCCAATATTGATTTCGTTTTCTGCCTCAGATACTGATTCTTACACTTAGGTAACACTTTATTTAACAGCACCTTTGTTATTTTACATGTACAAGGCTAACTGTAGCAATAACAGTAAATTCTGCATTACATGCGACTAACCCCAAACTAAACCCTAATCCTATAGCTATTGTAAGTACATGTTCTTAATTAATATTACTCAGTACTCAAAAGTATAATTACACTGTATCAAGGGCATTTACAATAACGCAAGTGCCCATGCACAAAATTATAGACTTTTTGGTTACAGTGTCAGTCTGTATTACAGTGTAATGATACACATAAGTACTGAGTAACGACAATTAACTACATTTACTTACTATAGGGTTAGGATAAGAATTTGGTTTAGGGTTAATTGCATGTAATTGACCCTTCGCAAACAGTTTGATTGACAGGCGATCTAACCAATGATAACGCTGAATCTGCCATCTTATCCGACAAAGCCGTCACGGAGAAGCCTATAGTAGATTAACGTTGGTTAACTTCAAATATTGTGTGTACTCACGTTTTTCTGCGGTTGAAACAACATTCCTTCTGATGTTCATTCATGTTTATTTGATGCTATAAATGAACTAGTATGAAGAGATGATCGTTCACGAGCCGTTTGAAGGATCTGTCACGACACATTAAGGAGCCACTGTACGGTATTTAGTATTTAAACTGCTTTAAAAAATGACAATATTTTAAATATGAAACTGTTTCATACGTTGTCAGTGTCCTGTTTGCTCCGCGATGTATTTTTCACTGCAGGAGAACATGATTTGTGGAGTGAGAGAGCTGGTTTTGTGAAGGGTCAATTATGTATAACTTTTAGTTATTACCATAGTAAATACATGTAACATATGTAACAATAGCACTATAAAATAAAGAGTTACCAAATTTTTCCATTAATTAAAACGCAGCCAATTCAGCCTCATACAACAGCTTTGTAATAGGGAAACCAGCATTGAAATAAATATTTCTATTATTCAGGATATGTTTATATTCATAATTGACACAGCTAATGGGCTATTAAGCAGTTGTGGAATAAGGGGAAACGTCTGAGCTTTTGCTTCTGTGCTGTCTTGGACAACTAATAGTTGACCAACTATTTAATTTCTTCATTGCATTAATTTTGCATTCAAAAGAACCAGTAACCAGTTTTTTGCATTGCATTCGATTTAGTTAAATTTGCAAATCAGGTCCATTAAATACATCATGATTTAAAAAAGAATTTGTTTCCAGATTACATAATCACAAGCTTCCATCTACACTCCATCGTATGGTAAGCAAACTATCAACCATTAAAACCATTTGGCGAGCTATTCATAAAACAGTACAAAGTGCATCTATGTGAAAGCTTGCCAACAGATTTCATTGAGAAAACCGTGTAGTGGACTAATGCAGTAAACAACATCACTAGTCTTACATTAAGTTTTTGCATTAATCAACAGGAATTAACACACCAAAACACATTAAAAAAACATTACTCCCTTATGCAATGTAAATAACCCACACCATCAAGTGTTTTTATTAGCCATAATCATTATTATCACAATATCTTCTCGTGTCAGCAGGGTCAAGCTTTGAGGAACTAAAACTAAATTCTAACAATATTATTTATATGTCATAATTATTTTTTGTAACTATTCATTTAGTGTGAAAATACTGTGGCATTGTGAATCCGTGCGTGTAGCTGTAAGGCGACTAATGCAGGCGTCAGTGGGACTCAGACAGTGATCTGCTGTGACAGTCCCCTCGCTTTGGTGCCACTCGGCAATGTGGCCGTCCACCCGTATACTAACAAGAAATTTCAGTCTTACCCTATGCTCCTATTTATATCCTTTACCCTATAGCGGAGCCAACTTCACATTTATTAAGATCTGTGACAGACAGCCTTCACACCCACATCCATACGAGATAACACAACATTCTTCAGGTGACGTGAAGTGAAGACTGATCTGTTGCTCTGATTAAAGAATGTGTCTTATCTCAGTTATGTAGCCTTGTTGTAAAAGCTGATGTCAATCTGACTACAGTCCTAGAAATCGCATAGAGAAGCTCTTCTTGAGTAGCTATTTGTTGAACCATCTTCAACCATCAGAACATGATCATATAACCTTTTGTTCTGACCAAACAGCACTCGTCCAAAATGAGTCCTGTTCTACAATGGTTCTCTAATTCATCACACAGTTCACAAGATCATCAGCAAAAACAATGCGCCTCATTCACAGTTGTGCTTCAGAGGCTTCAGTGAAGTCAACCAGCACTTCAGACAGAAACAAAGAACCTAAAGAGAGCTTAAGAAAACCCACACCTCCAAAATAAACAATATGCTTTCTAAAAGACTTAATAAATAAAGACCACAATAACATATATAAAATTGCCAGAGTAAAATCATGCATCAACAAATGACCTTATAAACAAACAAGGTACAAAGATTTCACTATTACTTATAAAAGGTCTTCAATAATAATACAGGGGGGAAAAACACTGAGATCCGTCCTCAGTTAATCTGTGGCAGATCAGCAGTGTCTTCTGTCAGACGCCGCTCATACCAGCAATGCCCGTTCATAAGTTCCCAAACGTCTGCTAAAAATCGCTTGCAAATGCAATAATTATCTGTTTTGTTTCTGGTCTAGGGAGCCATTTAGCATTAGTTCAGATGTGGGCAGCACATCTACCGCAGAATAATCTGCAGGGCGAACGAAGCACGTGTGTGGCGAGCTTCAGCAAATCTCTGCAGTGTCGTCGCCATCCACACATGAATCCAGAGGACAGAAAACACAACGGATGATCGCATTAGTAAATGGGTAGATTTTAGGTTAAAACGGTGAAGGCAGTTAAAGATTTACCATTACTGCTTCATTCCACGTGACCCTGTGGTCATTCCATACATGTCTCTCAATTAATATGAGGCCGTAAAAACTGCTTAATAATAACAACAACAACAACAATAATAATAATAAAGAGCAAATGGCTGTTTGAAATGTTTTTAGGTTGAATATAACATGTTACACTGCAGCATACGTAGTCAACACCAAACAGGCGCAAAAAGGACAGTGAATGTGAGCGCAGACGCGTTTACTCTCTTTCTCGTCGTCTGGTGAAGTGAAACGCGTCGAGAGCTCTCAGGACAGATGCTGTCGGTTCCCCAGCGTTTCTAAGGAAACGCGACATCTGGACACGGAACCGTGTGTGTACTCAGCAACAACAGAGTCAACATGCAGACATGTGATTTATACAAAACGCAACCGATTACATCTCAGTGATGGCGTTAAAGCAAAATGCTGCACATATTGTCTCGTTTTGATCAGTCGACAGTCTGCTAAGCTAACTAGCTGCAAACCTCTTTCATCTTGACTTAACAGAACGGAAATTCTAACTAGTGTTTCCACGCCGTGCGGATAGAGGCTTATCTGAGCAGAGGAAACACTGAGCAGACCCTTGCAGGTTTTGTGAAGTCAAATAAGGAGAAATGAGTTTACCTAATTTTCAGCGTTCCCTATTGAAGTCTTCACAACTGTCAATCTTGCGAATTTCATTTGGGACTTCCGGTTTGCGATCCGTGTAGTTCAGTGTAAACAGCCCGGATGCAGCAGGAGGGGAACGTATGGCCACACCCCCAAGAAGATGTTGCCATTATAACTATTGGTTGAACTACAGGTACAATAGGCCACTTATTAGGAAATGATCTTGAACGGGATTAATATACATATATATATACACACACACACACACACACGTTTTACTGTTGGTAAAGAGCAATTTAAAATGTCCTCCATGTCAACGCCCCTTCATTCAGGGATCTTAGCAACACAAAGCAACACATGGTCTTTTAATGAATTAAAATGACATATTAAGCATTTCAGTTTGTGGGATGTCTTTTCATGAAGTGGACCACTTGGTGGGGTGGAAGATACAATGGGGAAATAACTCAAATAATAAACAAGCATCATGCTGGAGAAAGAATATTAGTTACAAACCCCAAAACCATGTCCAGAAATGTAAAAATAATAAACATAAGCTGTATTTCTTGCGATTACCCTGAAACTACATTTATTTTAGCATTGCATGACATTTTTGGTGTGAAATTGAGGAAATTGGTAATAAGAGGATTCAGTGTTCAATTCAGTGAAAATGCACAGCCTCACAAAATACCTTTTTAAAATTAATCTTAATACAAATTTTCTCGGCATTCCAAATACTGAATGCTAATTTACTAATAGTAACATCTATGGTCTTTTAATTGCTAGCGTTTTTCTTCTTTTAAAGCATCTCAACAAAGAAAAAAGGAGCATCTTTGGTGTGTGTGTTGTAATCACACCCTTACAACTGTGATCAGTCACATGTCACTGTTCCTTCTCTATTTCGGTGGCAATAACCTGATATTTCATTTCGCTGACCTCAGAACTTGAATTACATTCGTTTCATTATAAAGAAGAGGCCTGCCCATTCTCACCATCAATTCACAGAAAGAAACTCCATGCTCACACACTGCTATCAACATACAAAGAATTCAGATTTATTCATCCATTTGCAGGTTTGATCACATTTGACCAAAGTGTTTATTTCTTGTGTGGCAAAGGTCTCTTTCCAACTCGGAAGATCACTCATCATCTGCTGAGCCTGTTTTTTCAATGACTTTTTTCATCCAGCGACGCATACGGAATAAGTGCGTGTAGAATCCATATTTGCCATCGCGATCACAGCCCTCTCCCCACGACACAATACCAATCTGATACCACCGTTTATCTGAAGGACTCTGTTGGAAGTGAGATGTACAAGTAGTGTGAGTCCAGCAAACAGAACTTCTTATCGGTCATTGGTAAGTCAAACTTGTTTGAGGAGAGAAGAATGTATACATTATTATACCTTCATCACAAAAGGCCCTCCACTGTCTCCTTCACAAGCATCACCTCTTTTTGTATCATCTGGCAGGTAACCTAGAAAACAAAAGATGACCTTGCCGTGACACTTGAGGGCAAAAGCATCTGACGAATTCTCAGAACCTGAACAGTATAGGGTCTAAAGACCATGACGAATATGATGAGTATTACCAGCACAGAACATGTTGTCAGTGATGATGACCGAGGTGGAATTGCGACAGATGTTCTGGTCCACAATGGGCAAGTGAATCTGTTGCAGCACCGAAGGAAGATTTGTTGGGTTTGATGTCCACGATTCCCTGAGGTTCCCCCAGCCAGTTACACGGCCCTTGTAACCTGCAAACATCAAACTTCAGAGAGAAAATCTGTCAGTTACAGCTATATGTAAACCACTAAAATATGCTAAAATTGCATTTTCCAAACATTGCTGTTCTCCAAGAAAATAAAGGTGAACAAACGCATAAAATGAGCCCTTTCAAGAGGTTAGCATCTTGATAGTGTGAAGTTTCAAAATCTACGTTTTCTAAATACATGTTATTGATCTTATTGTAGATGATTCATCAGACTTCTCTAATCCTTTAGTCAGCTTAAACGTCAGCCCTTACTTACAATTGACTGCAAACTTGCTTTCAGATCTTCCTCTGTCCAAACAACAACCAGTGCGTAGAACCATGTCCCTATCCCTACATTTTTTTTCTTTTCCATGTTTTTCAAATCTGACACCACTTCTGTTTCATTGCGGCTTTAAACATATACATTATAGTACTGTATTTGCTTACTTCTTTGCAATGTTCTTGGTGGGCAGACAGACAGGGTGGATCTCATTCGTAAAGACTACAGGCTTCTTCATGTGCAGAAGAGCAATGTCTCGGTTCAGGTTTTCCTTCCAGTTATATTTAGGGTGGACAATAATTTCATCAATGGCCACAATCTTCTCAGTGCCCCTCTCATACCTGACTCAGAGAGAAACAGGAAAGAGTTTAAAACCGATTACCTTCCTGTAAACTGAGGTTTCTAAATCACTTACTGTATATTTCACAGCTTTTGGCTTTTTACAAATAGACCTTTACAAAGTATGTATCGGTGCAGTCAGATGAAAAGAAATATATGCATGATTTATGGAATTCTCACTTGGCACGAGAGTGTTTTCCCAGGCGGACGATGATATCACCGATGGTGAAGTTCTTGTTCCACGGAGGGTAGAGAATGCAGTGGGCCGCGGTGAGAATCCATTCATCACTGATCAGACTGGCTCCACACAGCAGCTCCTGAGGGCTACGCTTATATAACATCACCTGCCTGCAAATGTACAACACGCAGCATTAGCTGTGGACATGATCGGTAATGGCAAGATATCTGAACATTTAAAACAGCCCCAGTGATATATTCACCATGGAGCACTGGCCAATTCAGCCTCCTCTCCTCCCACTATTCTGGTTCCCGAGTATGACATCAGTAGCTCCTTCTCATTCTTATCGTCTTTGTTGATCTTCTCAAACAAGGGGCGCACGCCACACTCTGACAAAAAGCAGTTTACTCTTAATTATCAGTTGACTATACAAAATCTCAAAGCACTTGATAACATCCAGAACACAGACAGTGAAGGCAACAGATTCTTACCTTGCTCTCCATTGCCAAAGCTGCGGGGGTTAAAGAAAGATTTTCTTTTGGTTTCGAGAGTTGTTCTCTCTCGACCACCCCCTTCACTGTCCACAAACTTGTCCAGAGGAGCATCTGAAAGTGAATGACAAAGAGAGAATGATGTTCAGTGGTGTGATGAATTTTGCCTAATGCACTTAGACGTCCTTAACATTTGAAAGTGTTTTTGCATCATTAAAATAATGACAATAAATCCTAATTTAAAGACTGTGGTCCAGATGTCACTTTCAATCAAGGTCCAAAATTCAAAGGAAGAAATGAATATTTTTAGTTGTTAACGTGTGTGTGTTTGTGGAAGGAAGTTCTGTTCACTCACCACACAACTCTAAGTCACAGTAATCAATGGTAATGTTTCCGCCTGCTTCCTTCACGTAGCACCAGGGACCCTCCATATCTCCATCTGGGTTTCTGCAGTGGTTCTTAACCAGCTGAACTTGAGGCAGAAACTCTTTTCCTTTAATCAAGGCTCGCACTTCTGCTGCACTCCATTCCAGGCATGTATGACCCCCCAGAGACACAGACAAATCCCCTGTGTAAGTCTCCCCATTTTCAGCCAGACATTTACTCTTGACATAGCGTTCTTCAGATTTCACAGTAGGAGGTTTCGGAGGGGGAACGACAGTCCCACCTGAGGAGGAAAGAGTGAGATGATCAGTCTGGTGGACTAGCATAACTAGATGGAATGGAAATGTAGAAACCTTTTTTTATTATTTATGCTCAAGCATAAACAGGGCTCTGATAGGTGACACTAGCTATCAGAGATGGTAAAATGAGTAATTCAGAAGTCATTTAGCAGATCCAAAGCAACATCAAGTTCACTTGTTATTACAGATATAATTTCTCCAGAGTTCAATGGCACAACGGTGATGGCTCAACATTCTGGTTGCCACGGAAGTTTTAGTGATTGCACCACAGCACATTTTGCAGTAAGGTTTAGTGATTTTCTCTACCGCATTTTGGCACGCTACAGGGCTCCCTCCTGACCGTCGGGTCTCTTGTAAAACACCAAGGGCCTTCCTTGCTCTTATCTGGGTTTCTGCAAAAGTTCTCCGGTAGCTGCTTCTGTGTCACATTAAATTCACTAGAGGGGGGAAACAAGTGGTTCATAAGACAATAGCACTACTGCAACATCACTAGACCCAAGTAAAGCTCAATAAATGAAAACAAAACAGCTTTTTCTTTACTGAAAGCATTATGTGTTTTCTAAACAATAAACATAAAATAGTTTCGCCAATACGGAGAGATGACAGTTGCTGTACTGTTAAAGGTAGATCAACACAAGAACAACAAAGAGAGAGAAGTACTGAAAGCATACTGAATCCTGTGAGGGAAGTTGCTTTTCCAGTATTGGCATGACCTTCCAGACTTGGTGACAGACACATTACCAGAGTAGGATTCGCCAACATTAATGAAACAGTCTCCTGTCAACAGGGTTATAATAGTTAAAACTAGCTCTAAAATAACTAAAACAGAAGTAAACATTCATAAAAACCATATGGAAAATTAAAAAATATTTAAACTAATACAAAATACTAGTAAAAACGAGAACAATGACAAAAATAACACTGTCAGTCAAACATCAAATTAATTGGTTTATGATCAGTCACTAGCTTTTGCCAAAAATTACTTTGTGTTATGAAAGGACATATTTTAGTTTTGCCAACATATTCTGTGTTGTGTGAGTAAGTATCACCCTTACCCTCTGTGTTCACACATACTCTCAAACTGTTGATATTTGCCGGTGTTCTGCTTAATGTTGTTCCCTCACAGCCTGTGGAAAAAATATAAATAAAAAAGGAAAATATATAACAGCTAACAGAGTTCCCAGGTCGGCGTTTTGTTTCTGTGGAATTGGGCCGCTTTTAAACTGTTCCCACAGGTTTTAGTTTTGGCCTTTTTTTTTTTGTTTTGTTTAATTAGCCATTGTGCAACCCTGATACTAATACACTCATTTTAATTTGTATCTTGAGCACGGCCAGTGAAAATGCACTTTGTCCCTGGTTCAATAGAAACTGTTTACACAAAATGTTGTCACTGTTTATACTGAAACTTTTTGTAAAGTGATATACATTCTTACCCAAATATTTCGTCCAAAAAATTACCTGAGGGGAAATGGAAGAAATCAGTAAACATAAAATACAAGAAAGATGGATTTATACCACAAGTCAAATGCCTGTGATCTCATAAAGATAAACTTTATATACTAGTATATTGATTAAAAAACCCAACAACAAAAATTTCCATATGTTTTCATATGCAGTTAATGTGTCTTGAACACAAATTGCATTTCTCACCGTTTTATCAACTCTCTCAAACACTTCTCGAGCTTCCTCATTGTCACAAATCTCTTCTACACACTCTCTCTCCAGATTCCCCTTTTTCGCCTCCTCAAAAAGGCTGTTAGCCCTCTTTGCCCGAATGATCTGAGAGGCCTCCTTATTGTCAATGAACACTGAAGCACAAAAGCCAATATTTCTCAAAAACAAAATAAATAAAAACATCTGGGCTCTCATACTATATCTAATATGTATTATCATAGAATAAATTTGTTCTGAGTTTGCTAGGGCATATAGCCAAAAGATGTCTGTAAATGCCAAAATCTCTGTAAATTCCTACCATCATGACACAATGTGAGCTGGAGAACTTGTCCGAAGAGTAGGGAGAGAAAGAGAGGTGCTCGTTTTGCTCCCATTCTTGGGGATGACTGAGCCTGTAATCCTGAAAAAACTTTGAGCGTCTCATCGAATCTATCACCCACTCAGTTAGAAAAGCCCTGAGCTGCAGTTACTGGAATCACCGAGTTAATATTGAACTACCAGAGTTCAAAGAGAACAAAGTGTCTGAACTCTTTTCACAAAAAGAGCCCATCTCTTCTGTATCATATCAACGTGGAATGTTCTTTCCTTTCTGAGGAACATGACTCAGATATTTTTAATGAAAACAAGATAACTTCCTAATCTCCAAAGCTATGTGTGAGGGCATATTAAACAAAATTTAATATTTATATTAATTTACAAAAAAGAAATCTTGAAACAAATCGGTTTAAATATTTTACACAGTGCTTTGTTCTTTAAAAACAAAATAGATTTTAACTGTGGGTGCTTTTTGGTGACCAACCAACAGAAATATCTTTCATCTTGAAATTATGATCCTATGTAGGTGAAGATCTTCATTAGCTCTTATCAACTGGGTAGCTACTGCTTATCATTTCCTCTTAATAATAAACATCATGTATTTATGTAAAAAGTACAAACATTGTATTTTACTTTAACAGTTAACGTGAGAAAGACGTAATAATTTGCAACACAACAGATACTTGTATTAGCTCATTTCCAAACCCAGCTGTGTTTTGCTGATGTACTTGTACAATGTCTGTATAAACAGTGATGAAACAAGGTCCACTGTGCACAGTCAATATTTACAGATACGTGCTACAACCCCTTCTAAAAATCAAAGAACAGCAAGACTTAAATTCAACATAGCTTATACATTTATTTCACAAAAGATGTTTTTTCGTTCGTGTGAGACATAATGTGAAGATTCTATTTGAGATCGAAACACTTTAGTGTCACAGCCCTGTCTCTATTTCTACAGTCTCTGCCACTGAACTTAGACCATCCTGACCTTGAAATATAACCAAACAACTATTAGCATCGGCCTCTGAAACTACAATACAGTCGCTATTGGTATCATTTTCCTGCACAACTATGCATTCAGCATTAGCTTCCTGTTCCTGAATCTCTATACAATTAGAAGGCTGTTCTTGCATAACTATACACTTGGTATTTTCATCAGAGACAATAATCTCAAAGATATTCTCACTGAGCTCAATACGTTGAAGAGCCTTCTCCGTTCCTTTTTCCAAAACAATTGTGCCATGGTGGTACACACCAGAGTCCAAAACGGCACGTTCTGGGTGAGACATCATAGCGAAGTCCTCTGAGGCTTGAACATAAGTCGCAGTCTGTCCCTCCTCCAAACTGCTGCAGTCAGTCCTACCTGGCTCACCCTCCGCTTTCTGGCCTGACCTTTTGGGTCGACCTCGTGTCGGCAATGCGTGACCGGAGTCTGAGTGATGCAGACTCTGCAGATGCCGCTGTAAACTCTGCATCATCGTGTATTTGGCTCCGCACACCTGGCAAACATGCGGTTTCTCGTCCTGGTGAGACTTTAGGTGTCGCCGGAGTTTGGTTGCCATGGTGTACCCTTTCCCACACTGCTCACATTTGTAGGGCCTGTCTCCTGTGTGCAGCCGTTCATGGGCCCGCAGTGTGTGAGGGTCCCGTAAAGCCTTACCACAGACAGGACACAGATACACCTCACCCGTGTGTGAAATCAGGTGCCGGCGCAGTTCAGGCACTTGAGAAAAGCGCAGGTCACAGTGGTCGCACTTGTAGGGTTTCTCTCCCGTGTGGATGCGCATGTGTCCAAGCAGATTGCCACGTTGGCGAAAGCTCTTGTCACAGTGCTGGCAGATGTACGGCCGTTCTCCGGTGTGCAGACGCATGTGGTTCCTCAAAGAGCCAGAATTGGCCAGTTCTTTACTGCACTCTGGACACTTGACCTTGGGAGTTTGGTAGTCCGGCTCTTTTGTCCGATGGACTTCTTTATGGACACGTAGCGAGGGGCGGCGAGCAAAAGCTTTTCCACAGATGTCACAGACAAACGGTTTCTCGCCTGAGTGGAGAACCTGGTGCTCCTTGAGGTCCCGTCTTAAGCCATAGCTTTTGTCACAGAGCTGGCACTGAAACGGCCTCTGACCGCGATGCATTAGCAGGTGGGCTTGGAAGCTCTCCTGTGAACTGTATGGTTTACCACACTCACTGCACATGTACGGCTTCTCATTTTGATGTGTGAATTTGTGTTTCTTCAGATGGCACAGCTGAAAGAAGCTCTTGTCACACTCGTCACATTTGTACTTCCTCTCTCGGATAGTAAAGTGAGGAAAATCCTGCTCATTTTGGTCCATGCTGGAATGCTCATTAGTATTCAGTGTCTGCATTTTGTTGTCTTTGTTATTCAAGAGCTTTTTCTTGCTGTTTAGGTCTGACCTGTTCTTTGGATCTTGTCGTTTGCAGATACGGTTGGCTGAGGAGTGCATTTTTCGAGGTTTAGCGGCAAGGCGAGAGCTGGCTCTCAGGCTTCTCTCTGGCTTCAGATGTTCTGATGAACTCTGGGCTTGTGATGTACTCACAATGACACTTTGAATATCTTCTCTTGCAGGACAATCATTGATCTGCTCAACTTCATTCTCCCCATGTGCCTCATCCACCCCATTCTGCTCCAGGACACTGAAATTACAGGCTCCAGAGTCCTGGAGAAGATTTTTAGCCTTGATAGGAGGATTTGTATTCTCTTGTGTAGCAGAATCTGTTAGAAGACAAAAAAGTTTCCACATTTTCAAAAGCACAACATCATATTATGGACCTCTTATACAGCATAAACATATAAATGTAACAACTTACATGACGACCCAGAGAGGTGATCTAATGCGATGGCCTCTGGAGCTTTATCTTGATCTCTGTTTGTTCTACTACTGTTTTCGCGGGCTTTTACTTGCAGGACTTCTTCTTCAAAAGAGGCTTCTTGTTGATCTTCCCAGAGGATTAGTTCTGTTCCTGGCTGAATGTCCCGACAGACCCTGAGGCCCAATCTTCCATCCACCTCAAGTGCACTGACATTGCTCTCTTCCTCCCTCTGAGTGCTGCAGGCAAACCTGTAGTTAAACAAGTCTGACTATTATCCCCCAGTTTCACGGACAAAGCTTAAACCTAGTCTCAGACTAAAATGCATGTTCGAGCTGTTTTAATTTAAAGCAACTTGTACTAACATATGTTAAATTATGTCAGGACCATTGTTTTGTCGCAAGATGCACAACAGTGATGTTTTCTTTTTTTTTTTTTCTTTAAATCTACTTAAATACCCTAACTGACCCTTCGCAAAGACTCGCCCCCTTCAGTCACTGTTGCTATGTCATGCAACCCATGCGCTCTCACACCACACATCATGTTTTCACGCAGTGAAAAATACATCTTCACAAAATACAGAGCAAAGAGGACACAGACGTGTCGACAGACAAGACAGAGCAGGTTACTTTTGATATGAAACAGTTTCATACTTAAAATATCGTAATTTTTTAAAGAAGTTTAAACAATAAATACCATATAGTGTCTCTTTAATGTGTTGCAACAGATCGCTGTAGCTCCTTCAATCGGCTCGTGAACCGATCATCTCTTCATATTAGTTCATTTATAGTATCGAATAAACATGAATGGACATCAGAAGGAATGTTGTTTCAAGCACGGAAAGTACACACAAAAGTTCAAGTTAATAACTTGAACTAATAGCAAATAACTTCCCTGAATCCTTTGTCAGACAAAATGGCGGATTTGGGTTTATGATTGGTTAGATCGCCTGTCAGTCAAACTGCCGGCAAAGGGTCAATTGAACTAAGGTATAATTCTGGCCTAAAATAAGCCCTGTTTCATAATGTTTTGACAATCAAGTTAGTAATAAACACATAGTGATCACATAGTGTGTAAAAACATATTGTGATACCACCTGCACCCCACACCGGTCTCGAGGAGCTCAGGAAGGATAAAAGGAGGAGTGACAACAGTGCAAGATGAGAGAGGACAAGGGTTGGGACGTTTATGTTCATGTTTTATCATGTTTCTATGCGGCAGTCGTCTGTAAGGGGCAGCCACTTTACTTTTGTTTTGTTGTTTATTCAGTTCCTGCCTCCTTCCTCCCTGAACTATGAACATCATTATATTATATTATATTAAACAGTAAGGTAAATCACATAGACCTGTTTTATTATAATTTTATTACTATATTATATACCATTCCAGGTTAAAAAACAAACAAACAAAAAAAGATTAAATAAACAACAACGCATTGAACAAAACAAAATTAAAATTGCAATAATTGTCACACAAAATTCATGATTGTGGCAGGCCTATTCTGGATAAACTTACCTCGTCCAGTACATTTCCTTTGAGATTTCGTTTTCGAACACATTTTGGGATGTATTAGGCAATCCCTGAAGAATAAGAACACAACAAACAACTTATTTGACTCTAAAAACTGCTTGCGTGGTATCATCTGAACATAGAAATGCTTCTGAAAACATATTCATTCAACATCAAGTGAGAATTATGTAAACGGGAGCATATTTGCTGTAGTGGTGCTAAACAAACAAACCTGTCAGCCTGAATTCAAAATTAAATTTCACATAGTGGTATGCATACCTCCTCTTTTTCCTTCCTGATCATTTTTTCAGGTTCCTCCAGACCAAGCAGAGTGCCTTTTTCTAGCACTCGCCCAACACACCACAGACCCAACTGTCCATCTTCAGCTAGAGAAGGACCCAGGGTCAGCCCTCGCGGTACTGATCTCAGCACACTGTGGATGGGGTCTCTCATGTTCCCAGAGCCTTTATCCCTCCACAAACCCGTTGCCACTAGAAAGGCAAAAAAAACACAGTAAGACAAGGTGGTACTCTCATGCTTTCATTTTGAAAGCTGTGGTGAAATGTAAGAATGGCTGGACAGCGCATATAAAACAAACACTGCTAATTCTTGATAAATGATGAATGTTATTTGGCTGTGTATTTACATTTTTTTTTTCATTGAATTAAGGTTATTTTTCTTTCTATTATGCATCCTTTCTTTTATTATGTAGTTGTTTTTCATATCCACAAAGGATAAATATATCTTGGCACTGTTTGAAAGAGAGTCCATTATAATTGATTCTGGTTTTACTGAGCTTTTAATGTTTGTAACTCTTGCATGAATAGCAATGTTAGATGATGCAGCACGAATGGATGCTTGTTGCGATGCGAATTAATGCAGTTCTTCATTTTAAATGCACAATTCTCATAACAATATGGTAAATTTATGGATTCACTTTCCTTCTGTTAGTTAGTCTGTAAAACATTATGTAACGACAGTAATCTAGAAAGTGTTATGGAGAGCAGAGCTAGCTGATGACAAAAAAATATTCGAAGGTGGATATTATTGTCTGATGCACTCCACGGTTCATATCAAGATACAACATTATGGAGTATACTGTCATTTTCCATAGATCTTCAGAATTTTTTTTTTTTTTGCTGTGCATGTAAAAAGCTTATTTGTAGATGCAGGTTGTGCTAACAGCCTAGCGTTTATCGAGTAGATAACGAATCAGCAACATAATCAAGGCAAAACGTTTTCAACCAACTCAGGGCTATATTTCCTCTGCGCATTGGCCACTCGAAGGTCTTGTTTATCCATCCAAAACTCCGGGAAAACTATCGTTCTCCAGCGCATCTACCGGAAGTCAGGTAGCTGACTGTTACAAAGAAACAGTTCCCTCTAGAAACAACTGCAGCTGCTCTCCACCTCTCCAAATAAAGTTGAACGTTCGTTTTGTTTTGAAAGTAAGAGAATATTATAAGAGAGAATATAATATAAAGGCGTTTCCCACATGCAAAGTGTCATGTTCTTTGGTCTGTCCTTTATTTTATCTTGTTTACAGAAGTAGGAGAGGATCCAAAGACTTTTTAAATCTTGATGAATGGTGCGCATAAATGTTTCTATATGATTGGCTCTGTGTTTATATAAATTACTTGTTACCCATTTAATTTGGAATTTTCTTTATTTTTATTTAACTTTAATTTCGTTTGAGTTTTTCCCCCTGGCTGTAAATGTGCTGCTAAGGTATATTTATAATATATATATTTTTTTTTTCTGAGATATGTTTAAAGCTTTAGTTTTAAACTAAATATTATGTTTTAAACTTCTAGGCCCGGTTTCCCAGACAGGGTTTAGCCTAAGCCAGGATTAGGTCTTAGTTCAATTAGGATATTTAATTAGCTTTTTTAAATGTAAACTAGAAAAAAAAACATTACTGGTGTGCATCTTGAGACAAAACAATGGCACTGACATATTTTAAGTACAACTAAAGTTAAAACAACTCAAACATGCACTTTAGTCTAGGACTAGCTTAAGCCTTGTCCTAGTGTTTACTTCAGAAACAACGCAAAGGCAGACAGACTTTCTAGCACAAGGTGGCGCTAGAGACACATCTCTGATTTACTCACATGCCTTCAGGCGGGAGATGAGCTCAAGGCACAGGTGTGGGACAATTATAGTGTGAAGTATAAAACACAATTTCATCTTTTATGATTGACCAGTTTCCTAATATATTTTGATATCGTGTATTTTTAAAGCCACGATGGCTTTTTACAGTTTGCCTGCATTGTTAGTACACACAAACGCAAAACACTATCATGCACTCATGTCAGATAAGATCTACTGATCATTCTACATGTTTTAAATTCTACAAGTTCTATCTGGTCTAACATGCTCATTTCCTTGCAAATGCACAGTATACCAGAACAACAGCTTTATCCCATCAGAAACTAAACCATTAGTTTACTATCAGATTATTTGATTATTTGCTACTTTTGTATTGAAAGTTTCAAAGGGCATAATGCTGTATGCATTTTGAAGAAAGTGCATTGACAGTAATAGACTTCTAGATGATGTAAGCTGGCCTTGTTAGTTATGAATGTAATTCTGAAATGGAGAGACCTGAGTAGAGGATTAGGATAGTAAAAGAAATAAATGTTACTGTAGTGTAATATGCATTAATAAGTTTGTGCCTAGGGCCAAATTTTCCTTTTGTTATGCTACTTGAAGCAGAAGTGCAGTTTAAGTTGTAAAGGATTACTTAAGCATTCACCAGTTCACCATGACGGCTGTAACAGCTGGATCCAATCGCAGTGGAACTTACTGTATATGCCCAGGGATGTTTCATAATAATGGAAATTGATTTGAGGACATAAGAAAAGGTCTTGATGTGCAGAAATGAAAATAATTTGACCTTGAGAGATCCCTTGATTGAAGTGCAGTTCTGTCCAGTGCCCAGAGCTATTTGTGTTGACTAAACACACTGGGCAAAGTGCTCTTACAAGGGAAGAGTTAAAGGATTAATTCACACACCCAAAGATGAAAATTTCCTCACAATTTACTGACCCTCAAGCCATCTTAGGTGTGTATGACTTTCTTGTTCGAGTCAAATACAATTTGAGTTATATTAAAAAATATTATGGCTCTTCGAAGCTTGATAATGGGAGTGAATAGTAATATTTTGAAGCCCAATAAACCAAATTAGTCCATCTTAAAAGTAATCCATACCACTCCAGAGGGTTAAAAAAATGCCTTCTCAAGCAAAGCGATGGGTTTTTGTAAGAGAAAAAAATCTTCCGTACACAAGTCGATTCCCGCTGAAGAGTGACGCATGACGTATTGACGAACAGCACAAACAATAGAGCAAAACAATACACCGATCACGAATTAGAAGTCTAAAACAAGAATTTTGAAGATAAATGTCGAAGGAGATTGAGTTTGTTGAGCTTACGCTACTCCTACATCATGCATCGTACGCCGGAACTCGACTCTCTCGTGAGCACAAGAACCGATGTTAGCTAGTGATTACTATAAAGTAATAAATATTGATATTTTTCTAACAAAAAATGCTTCAGAAGGCCTTAATTAACCCCCTGTAGCTGTATGGATTACTTTTATGATAGATGGTTATGCTTTTTTGGGCTTCAAAATCTGGGTTACTATTCACTGCCATTCTAAAGCTTGGAAGAGCCAGGACATTATTTAATGTTACTCGGATTGTGTTTCACTGAAAGTCATATACACTTAGGATGGCTTGAGGGTAAGTAAGTTATGGAATAATTTTCATTTTTGGGTGAACTAACCCTTTAACATGAAACATGAAATTTTTCTTCCATAATCGAACACGTTTACAAATGAAAGAGGATATATCAGGAACTTTAATATGTGATTGATACATACCAGAATGGAACCTGGTGGTTGGAGGGAAGGGTATGACAGGTTTTCATCGGACAAAAAGGAAAGACATTTTGGAGGTGGAGCACTATATTACATTTTTATTAAAAACTAATAATATAACATAATATAGTATAGCATGCATCAATGAATCATTGCACTACAAAAGTATGCAGGGTAAATTTGAATTACATTTTGGATTTAATTACTTTTAATACATTTTGGTTTTTTACATTTAATTTACATTTATTTTGACCAAAATAGTCATCAAATCATGTCTTAAGCAGCTAATGCTTGTTTTCTGTTCTATCTCTGCATTGAAATTCTCTCAGTTTGTTTTCTTGTAGATCAGCCTGTTTCTATTTTTGTCTTCTTTCATTCACTGTTGCTTTTCCCTTATCCTCTCGTCTCCTTATCCCAGTTATTGATTTTGCAACTCTAGTTAAATTGATCAACCAGCCTCGGGTCTGTCGAATTGTTATACTCAATGACTTGTACATCTCTTAATGAGTCGATTGTTGAGGATGAGGAGATGGCCTAAAACCTGATGATGTTCAGCGATCACTCCTCTGTAAATTACCAACAAGCCCTTGTGTTGAATGCAGAAAGGATCTCGATCACTCAGCCTTCTCACATCACCGTGGCAACATGGATCAGTCTGACCCAGGAGAGGCTCAGAGGGCAGACACATGACTCATGACTCGGTGGCTTCAAGCTGTGATTTGTAAAACATGTAGCAACCCTCAGTCATTTCAAAGGTTTTTTGGTGGCTTGGTTGAATAGAAAACTTTCTCATATAAAATCACCACCCTTTACTGTACATTAGAAAAAGAGGGCTTTCAAAGGACCTGATATTCTGAAGCTGCAGTCAGCAACTTAAAAATGATCCAAAATCAATTTTTGAGCAAGTATTTTACTGTTCAAAACTATCTCCTTACCTTAGCCTGATTCATATCGGTAAATTTATAATACATTTTCTAATCCGAATGGCACCGGTGGGTTTCGGTGGGAAATTGGAGCATGTTGCCATTTGTCTTTGCGTCATTACGTCACAAGCTGGCATTATCAGGTTGTCCATGATTTAAAAATAATATAGGTCTTGTTCTGAATACCAGTAGGGTTGAGAAAGCAGATAGGCAAACTGTTTCATTCTTGAAAACAATCTGCTTTTTGTTTTGTTTTTTGATGCTGCATCCCAACTAGCCTAATTATACTATGCCTTTAAGGTATGTACTGTTTTGTGAAGAAAAAATAGATACTTTTGAGTGTGTAGCAGAAGAGTTGTCAAGCTTTGGGACATATTACTACGTCATAAAATTGCACATAGTTACATGCATTCTGTCACCGACACCAGCCTGTCAATTATCATCTCACAGTTAATATCATCCATATACACACTCCACATTTTACTTAATTAAATGCATAAGCCTTTTCGGGTAGTCGTGGCCTAGTGGTGAGGGAGTTGGGCTTGTAATCTGAAGGTTGCTGGTTCGATTCCCACGCCGGCAGGAATTGAAAGTGGGGATTGTGAATAAACAGCACTCTCTCCACCTTCGATACCATGACTAAAACTGCCTTTGAGCAAGACACCTAACCCCTAATTGCTCCCCTTATAAGTTGCTTTGGATAAAAGCGTCTGCTAAATGATGAAAATCATAATGGGGAATTTAAAGTCACCATGAAACTTACTGGTGAGAGGGCAGGGCAACCTGTCAATCCCATGAGAACCACAATGATCCAACATTCCAATCAATTCCCAATGGGCAAATCAATTCGTACCTGTTGTGGCAGAAATGACAGGTGACTGCAGAGTGCGACCTAGAAGGGCGGGCTCCTCCAGCTTTTATACCCATCCGCACCCTTCAAGGTTACATCTCTTAACATCAGTACTTTTCCACACATGGTGAAAATGAAAAGACACTGTACCATGACATAAAGCCTAAACCTAATACAAGATGACACCCTAGATTTAGGACAGGATGATCCCCAGGTCATGAGCAGGTTCCCTTCAGCCCTGGAGCTTCTTTCCTTCATCCCAAAATGTGTGTTCACAGCAGATAGAAAAGCATACATTAACTCTTAGCAAACCTCTTAATATTAAAATTTCCTTCACAGTGCCCTACTTTTTTTTTCTTGTTCGCGAAGCATTTTCACATGGATGTGTGTCACAAGAATTGTAAAAGAATTGTACATTTTGATTTCATGGTGGTGTTAAGAGGCTTTATGTGTGTGTTCAAGATGTTCTGCTCCTCTCCCTCTGTCTCTGTTTGTACCAGCTGATGCCACACAAAGACAAAGGAGAGAAAGAGACAGATGAAATGATACAAAGCAGTACGGGTAGCTTCACTCAGTAGCTTTTTTTTCTCCTTATTTTGTCTGACAGAAAGGCTCAGAAAGAAATTTCTAGGGCAGCTTTTCCCTCCATCTATATTTCATGTGTTTTTTTTTTTGTTGTTGTGTTTTTTGTTGTTGATTTGGGGGAAGAACTACTCCCAGTGTGATGGGGGATTTCAGAAGGGTTTGTTCAAAGCAGTGTTGTGCTCAGAGTGAATGAGGACAGCATTTTTTGTACTGGGCATAGAAAATAATGAGCTGTAATTTTGCTGTTTTCACATATATAAAACCATAATGAGAACTTTAATGAGCCCCCCCCCCCCCCCCCCTCTCAGTCCATTTAAATGAATGTGTGCAGCATTATGTGCACTGTTTTATTTTACATACATTTGAATAAACTTGATGACAGAACAAATGAATTCACTTGGGAGTTTATTTAAACCGAGGAGCTCATTGCGCAATTCTTTTGAAATAAGGCAGAGGCAGCAGTCAATTTCTTTTTCATTCTGTTTCTCTGTCATATTGCGTTTAAAAATGCTTCCTAATGACAGCAAGCTTAAAGTTATTTTTCATGTGAAGTGTAGTGTGTTCACATTCATTCACACAGCACGCAGCCAGCTACTTCAGGAAGGGCGAGCCAGCACGATCATTTTTAGCTCTGGCAGGGCAATATCTAGCAGGTGGGAGTATTTTTTTTTATATATATATATATATTTTTTTTTTTAAATCAGTGGGATTATGTAAGAAGCTCATCAGTGATGCATTGCAGTTGCTGCTGGTTTCCTGTGTCATTTTCAAGGCTGCCAGCAGACAGACGCTGGACTCATCCATTCTGATCATACAGACTATAATAAGACTGGGTACTGTGCCCTGCTGTATCCACCAGTAACCACACAGAACACATTAATATTAACTGTTATAACAAAACAACATTTTTTAGGATGAGAGGGAGAAAACAGGTAAAAGAAATATGACTTTTATATGCTGTTATCAAGTGCCGCTGTCACCTGTGCTTACACATTCTCTCCATTTTGTTCTCTCTCTCTCTCTCTCTCTCTCTCTGACACATTTTTCAGTGTGTGTTCATTTGGTGTGGTTTGTGGGAGGTGCTGTTGGTCTGGATATCTGTCACTTCCTGATCTTTCTCATCTGCGTGTCATTTATCAAGTCTGACCGTGTCTATAAATAGATCCCTCAAATCTGACATCATGCAAACACACATGAGAAATAACACATGTTGAGAAAAGAATTTTTATTTCACACCAACACAAGGCTATTTGTTTCAAGCATATCTGTGGGTTAAAAATAGAAATACATTTCTGTCTGTATGAAATCAACAGCGTTATGCAGTAACCCATACAGATGGATCAGATTTCAGTGATTAACAGAGATCCCTCCCTGGAAAAGTATCAAGCACAGAAATTATGTAAATCTGATAACCACTGCACCGAAAAGACAACAAATGGGCAAATTGAGACATTTACCCAAAATTGAAATATTTACCCTTCATCGAATGGAACCTTTACAAATATATTTAAAGTTTGAATTTTATTAATACAGTTCTGAAATTAAATTAACGGTAACACTTTAAAATAATGTTCATTAGTTAATGTATTAACTAACATGAATTAAGCATTAGCAATACATTTGTTACTGTATTTGCTAATCTTTGTTAACATTAGTTAATGACAGTTGTTCATTGTTTGTTCATGTTCACAGTGCATTAATGTTAACAAGATTTTAATAATGTATTAGTAAATGTTGAAGTTAACATTAACAGAGATGAATAAATGCTGTATAAGTAACTAATGAACCTTATTGTAAAGTGTTACCAAATTAACATCTGATATTTTTATGAATAATTAACTGAATTACTAGCAATTCTAAATTTGCTCATAATTTCAAACACTGCCTTCAGGTTGATTATATTAGAATCAAAACAATGTTTGTGTCTGATTAATAATTTATCATCTCAAATTGGAGATTTTACTGTAATCAGGTCACACATAACAGATAACAAAAACAACAAATACTTGAGCTAATATCTTGTGTGACTATGCTGAATATCCACAATACAGCTGATTGATTTGATTTGCCATTTGGTTGAATGGCTACTCTGTTGGTTATAGCACAGAATAAGCATTCCTTCCAAGAACGTTAGATACATACAATTTGTTTTAGTTGCATTTGGATGCATTAGTCAGCAGTTGTTGTTAGTAGGTGTTTAAGAGGCCTAAATTTTTTTACAAGATTATGCACTCCTAGTGAAACAGATACATTTCTGGAATAAATCTGGGTTATATTTGGCTACAATTTGGCTGGGAAATGTAGAGAAGGAAGAATATACTAACTTAGGTCAAACTACGTACTTTTTAGGTTAAAACATCCGTATTTCTTCATGGGGCAAGGGATAGCTCAGCCAAAAATTCTGTTACCATTTACTCACCATCAAGTTGTTCCAAACCTGTATGAATTTCTTTCTTCTTCTGAACACAAAAGAAGCAGTTGATGGACCCCATTGACTTCCATAGTCTTTTTTTTTTCATATGGAAGGCAATGGGGCCCATCAACTGTTTGGTTACCCGTATTCTTCAAAATATCTTCTTTTGTGTTTAGCAGAAGACAGAAATTCATACAGGTTTGGCACAACCCAAGGATGAGTATTTTTTTGGGTAAACTATCCCGAGACCAAATTTTAACATTTTACAACATCAGGATCTGTAGCCTGATAAGCGATATACTTTATGCATAATTACTTATGCTCTCCAAACTGAGTAATCTTAGTTTTGCATATATATATATATATATATATATATATATTATATATATATATATATGGTGTATATACATATCCTGCTATTTATATATATTTCCTTTTTTTTTTTTTTTAATTAGAAAACAGTGATACATTTACAAATTTTTATACTATACGTGCATCTTGAGAAGAGTGAAGCTGCCCTAATGAGACCCTGTATGTAGTGCATTACAGCTGTAACGATACTAGCCTCAATCAACAGTTAGTGAGCATGGCTCCATCACTCTAGCTGTGACAGTGGGACTAAGAGGATCCATAACCCTACATAGCAGGAAAACAAAAATGTTTGAATACTTTGCTCTCTGTCTCTGTGTTCTCTTTTTGCTCTCTGTGTTCCAACCACATTAGACTGATTTCTGTATTCTGATGCTGTCTGCGGATCATATAAGGGCTTAATCTGGCAAAGATGCTTTTCACCTAAAATTTGTTGTGATTGTTCATTTATTATGAGTTATGAGGGACGTCTGTTCTGTCAAACCTGGTGTGAGCCATTCACCAGTCTCTATTATATTGTTTGAATGGGTTGTTCAGTCATAATGTTCAGGATTGCTCCAACTCGGACCAGTTTAAAACAGCATTGAGTATTTTAAACACATTAACAACAACACCAAAGTTAAATGCAGCACTGCTTACATTAAAATACTCTAAACTACTGTGTAACAAGTAGTTCAGCCTTTACCTGCAGAGAAGTTAGTTTCATATTAGTTATAGCTGGGTTCATTCATTATATCTACTTAAATATGTATTATATTGGAGTACTACATATTTTTGTTCAGGAGTACTGTTGTAAAAATTCAACCACTTGTTTAGCAAATCATTGCGTATTGGTGGTGGTTTGGAGAATATTAAACAGTATTCTTAGGTATATAGAGGATGCCACATTGCAATTTGCTTGCGTGGATTATCTAGCATCTGTTTCCAGTGCTGCAGGCCAGTGCCAGAGGTGTGTAGGCCAGCATGCAGCGGCCCAGGGGGAGCAGGGTCCCGGGACTGGCCAGGTTCAGTACCTCCAAATCCACACTAGATTTAGCCAGGAGCTCACTGGGCAGCTCCAACATCATCATCTCGTTCCAGACCGGATTCATCTTGTGCTTCACTCGACGTGTCTGCTTCTTCTTCAGCTTGGCATTTTGATGTTTCAAGGTCAACTTTACTGAAAGATCTATCAGAGAACATACAGGGTACAGTAAAAGATTGACATTAATATTGTATGAATGTATTTATTTATTTAGGTTTGGAAAATGGATGAATATATTTAATGCGTGTACACTACCGGACAAAAGTTTGGAATAATAAAATCATCCAGGTTGCATCAGAACTGTTTTCTATTTGGATATATTTTAAAATGTAATCTATTCCTGTGATGACAAAGCTGAATTTTCAGCAGCCTTCAGTGGAATAAATTACATTTTAAAATATATTCAAATAGAAAACAGTGCTAATAAATTGTAATAATGTTTCACAATATCACTGATTTTATTATATGTTTGATTAAATAAATGCAATCTTGGTGATTTCTTTCAAAAACATTCAAAATTATTAATCTACACTATTGCATAATTGACTATTGTGAATGTATTTATTGAGCTGCTGAAGCTCTGGTTCATTTCCTAGAATTTTTTGTTGATCTTAGAACTGATAGTATGGTTATAGTGGGATAAGACAAATGATAATATAAGTAACTAATAGTTTTTATTGTTCACATTGATTTGAGTGTCGTTAGCAACAACGTGTAAGTACCTATGTTGTCTTTCAGTTTGTCTGACTGAAGTCCTCTAGCCTTCATTACTACCACCCCAAGTCTATTGGCTGCTGGCAGATAACTGAGCGACAATAATAGCTCTCCAGCTGATGATGCCACTTCCTGCTGAAAAACAGAGAAACTTTGAGTTGAAAGTCTTGAAATGCTTCATGAGCCAAAGTTTTTCCAATACATTTTTGTGTCAGGGAATTTTACTTTTTAACTCTGTGTTCATATGAATAGAGATTTTAAAATGTGCATATTCATATTTTCTTGCAAGGTTAATGAACTTGACTTTTCACTGCATAGAGAATCGTTTCATTCAAATGTTCTAATTTCTGTGACAGGCTGAATGTCACCAGTTCCTCTGCCAGGGCAAAATGTGCTGATTTTAAATGATCAATTTGTCAGCAAAGCCCTTAGATTAAACACTCTGAATTATGATATTTCATAACCATCATGACCTTGTATAAATCTGCCGCTGCCTTCAGTCAGCCCCACTTAATCAGCAGCATGAGCAGAACCTGACATTTTACTGAAATATAATCTGCTTTTGATTCAGGTCTGATGAAATTGATTTATCAAACCATTGAGATATTACTTATTATTCTGATATTACATTGTGATAGATATTACTCCAGTGCAGTGTTGATGAACACAGGGACAAATAATACTGATAATATATATTATTCAAATGAACATCACGGAAAGCATTAGGGTACTGCAATCATTATTCATAGTCATATTAGCATAGCATTATTCAAACTGATAACGTCTGGAAATAAATTGAAATTATATTCAATGTGTGCAGACATTTCTGCACATATACTCAGTGCATCAGTTTCTGTGTCATTCCCGCATTCATGAATGATGTTTACAAGAATGGGATTAGAAGGTAGAAAATAAAAGAGTCCAAGGCATCATAAACCAAAGCCTTATCCTGAATAATCAAACATAAAGAGTGTGTGAGCATCCTGTTGTATGTGAACAAATAATACAGAATAATTCTGATGGTCCTCATGACCCGGTTCATCCTCTTCATCACCGGTGCGTTACATGCATACATAGTACAAACACACACATACCGAATACCTAGACCCCCTCAGGCACTACACCCCCCCCCCCCCCCCCCCTCTCGCGCTCTCTCTTTCTTCCTCTCTGCAGTCCTGTGGTAGTTAGTAATTCCAGGCATGTCTGTGTGTGTGTCTGTTAGAACCGGAGATCCTCTGGGAGGTGTGATGACGCAGATAAAGATCTCCTGTTTTGGAGGTCTATGACATCATAAACAGATCACACAGCAGTGGGGGTGGAATATGTGTGTGTGTGTGTGTGTGTGTGTGTGTATAGGAATCTATGAGTTCGGACCCAAGTGACTGATTTTACGTAAACAAGGTGTGGAGGAAAATTTCTATTTTCTATTCTCCTACCTTCTCTTATGCACAGGAACCTGCACGTATGTGGATGTGCAAAAGAAATGTCTGAGCTATTTTTAAAGTCTGTCAATATGTGCACTTTGCACTAGAAACACAAACACACAGTACGCATCCCATAATAAAGCCTTCATATCGCACCAAGTGTACAAACATGGCATATGAAAAGAGTGTCAAATTACTCTATTACCTCTATTGCTATACTTTATATGTTTTAGTGTTTCAATATGTCCCATTCTACACAAGGTAAGTGGATTAATAAACATACTAAATGTTGCTTATTTGAGAATGCAAAAAGGTAGGTTTAGGGGTAGGGTTAGAGGATAGAAAATACAGTTTGTACAGTGTAAAAATCATTATGTCCATGAATAGATACCCACAAAGATACCGTGTGTTAATTGTAAAATATGCATATATATAAAAATTTTATTATTTTGAGATCATAGAGCGATCAACTCATCCGTCATTCGCAGTGCCAAGGAGCTATTTTTGGTGCTTGTTGCTTTTTTCGACTCTCTGATTGGTGGGTTTTTCTGTACAGCATCATGGGTAATGTAGTTTTTCACCAGAAATTCAGCTGTTAAACAAGGTTATTTTAAAAAGAAGCTGAAATAATGCAGGCTGGTGGCTTCAGCAGAAGCAAATATCAGTTAGCTACCTTGTAACTCACAGCACGGCTGGTTATTTTTTTTGATCTGCCTGCATTGACATCATTGAATGTGAACTGAACTAAGCTGGACGATTACATCAATGTTTTCTCCAGTACTGATATATAGATAAATTAAATGAATAAATATTGATTTTTAGAACGGAATGAATGCTGTGTAACCAGGACTGGGTAGGTTACTTTTGTAAAATGTATTTCACCACAGATTACAAAATACATACGTTAAAAAATGATTTGTAATATATTTCGTTACCCAAGTTTTTTCACTTAATCTAAATACTTAAGAATATTTTGGAATAATAATAATTATCTAACACAAAAATAAGGTAATTGCGAATTGTTTTCTCAAAAATCTGACTTTTTCCTCTGACTTGTTTGATATAAAGTTAAAATTGCAAAAAAAAAAGAAAAAGTTCAGAAATTTACCTGAAAAAAAGTCAGAATTGTGAGAAATGATCATGCAGGTAATGAAGGCACATCTAAGATTCAAGAGTTTGTAGATTTTTGAATGTGGCAATTGAATTTTTTATAAATTCAGTCATGTTGTCTTGTGGAGTATATGTATACATCTGAGATCTGAAATAGCTTATTCAGGACAGTAATAAATAAAAAATAACATGCAATTTTTATGATCCCTCTTATTTTGTTAAAATTCTTAAAATGTTGCATATTCTGCAAGGTTACGAAGCTTATGAGGAGAACTGTAGCTTAGGATGCTTTTGCAGACTGTCAGAGTCGGAGAATCACCAATTACTGTTTACATTAATTATCCGTCACAGTTTACATTAATGTTTAAATGAAATAAATTACATTAAAATTAAATGTAATCACTTTGGTAATCTTAAATACTTTTCGGATGTAACTGTAATTTGATTACCACCAATTTAAAGTGTAATGAAATAAAGTTACTCAAATTTTGGGTCACATTTTATTTTAAGGTGTCAGTGTAATGTGTACAGTGGAATTATACATCTAAGTACTGAGTAATAATTAACTACATGTACTTACTATAGGGTAAGGGTTAGGGTGAGGTTTGGATTATGGTTAATTGCAAGTAATTATGCATAATTTATAGTTATTACTGCAGTAACTACATGTAACCCGTGTAACAATGACACTGTAAAATAAAGTACCAAATTTTGTATTTTAAATATGTAACTAAGTTACACGTATTTCGGTACCCTATAATCTTTCACTTGTGGACATTTTTAAGCATGTTCCTCACCTGTTTGGGTGGCTGCAAGTCAACCCAGCAGTCAGCATCCAACATCATGCTTACATCAGCCAGCTTAAAGCGCATCGTGCCCAGAGTAGAATTATGGGAGAATCGATCACAGCAGTGAAGGGATAGGGCCACCTCTCCATCTAGACCATCAGTGTCTTCTGTGGCCTCCACAGGCAGGGTGAACACCAGCTCCTCTCCCCACTGCACATGCCCTGCCAGCTTGTGGACCGCTGTCTGAGCGTGCTTCTGCTCCTCAGAGACACTCACACACCCTGATATATAACCTTCACATCCTGCATCCACTGATATATTATCCGCTGCGGAAAAAAGAGAATATGAGTCATATTATAACAAGGAACAGGATGACAAATTGAGGCTGCTCCAAACCACAGAGGCACCAAGCATCACGTATCCTCTTTTTTTAACTCCTCACTTTTCATTCCTTTCTACAGCTCAACCAGCATAACTGATCCGCTGTTTCCTGTTTGGATGAGCAGAATAGCGGTTTTGAGTTTAAAGCATTTACTCTCATTACCGATAATGATGCGTATCAATCATGGCTGCAACCATTGAAATGGTAATTCTGTGATTAAGAGGCTTTAAGCTGCCTGAAAGAGGCTTTTATTTCCCTCAAACATTGGTTTAATCACAGAGAGTTTTCAATATCAAATCCTCCCTCTGGTCCAGCCTCAAAAGCAGACCAAAACCGCTGTATACAGTGACACCTCTATCCCACAAACTCAACACACCTGGCTGACCCATAAGAGGATTACAAGTACAACACCAAAACCTACTTTTTACAGATATCTGCACATGTTGTGTGACCTGATGATGACCTTAAAACTGCTCATTTCGAGTTTATCTCTATACAGTTGACTGTTTGTTAAGGCTTTTTCTCAGGTTTTTTTTATTTATTTATTTACTTTTATTTATTATTTATTCATTTTCAGCCAGTCTGAAGATTTTGGCAAGTTGTTGTTTGCAGATTTCACAGAATATTGCATATGATGGGCATATTCTCAGATTTTTTAGCTTCAGACTATCCTGTTGGAGGATATTGGACATTTTTAGATCACATACTGTTCATAACCTTTTTTAAATCAGTTACATAAAAACGTAGATTGGCCTAATTTGATACTAAAAAGTGTAGTATCACTACTGACTGTAAATAAATGACTATAAGTGAATAACAACTTGAATTAGTAATATTATAGTATTCATTAATATTATGAATTATTAGCTTTTATTTTTATATGTTCAACTTTCATTTTACTTTTATTTTAAGTTTTGTTTTGTACTTTTCGATTTCTGTAGTTTATACCTGTATGTATGTGTGTGTATATATATATATGTCAATTATTTTAATAGTTTTAGTTAATAACAACACTGATTTGTTCTTCACACCAAGTTATCATATGGCCTATATCTTTATATAATCCATTTGTCACCAGTCAAGTCAAGTCAAGTCATCTTTATTTATTTATTTACAATGCAAATTGTGGCAAAGCAGCTTTACATTAATAAGAAAATGGTGTCATTGTGCAGCTTATTCTATATATTATTGATTCATTCTGTTGCAAATATCAGTAGTTATTAGTCTAGTTAATTTATGTATATCAGCACTGGGCTCAGCTCAGTTCGCATACAACGGCGCCAATGCAGGCATATCAAAAACACTGCTGAATATCAAGCAAGTGTCCCCAACTTAAGCAAGCCAAAGGCAACAGCGGCAAGGAACCAAAACTCCAACAAATGGAGAAAAAAAACCTTGGGAGAAACCAGGCTTAGTCGGGGGGCCAGTTCTCCTCTGGCCAACAGTGAACACTTGTCCGATACCCAGGCAGAGTAGCCTACATTATTGAAAATTCTTCTTGTGGGTGTGACACGTGGGTGAGCAAATTTTGGTGAACGAGCACTTTAAGAATGGAAGAACAAGTGAAATGTTCTTTTTGTAATTTTATAGTTTAAGTCTGTGTTTATGTGTGTGTGTGTGTGTGCGATCATCTTCTGGAAATTAATAAGATTGTGAAACTGAACATATGACTGTAGAAGATGTTTGACTGACACTGCAGTAGGATGTTCACGCTTATACTATGTATCTTTTGAAACACCTGTCAGTAAATTATCATCACCAAATGGATGCTACACAATACACCCTGGGATCCACAGGGGCCCCACTATCTTTCTAGAAACAGAGCAGATGCACGTTTGTTACCTTCTACAATGCTGATGTGTAGTTCTCCACTCTCTTTGTGCAGGCTGATTGAGAAGTGCAGTTTAGGATATAGGATTGAGCTACTTGTC
This sequence comes from Opsariichthys bidens, assembly GCA_037194245.1. Lineage (NCBI taxonomy): Eukaryota > Metazoa > Chordata > Actinopteri > Cypriniformes > Xenocyprididae > Opsariichthys > Opsariichthys bidens. The sequence goes on along the minus strand of CM074280.1, from coordinate 12,310,523 downwards.
GTCATCGCACCGGTTTGCTCAGATGTGCAGGACATTTCATCTGCAGAAGCTGGTGTAAAGGAAATAAATATGAATGTAGATTCAGTTCTGAGTAAACAAATACTATTTTAAGAGAAGGGTTCTCATTAAAATCCTTTGTATTCCTGAGACCAGAAAAACAGACTACAGTTAGTTCTGATCCTCCTGGGAATTTCACCGTTTGTATGCGTTATTGGTGGGGATTTTTCAGTGAATCTTTCTGCAGGTCATGATAATCCAGTAGTTGGTGACAAGTGACTGATTTTAAAGAGAGTCATGGAATCATTTACTCATCTGATTCAATCAGTGTTATTGATTCATTTATGATTCACTCCTTCACGAGTGCTGCTTGAAGACATTTAGTGTCTGGAACTGTTTTCATTGATGGATCAAAAATAGACAATGGGAAAAAATGTTCAAAAATGTTCAAAAATGTAAAAATTCATAAAAGCATACTCTGCACATGAAGCACGAGATTCAGAAGAAAAACAAACGTGTTGTTATATTCTTCGAAAAAGGTGACACTCATTTCTCTTTCTCTCTTTCTTTCTCTGCATCTGCTAGTGGGTGGATAAAATTAAGTCTTTCTCATAAAGGAGGACCTTGATCATGAATTAATATATTGTATGTAACCTTTACTTATCGTGATAGTTGCTGTGTGCTATGAGTCAGACCAATCTATGCGTACGAGAGGTTGACAATCGCCTCTGAGCAAAATCTGCACAGTTTTTAACAGCATCACTTGTGTCTAACATGTTAATGGTGTTTAATGGCCGAAATTACAGTTAGCATCTAATCCATTAAGGGGTTAAATGACTATTAGTTCACAATTTAAATCTTTTCAGTTGCATCAATAAAATCAGCCTCAGATTTACTGAATTCAGGCTGATTGAAATAACCTGGTTTCACACACTGGCTGAAGTGGACTGGAATGCACAGAGAAACCAGTCACACACACACATACACAGCATCCTCCATTGAGTTCCATTAGATTTTAGCTGTTATTTGCTTACCTTGCCGTGGGAGAGAGAAGACCTCCTCACATTCGGTTGCCTGGTTACAGGTGTCGAGCTTGGCAGCAGACGTGTCGTTGGCAGCTCCATGTTCTTTGTAGTTTATTACCTCTTGAGAAGTGACAGAAGGTTTGGACCGGTAGATTTTAGGGAACTTCAAAGATGTTTGAGGCTGGATGGGTTCGGTGCACTTCTGCACACTGAACTAAAACATGTACATGAAGAAGAGAGAGAAAATAAAAATGATGAGCTACAGGGAAATAATATGATTAGTTAGAGAATGGATAGATAAGAAAGGTAGTTGGTGACATGACTCAAACCATTAGGCATACGGCTTTCTCATTCACTGAATGGTTGATTACCTGAATGTGCTCCTCCCAAACATTGCTAAATAAAACTTCATTTGGAAAGTCACCATTGATCATACCAAGTAATACCATTCCAGTAATAACTGATCTTAACCAAAAAGTATATTCAATAAAATTAGACTGACCCAACCAAAAAAAATACCCCCGGTAAATTCTAATTTCAATCGAGAAAAATAATCAACTCCAGTCATTCTTTCATACTCAATCCTTAAATTATTCACAAATATTCTGTCATCAGCATCGATTTTAACCACCTAACAATGTTATAGACATGAGACAAGGGCATTCTACTGGCTGAATTTCAAGTTTCATTGGGGTTTCGATGTGTAGAGAATCTGAGAGAGACAGGCAAGCATGAATGAAAAAATCAATGCCAGAACACTCCATTTCCCCCAGGTGGGCAGTTATCATGCTGAAATAGAGTGCACAGAGAAAGGAGCGACAGAAGATATTCTTATATTCCTCTCATCTTCCCCCGCCCCCCTCTTCATTAATAATAAATACTGGTGCAATGAGACTGTGCTCGCCTACTTTACAATCCGATGTGAAACTGACCTTAATGCTAAATATATACTGATACACATGTACACAGTCATATAATCCTTTAGATACTCATTTCTGTCTTCATTGTGCTGTTTTTTAGCCAACAAAATAAGAAAAATTCGCTAGAATCTGTTTTTGCTCAGGCGTTTGCCTCTGATGCTCTCGTCTGCCCCAGCTTACATTTTAATTGGATATATCTTTAAAAGAGGTTAAAAAGTCTACACTCTCACAATCATCATCATCTCTTTCTTAATTTGAGAGAATGGTTATGGGGCCCTATGATTTTCCAGTTTCCTGTCATAAAAATTGAATTTACTGTATAACACGGAATGCCACAGAGTCAAATTGGGGTAGGGACTAGTGCCACTGTCCTAGTGGTCTGGTGGTTTGATGTGTGTGTGTGTGTGTAACGTTGTTTGTGGCTATAGTAAGAGCAAAACACAGGAGATTAAAAGAAACAAACAACATTAGAGAAAACTGCCTTTTCTGTTTTAAAATGGACATACCTGCATTATGTTTGCTCTGCCAAGAGCAGCAGCAACAATCCCTCGAGGGCCACATGAGAGACTTTTTAGATCTTGCTTGCATTACTTCGTTGCCTGACTGCTCACTATGTGTATTTTATTATACCAGCTTGAATGAGCAAACTAAGGTACGCTTGCCTCCTCTTCACCATCAGCTCTGCTAAGGAGGACATCTCCAGCCCCACTCTGGACAAAGAGCCCAGCCAGCCATCTCCCACACTGCACGGGCCTATGCCAGAGCCCACCACAAACATGGAGCCAGAGCTTGCCACGATGTTAGTACCAGCGATCACTACTGAGCCAACCACCGCCCAGAGTCTGACCAGGTGTGCGAGCGGCAACAAAATATGTGCCAGTGAGTGTCATTGTGAAGTATGAGGGCATGGAAGAAAGCCGCGGTGGCTGATGTCATCTCCTGTTTCCTACCCTTCCCCAACCCCTCGTCTGCCTCTAGAGCCCCCACCCTCCCTCTTCTGTTGAATTTAATTTTATTGTGTTTTGTTTTGGTTCTGTTCCTGTTCCCTGTCATATTAAGTTGACGTAGTTTCCTATATATGTCCCCATAAAGATGGCAATATCTGAAATCCTTAATCCCTATTAATTTTATGGTCCTTAATTTGTTAAACACCTTAAAATGTTGAAAATGTTTAAATAAGGGTTACATTTACAGGCAGGATATAAAGGAAAGGAAATAAAACTAGCTCCAGATAAATCTAAAACAAGTCAATGGAAAGCCCCCATCACAATAGAAGAACAATCATGTGTGTGTGTGCATCTATGTGAGTCGTGACTCTAGACTGTTTCAGAAAATGCTCAGTAGAAGCTGAACAACACCAGCGTGTGAGGATATGTGTACACGAGCATGTCTGCCTGTAGTTTTGTGTATGGATGCAAGTACAAATCATTTCTAAACTAATTACCTCTTATTAAAAGCATTCTGGAGATTATAATAATAGTACACTTGTCCCTCACCAATCCTTAACCTGTCTGTTACTGGATGAATTGAATGTTCTGTGACAGAGCTGATCTGATTTGATACTGGTGGCTGATTTTCATCCTTCTCTTTTGATCTGAAAGTCTGCTGATGTTAGTAGGCTATTTCTTCCTCAAAGAGATAGAATTGATATTCTTTTTCCTATGACAACGTAGTAAGATCAGAACCGGAAAATGGGCAGTAACAAGAGACACTTTTTGTTATGTCTCTTTCTGGTTTCTCTCTTATTCTTCCTATAGATTAAAGTAACATCTTTTGATCCTCATAAGGAAAATACAAAGAAATTCATTCATGGCAAACAAAAATGTCTGAAACTTTAATGAAAACACCCTCCACAAATAATTTCAGCCCAGTTTTTCTCACCACGCACCAGTAAATGAGGTGTCATGACAGATTCAATGGCCATCAGATTTGATTTACAATGCATTTACTATGTAATACATAGTACATTTGCTTCATAATGTTACTTGGGGATCATTCCATAATGACATCCACTGAAGAGTTTTTTTAATTACTTGCAAAGAAATCCTTTTTAGTACAGTATCACTGTTTCTGCCTCAGAGAGCTAACCTGCGTTATGTAAGCCCCACTTCCATCCTTCCACTCAGGTGAGTCAGAACATTTCACTCATTGAATATCTCTCATCTCTGTTTGTGCTGTTGTGTCCTTTAATAAGCTCTTTCCTTTGTATTTAAATATCAAATCTGGTTGCTGGTCCATGACTGTGTGTGAGTGAGTGTCAGTCTTACCTGTGTCAGAGTATGCAGGATACTGGGTTTGGCTTTCTCTGGGTCAGTCTCGTCCCCTCTCTCAAGTTTCCCCTTCTTACAGCTCTTACAAAGCAGGGAGAGACCACACAGTGTCAACAATCCAGACACGGTACCCAGTGTAGCCCCCAACAGCGCTGTCGCAGACACGAGCATTCCCACCCAGAAGTAGACACCCAAACACACAGAATGAAGTGCAAAGGAGAGAAGAGGAGAAAACAGGAGGAACAATCCACTCTTCAGTGATGTGCCTCCATGGTGAGAGAGGAGGAGAGACGAGATGAGTGGAGAGATACTAGAGACATGGAGTAACACGTGTGTGATGCACTGTCTGAAACCAACTCAGCCAGGCAGACAGAGCAAAAGGGAGACAGAGAGTGAGAGAGAGAGAGGAGGAAAGAGAGGCAGACATAGACAGAGGGGAAGTATTCAAAGGGGAGGGGCTTAAATGGCTGGCAACCCCTCCTCAATAAGAAGTCTGTCACTGTAGCCCACCCCCTTCATCACCAAAGTGGCTGCACGTCAGCCTTTACGTCAGAGCTGCATGAACTCACCTTCACACACTGGGTGTGCTGTAGCAGAGCTTCATATACGCACACAGTATAAAAAGATTCTTAAAATAATGAGCAATGAAGTGTGGGAGTGTTGTTATGATGGCAGGCTGCTTTATTTACACAGGCGCTTTTATCCAAATCAACTTATAAGTTAATGCATTGCCGGGGAATCAAACCCACGACCTTGGTGTTGCTAGCACCATGTGCTGCTGTTTAAAGTTAAAGAATATTAAAGGTATGGTTAGGTTTTTTAGAATATGATAATAATGACTATGCTTATTAAATGTACATATTTGATTTCTAGGCATATACATTATTGTGATGCTGTTTGGTACCACACAGGAGCTGCATGGGATCTAGTTTTGGTCATACTTCACATTTCTGAGTGCAAATATGTGTGCAAATGGTGAAAAAATAATAATCTCACTTTCTTATCGACACATTGGTTTGTATACTTATACACATTTTGTGACTTTTAATAACAGAAAAGGCCTCTTCTCTGATTTTTTCTTTGGGCAGATGCCTATAAGTATTTGTCGTTGTGAAACATCAATGAAGAAAGAGAGATGAGGAGAGAGACGTTCTCTTCTACAGAGGAACAGACTAGGACTGCGTCCTATGTAGGCCTAAACAATTTAAGGCATTGTAGGATTGGAGATTAATATTATTTAATGAGGCCAGTTCTTACTTATTTTACTGTTTTTGGAAATATCTTTAAGATTTGCCACTCGCTCCTTTAAAAAGCGAGTCTGTAATTGAAATGCAAAGAGCAAATGCAATGTTTGATCGCTTTGACCTTGAGAACACCAGAGAGAAAATGGATCTGGGACGCCATCTTGAGGTGATATAAAACGTAAACGGATCATTACAGTCTAACAAAGCATTTGACAAGGTGAATGAACTTCATATAATACAACCTTTGCTATTAAATTATATATTATTCTTTCTGCAGCTATGTATTTGTGGGTCCAATAAAGTGATTCCCTGAGCCGATTATTTTTAGCAAATGATTTATTATAAACTATTTATTGCTTTCATTATGTTAGTGTTGTATCATATCACTCCAAATATAACCTACAGATGATTAGATTTGTTGGAATCTGGGAAATAGGTTCATTATAAACAAGACTAATAAATAAATATTTTTTTATTTTAATTTAAACTATGTTATTTAATAGTTGCAGTGCATTGATGCCACCTAAAAAGCCATTACGTATAGTCTGTGTTAACACATTATTCAATTGTTTACATTGTGTTACATTACTGTAGGTTATATATGCATGTTCACTGTAAAACCTAACACTGGAAGTCACTAAATGAAATTAGTTAATTTAACTTTTAATTAAAAAAAAAAAAATTCATTTAATTTCACTTAATAAAAAATGTGATATTGACTCAAAAACTGCAATGCATTAAGCAGAACTTAAACGGAATAAGTTATGAATAACCTGTAGTTATTTTTCCTCGAAGATTAAAGATAAATTTAATTAATTGAATATGGTACCACACTTGTTTCTAATTACTTTTGTATAAGGCATTTACTTTTATATTTTTCATAGCTAATGAAATAAACACAAAAATAAATAAATTTGAAGTTTTCAGCTACATTTGAATCATTTTTACTCATCGCGGCATTCTCCCTCACGCACCGGAAAAGCCCGCGAATTTACACACGTAGCCTACATATATATTATTAATAATATTGTATTATTTTTATATTATGTGTTTTATATATAATATTTATAGCCTATATATCTATAAATATTTTTTTTCCACAAAAAACAACTTAAGAATACTTAACGGTCTTAAGGAGAAACTTAAGAGAAATCGAAAACAGAATATTTGAATAGAATCTTCTTTTTAATCTAGTGAGAAGCCACACTTTCACTTGGTTAAAAGAGCGGCGACATGTGCGCAATATTTGATAACAGAGCAGCGTGCGGACACGCCCTCTTGTCATCGCAGTGAAGGGGCGGGGCTCGGTTCTGCACTCGCTATCAAGATGGCAACGTCCATAGCGCTCAGCCTGGATAACTTACCGTCTGATCCCTTACTGCTGGTTCTGTCATTTCTGGACTTCCGAGATCTGATCAGGTAGACATTTTTCTTCAGTCAGTCCGTGCAATAACAAAGATGTTATAAGCATGTTTGTTCCTTGAATGAGGTTTAAAAATAATATCCGCTGCACAGTTAGCTGGCAATGCTAATAGCTTGTGATATTACTCGGGCAAGTTCTTTTGATAGACAGACATGATTTTAATGTCCCTTTAAGTCATTATAAAAAGACGCTAATGCGCGTGAGCTGTTACACCCCAGCATCCCATGTATGTAATGTTTGAAGATAGAAGTGCACGACTTCATGTAAGTTGACAGTAGGTGCGATCTATGAGTATAGACAGGCGACACAAAAGCATTATTTCTGCTGCAGCCGAACGCTGAAGGTAGCTGCTCGTGATTTGATCTCAAGTTGAGTTGTCCTATCATTAACAAATATTTGGATAATGAGCAGTGGGATCACGTGACGCTGGCCAGCTGAAACTTTGTGTGACACGGCCGGTGTAACTAAGTTACACAAACGATATTCTTATTTGAGTATTCCACCTTAGATTTATGTTATTTAAACTCTGCATCCTCTAGAGGCTGAATGTTTAGAAGTAAAATACTCAATCTTCACTTACCATCAAGTTTTAAAGGATACATCATAACATTTACATCAATTCAGTTGGTAGATGCCTTAATCCAAAGTGACTTTTGTTACACTCACGGTTTCCAACCCAGAATTTTTACATTAATTTTACATTTTAAGTATATTGGGGCCTTAAATGTTTTCATCATGATTTGCAAAAGCTGTCATTGCCAAAATTGTTTGTGAAAAAGTTTAAATAATAAAAAAAATTTGAGTTGTAAGTTATGTTTTTCATCACATGCCATGACCATCACAGACTTCATGAAAATAACCCTTTACATGTACCACGTTAGACCCAATCCACCTGAAGGTCATGATCAGGTCCTTGTTGTAACCTCAGGTTTTCCCGAGGATTTTCTTTTTCCCAAAAATGCTAGTAAACATTTTGCATTAGGCAAAAACTTATGCTGCCTTCAAATGCTGTCGGAAACTTTATTATTCCCACTTCTGAAAACATGATTACGAGCTCATTGCATTGAAGTATCAAAATGGGAGGGCGTTCATGAGCAATTTTTTACCTAGGAAACTCGTATTTATGATAATTCCGAGAACACTTGAAGTCAGCATTACTCACTTACTGACTTTACTCACCCAGGCTCTATTTTCTTCCACACACACACATATATATATATATATATATATATATATATATATATATATATATAAAAAATATAATATAATATTGTCCTCCTTATTACACTTGTGGTGTTCCTGGTCAAATATGCTTATGAATATTTTGTCAACTCTCAGTTAGGACAGGTTTTGTTTTTCTTTTTGGATGTGATTGATTGTAGGCCTCCTTTATCTGAGCTTATATTGGTCAAAAATGACCATTCGTTGGAAATAAATGGGGGAGAAACATTTAGTATTCAGAAGCATTTTTATCATGTTCATGTTCACATATGTAAATGTGTGCTTGTAAAGATAAAGGTCTCGGACCTGTGCATGCGTGGATACATCCTCACTCACACACACATTCATGTACACAAACAAACTCTTTTGAGTATTAAAGGCTTTCTTTTCCTCGGAGATGAACTTTTTACCCTGGCCTGATATCAATTGGTTTCAAAAATAAATAAAAAACCTGTCCTGATTTAAAGAAAATAAGTTGACAAAAAGATTGACTCCAAAATATTTGGTGATAATAAAAGCATAATGAGCATTTTTTTAAAAGGCAGAACACAAAAGGTGTTTCAACACAGATTTTCAACAGCACAATGGTTAATAGATGAAGCATGGTCTAAGTCAAAAGAGCCTGTTGTACTGAATCTTGTTTGTTTGTTTTTTTCTCAGTTGCAGTTTTGTAAGTCGTCGACTCAATGATCTGACCGGTCATAACCCTCTATGGAAGAGACTTTGTCAGAAGTACTGGCTCCTTACTGAGTAAGCGCACTCACAATGCCCTCATAATAATTTGATTCATTTTATGCATTTTTTTGTCTTTTTGTTGCATTTTTAGATTTGTTGTAATCAAAATATGGTGTTGTTTTTTTTTTGTTTTTTTGTTTTTCAGGGCAGACAAAACCCAACGAGGCCTGGCCTGGAAGGAGCTGTTTCAGGAATATTATTCTGATCTGGGCCGTTACATCGACTATTACAGCACTCTCAAGAAAGCCTGGGATGGACTGAAAAACTACCTGAATCAGAAATGTCCTCGAATGATAGCTTCACTTAAAGGTCTGTCTAAACCGTTACTCATCCAATCATATTTTGAAAAACTATGGGTGTTCATTTTCATACTATGATTGTTGTCTACTGAGAGTTTTGTTTTTCTTTCTCTGAGAAGAGGGAGTGAGGGAGGAAGAGCTAGACACTATTGAGGCCCAGATTGGCTGCAAACTCCCTAATGACTACCGTTGCTCCTATAGGATACACAATGGACAAAAACTGGTGGTTCCTGGGTAAGACTTACAAAAATATCCTTGATCATTTCAGAATCCCATTTCAAATGTTTTTTTATTAAATGTACTTTTTAACTCTTAAAATGTTATTATATAATTAAAGTATTTAGTTAAATGCTCATAAATTATTTGAATAACAATTGTACATACAAGCTGACAAAGTTCTCTTCCTCTACTCCTCCTCACCACAGGCTGATGGGCAGCATGGCTTTGTCCAATCACTATCGCTCAGAAGACCTGTTGGATATTGAGACAGCGGCAGGGGGATTTCAGCAGAGGAAGGGCATGCGGCAGTGTCTCCCACTCACGTTTTGCTTTCATACCGGCCTCAGCCAGTACATGGCCCTGGAGAGCACAGAGGGACGAACACGCAGTGAGATCTTCTATCAGTGCCCGGTTAGATCACCACCCTCAGACCGCAACAATCTACCATGCATAAACACGCACTCAAGCAGGGCTGGTAAACAATTCTGAAAAGTGCAATTGTAATGCGGATTGTCTCTTAAGGGGACAGCCAGAGGTTATATAGTAGCGAAAGGCCAAATGGTAAATGTTAAGTGCCTCCCAACTGGAACGTGACTGATAGGAGCTGAAGAAGTTCACCACATCAGATACAAGTCTGCTTTTGCATGTGGAGGTCTCCACTAGATAAGAGAGGGATTTTTCTTGTGTTGTTGCACTTTGACCAGTGAGGGGTGCTCTTTTCTTCCTGTCTAATACAGCTTATTCTGTTTTATGCTTTTTCTTCATAGGATCAATTGGCACAAGATCCCTCTGCGATTGACATGTTTATTACTGGTAACACCAAGACTGCATTAATGCATTGCAGTTTTATGGGCTGATTCAGATTATAAGATGTATCCTTTACTTTCTTTTTATCAGGTTCTAACTTTACTGAGTGGTTTACTTCCTACGTTGACAATGTTGTAACAGGAGAATACCCCATCATTCGAGACCAGATCTTCAGGTGGTGCACCTTTTTGTTATCTTGCACTTACTAACTTATGACTCAGAATATGAAATCACAAAAGCATATTATAATGCCACTTTACATTTTACCACCTTTGTGTTTGTTCAGGTATGTTCATGACAAACGCTGTGTGGCAACGACTGGTGACATCACCGTATCAGTTTCTACCTCCTTCCTGCCAGAGCTCAGTTCTGTCCATCCGCCACACTTTTTCTTCACCTATAGAATCAGGTACTTCACAAATGCACACACATGTTAATTTGGCTTTGATCATCTGCATCAAGCTATATATGTTTATGCTGATTAAAAAAAATCTGAAAAAAAACCCCCCAAAAACAAATGTATATGCATAAAAAGTATTATTAAACTATGACCCTTTTACAAAACAAATGAGGTCAAATGCTCTGAACAAACATAATCCTCTGGCATGATCCGGCCTGCCATTAAAAAAAAATACGGTTGACCTTTTAAAGAGACAAAAAACCTGTTTAAACAGGACACATCAATGTGAATGTTCATTTACGCTTTCATTTGTCCTCATGTCAATAGGCTTGAGCACACCAGTAAGTAAACGGTACATCTGTATACTGTAACCAGTGTAGACAGCAACAGTGATTGTAATGGATTGTTGACATTCACGTCTGATGCAGACAGGTGTCAGGCATTAAGTAACTGAACTCCAGTGGTCAGGACCTATGATGCAATGTCTTGCTCTCGGCGGATATATGCAAATGTAAAAACAAAATCCATCTTTGCTCTGCAGAAATGGCCCAGAAGCTGCATCTGTGCATGCATCGCTGTGTGACGCTCCGCTCAATATTCCGCTCCATGCCAGTGCGCTCTGCTCAATCGCTTATGGCTCAAGCGTAGCGTTCATACTCCTTAGCAAAAAACATAAAATAACTTTGCAGTGAGTATGTCAAAAAATTCATCTTTGCTAAGTCAGGTTCTCCACACTTTTTCTTCTTCGTTCTTAATTTTGATGTTTACTGTGCATTAATGTATGTAAGGTTCCAACTTTATTAAAACAATATTTGAACTCCATAACCTTAGATCTATTTCTTATTTAACATATTCTCAAAAGGCATTCTGGATTGACCGAGCAAGCGGAGGAAATATTACCGCTTCGCTCACATACTCCGCTCGCGCAGACTGTTTATTACAGCTCAGAGGTAGCTTGGATTAATTTACACTGCATTTACGAAAAACAATGCTATTTGGTTGCTTTTTTTATTTAATATTTAAATGTGAAAGGATTGGAAAAAAAAGAAGTTAAACTGGCAATACCATGAACCTTTAAACCAGTCATTCATTCAAATGATTTGTTCAAACATCAGATTTATTCGGTCATTTAATCGTTCATTAAACCCATTTGTTAAAATCGCTGATCCATTCAGTAATTAAACTAATTTCCTCAAAACGCAAATTCATTCAATGATGAAGCCCCACAATGTGTTGCTCTGAGGTGCAAAACAGAAGTGCTGTGGTTTCATTTCAAAACATTTCCATTGACAAAATAAAACAAAAACGGACAATATTGACCGTAATAAACCGCAGCGTCAGTTCTGGCAGGTCACATCACTCAAGCTGGCATCAGCTGACTCCCAGGTGACTCAAGTCTACCTATAGGAATACGACGCCTCTCACGGCATCAATATATGAGCTCTTCACTATTATCAGTGGCTAAATACCCTCCTCCATATTAAATTATTGACATTAATGATATCTGCACATATGTTGGTTCTGTTCTGTTTAACCCGGGGGGTGGGGGGGGGGGGGGGGGGGGGGTATTGCTGCTCTCCCTGCTCTTATTCATGCTACGCTGCATGAATGCGCAGGGAGTTCTTGCCAAGAACAGAGCCATATCGCCGAAACAAACTCTATGCAATTATCAAGCAGATAATTTGACGATAGTGGTCCTGACAGAATTGACAGTATGTCTAAAATGTAACTTACATTGCTAACATATATTTTAACTATTTAGTAAAGTCAATATGACATTAGCCATCAAGATAAATAAATATCCAGAATAAATATAAGTATAATTGGTGTACATATAAGACAAAAAACTGTGTGTTAACATTGTTCAAATGATAATTACGATACTAACTTAGAAGATGCATAATATTTCACACCCCTACTACCACACCTCCTCTATTTCTTCTCCCAGTGCTGCTGTCTTACCAAAAAGTAGAGATGTCAGTGTGGAATTTGTAAATAAAGATCAAGTTAGTGAAATTTTCAAGCTGCTTTCTGCTGTTACTTGCTGTAATGCAACGCAGCTGTACTAAGACTTGACATAGGATTATACAATGAGCTGAACCTATGACCTCTGAGCTGTGCCATGCAACAGGATTGAGATGGCAAAGTCGGCCCTGCCAGAGAATGCATGCCAGCTAGACAGTCGGTACTGGAAGATCACGAATGCAAACGGAAATGTGGAGGAGGTCCGAGGCCCTGGCGTCGTGGGTAAGAGCCCATCCCTGTAACTAGTAAACTAGAACAGTTCGCACTGGTAACAGATATGTTGAATTATCATGATGAGACATTGTGACAGTGTCTTTCAGACCTTATAATTTATATTGTGTCATCTGCTCAACTTTTTAAAGAACGTCCTGCATCTGTTATTTTTGCGTGTGATGTACGTGCAGGTGAGTTTCCAGTGATGACACCCGGTAAAGTTCACGAGTATGCCAGCTGTACCACGTTTTCCACCACTTCCGAGTACATGGAAGGCCACTACACATTCCACCGGCTCAAGAACAAAGAGGAAGTGTTTGACGTATCAATCCCACGATTCCACATGGTTTGCCCACCATTCCGTGACTCAATGGTACGGTCGGTAAGTTGCTTTTATGTCTTTCTGTTATATCCAAGAAAAAAGAATATCCAAGGTTCTAATGGGTGTACATTTGTCATTGTAAATCCCTCGTTCTCTCTCATTTAGAGCTCAGTCAGTGAGGTGTCTGCTCCTTATGACGATGACAATTCATCGGACACAGATGACTATGAGGAGGGAGAAATGCGTGGCATGAACATGGCTGACCCAGGAGGGCGCTGCCCTCGACATGTCTGATGCACTTTTTCATGCCCCCCGGCCAACACCCACCCACAGATACTGATGCATAGACACTCTCACACAAACAGGAGAGCAGGAGGACAAACGGAGCTTTTAGGCATCCATTGTTTATTGTAGAGCGCCTTTGTGCCTGTCACCTCTTTTTCCAGTTTGTGAGGGCATGTGTCTGGTTGTGGAGTGGTTGTGTCCGTGTGCGCCTGTGGATGTGTGAGATCATTGTGTGTGTGTTTGAGTCTGCAAGTGTGTTTTGTGATTGAGTGAGAGTGAGGGAGTTTATTGAATGTGTGTGAGATTGGCTCTTCTTGCCTAGGATTCACAGTGACCTGCCACTTATTTAAAGGGATAGTTCAGCCGAAAATTGAAATTTACTCACCATTTTGTCATTCCAAACCTGTATGTGTTTCTGTCTCCTGTCAAACACAAAAGAATATATATATATATATATATATTTTTGTCCATGCAATGAAAGTCAGTGGGGTCCAGTGTTGTTTTGGACCCCACTGACTTTAATTGCTTGGACAAAAACAGTTCTTCAAAATATTTGTTTCACAAAAGTAAGAAAGTCGTACACATTTGGAACGACACATGGGTGAGTAAATGACACAATTTGCATTTTTGAACTATCCCTTTAAGACCTTACAATTGCAGTAAGATCATGAGCAGAAAGTATGACACTACTGTTAGCAGAGTGCACACACACAGAATCAGTGTGTGTGTGTGTGTGTGTGGCATATTTCACTGAAAGGCAAAAATGAATCCGTCCCATTCATTTTCTCCGCAAGGCCTCAGGTATTGTGTAGCGTGGATGTGCTTGTGTATATATGTTTGTGGTTGTGTCGTCCGTACAGAGGGTTTCAGGGACAGGCTGAGGTCCAGACCTCGTAAAGTGAAACTGGTTTATTCAAAGATGAGTAAAAAGCACATAGACCCAAATCAGCCAGTTCATGCAAACTTCAGCTAACCTGCACAAGTAATCATTACTTGTTCTTGTGCTCTGTGTTGGTTCGCTGTTCCGAGGTGCTGATGTTCTGTTCTCAGAGAAACGCGTGGATGTATGTAAACAGAAGGTCAGCCAGAGCACATTGGTGTTAAGGAGAATATTTTTATCTCATCTTAAGGGCTGGAGGTTACACAGACTGCTGTGAATAGCAAGATAAGATAATTTTATGATAAGTTTATGGCATTGTTATGACCTTTTCCCTTAAAATCCTGTGTAAGAGGTAAAGGATCAGAAAACTGTATTTGTTGTCATTTACAGCTCAATTTTCAGATTGAAATGGAGGCAGACTCAAGAATTTCTATGCTTTTTCCTCCCTTCTCCCTTCCTATTAATGGCAATGTGAGGTAATCTTGCCTAAAGATATGTATGATTTTGATTTTCACGTTTATAACTGCAATTAATATGTTATCATCTTTGTAAAAAATTGCTGTGCAGTGGGATTTTTCAACAGCTTGCTGTTATGTTCTCTGGGTTAGCCCTGTCGAACCTCCCAGATTAGTAAATAACTTTTTTGTTTCTTCTTTTTTTTGTATGAGTTTTTTTATTATTATTATTTGGTGTAAATAAAAAGGTAATGGTGTATCAAGACTGTTTCACTATCCATTATTTGTTTACATTCTCCTTGTGATCAGGATACTTTCTACTATTGATATACAAAGATGCCATTGATCAGAATATGTTTCTCCTGCCAGCCACAGTACTATTGTCTCTTGAATACCTCTGTTTGAAAACACTTATTGTTCTCACAACACAAAACGTAGAGTCATTTCTCTCACTCTGACCCAAACCCTAACCCACCCTGTTAGTGTCAGTTGTCATGGCAACATGTTGAAGAGGCCTTGTTGTAGTCAGACTGATGTTTCTTTGTTTCGCCATTTGGGTTGTTTTTTGTTTTTTGGCCCACATCCCCTCTCATCTATTTACTCGTTCATTCTGAACTATTCTGAAAGGAAGAAATTGTAACATTTCTGTAACTTATCTTAAGTACTTTATACAGACAGTTTTCCTTAACTCGCTCAAGTGACCACAAGGAACAATACATCAGACTATTCATTACACATCAATTCAAATGATTGAACCAGTTTATATTGAATGGCCCTTTTTTTGTCTAGATGCCTAGATTTTGATCATGTCTGTGCAATAATAGTGAATGGGGTCCAGTGTTGTTTTGGACCCTACTGACTTTCATTATATGGACAAAACGGTTCTTCAAAATATTTATTTTAAAAATATTTTATGGCCCGCAGATCAGAAGTAAGACATGAGGGTGAGTAAATGATGACAGAATTTGCAGGTGTGAACTATCCCTTTAAGACCTTAAAAGGTTTTCTTCTGTTCTTCTGCCACAGCAGAATGAATCCTTGTGTAACCCTGCGTCCAGCAATGACCCATTCAGTAAACCAATGTCTGAAGCATGACCTGTGTAGTCAATGGGTTGTGGAAGAATTATTTTATATATTGCATTATAAATTCTTTTTAACAAGATTGTTTATACACAAGAATATACATCTTATAAGAACACTCTTAAAATGCAGGGTTGTTTCAAACCATGCTTGGGTCATGGATTTAAAAAAATCTAATTTCAAAAAGGGGGGGTTTGTGCATATTTGACCCAAACATGGAACAACCCAGCATTTTTTAGAGTGAGGGAGAGGAATGTCTAAGAAGAATAAGAGAAACTGATGCCATGTGTATGCAGTATGAAGTCAGGAGTGCTGATAGTGCTAAATCAACAGGGACAGTCAACCGATAGTCAAAAAGGTTAAAAACTAGAATTATTAAGAGAGAAGAAAAATTAAATATGTGAACCATCTTTGTGTCTTGTTCATGCAAGTAAGAATATAAATATTGTTCATGTTTGTTGAACGGCGAGATTTTTGCTCCTGGCGGGATTGATGAAACTGACGAATGGAAAGAGTGAAAAAGATTAATATTCAGCTTTTGACTACAGGATTGAGTGAGGATCTTAGAGAAGGCTGCAGTTTCATTCCTAAGAACAGAATAACATTGGAATTAAAGTTACAGAAATCACAATGTTGTACTAACAAAATTATTCCAATGAATAGCTTTGTTTCAGGGTCACTGTGCCTGCTGCTAATGTACAGTACATTACTTTGTGATTAATCAACTTAATGATTTATTATAGTGATAGTACTTTTTTCTTTTACGCATAACACTTGCTAATCTATTACGTTTAAATATTTTAGGACCCTATGTAGGTATACAATGAAAAGGACACAAAAACCCATTGTAGGGCACTGTGGGCGTGTTTAAAGAAGAGTGAGTGGGCTCAAGCTCTTCAGTTTTCAGACGGGTTTGGATGTCTCTGTGGTTGGATTCCTTCTTCACATTTGGGGTAAGACTACTGAACAGTCACTGAAAGATATCAGCATTCTGCTTAAGGACATTCTTCGCCTGTGAGCTAGCCTGATTTAGATGGCAATTGGACAACATTTCAAAAACTATTACCGTTTTACACATTTAGTTTTTTCATAGACATTGTTTTTTTATGGTTATAGTAGACAATTATAAAATGTGTGACGTTTTAATTATTTCAGGTATGGTTCATGTTTTATATGACTATGAATTGTGTAAAAGAAATGTTAATTCTGTAAATTCTTACAGAACTCAGACAAGAAAATCAATTAATCTATAATTTAATAAAAGGGAGACAAGCTGTCACTGGTTCAGTGTCTGTGCAAACACTTATGACATATTATTATTATTATTATTATTATTAATAAATTGGGATTTTTGCGTGAATCCTATTAAAATAAATTATTGGGTAAACAATTGAAAAAAAAACCTGGCATACATTAAGAGCAGAACATCAAGTATTTGTGAAGAACAAGTGTAGCCAATTTTTTCATAAATGTCAATATAAATATAAACAGGCTATATGTTCATTATTATATTAGGTATGAATGTTTAAGGATGTACAAGGCTGACATGTTCAGAATTGTACAGTCCAAAAAACTAATAACACACTAGCATATTATAATAAAGCGAACAACAATAATAGTTGTGATAGTTGCAGTAATAATGGTAGTAGCTAATAGGTCATTTTCGCCAGATCATTGGCCAAAACTGGATTTATCTTGGCAAAACCATATACTCCTTAAATAACCCACTTTCTCCAAGCAGAATTATGTTAGTTATCATAAAAATGAAACCTCTGTCATCATTTACTCAGTATAATGTTGTTCCAAACCTGTGTGACTTTCTTACTTCTGTGGAAAGCAAAGGATACTATTTTAGTGACTACATTGGCCATTTTGTACATATATATCTTCATTTATGCTGCACAAAAGTAAGAAAGTCATACAGGTTTGGAATATAATGATGGTGAGTAAATAATAACATATTTGGGTGAAATATCCTGTTAAGTATTTTTGGGACAGTGCATTGGGCTGCTTGAGCAAAGGAAGGTGTTCATCGCATAAACCTTTGAGCTGCTTTATTCCCTTTAGGATCTGATCATATTCTGAATGTGAAGGTTTGAGTTTAAAAAACTAAATTTATGATGATTTTCTTTTTTAAATCTAAATTTATGATGAACATTCAGTTGCACCAGTTCAGTTCCCCTCTCTCTCTTTGTCATGATTAGACTTGTAAACTGAAGGCATTATGAAAGTTTCTGTTGGAGTGTGTGTGGTGTTCGTTCTGGCATTGGTGGGGTTTGGTATGTATTTCCATTAATCATGTTTTCACAGTGCATAACATGAGTTTTTGTTCTATTTTGCATTATTATTCTTGCAAAAAAATTCTCTGTTTCTTTCTCTTAAGGCTCTGCAATTAAATGTTACAGTTGTAAGGACTACTCGGGCACATGCACTAAAATTCGAGACTGCTACTATGATGACGCCTGCGTGTCCGTCTACGAGAGAGGTGTCAGCTCACTCATACTTAAAAAAGTCTTTCTGTACACTAACAAATTGTCAAAATGGCCCACCCTTTCCATGACCCTTTGACAAGTTTCTCCACTTTCCTTTTTTTTTTTTTAGGTGGCGACACATACAGGCAGTGTATAAAGTACTCTGATTGTGTTCAAAGCACCATTGCTGAGAAATTTCCCAAAATTTCCAGCTTCAAGTACTCCTGCTGTACCTCTGACCTGTGTAACACAGCACCTGTGTCAGTGTCCAGCCGCTCTGTGCTGGGAATACTGCTCTCACTAGCACTCTTCTGGTGGGGTGTTCTCTAAAACATCACAAACACAACTGCTTCTGCATTGTTCCTTGTAAATCTGGTAGTGGTATCATGCAGTGAGAATGCAGAGATCTTCTATATCTTGAGTTAAGTGGTCAAAGAAGCATTCACAGCTTAAATCTCAGCTGTATGTTAAAACCGTGTTCACAATGCTAAAGCTTGTACGCTAAAGCTTGTTTTGTTTTTTCTTCCATTTTGCACTTAATAGTGAAAGACGTCTAATTATAATTTATTGTGTTAAAATATTGCTCTCATTGTGTATGTGTACTCTTTCACAGCTAATCCTTTTACCCAGAAAAGTGGTACAGCTGAGTGGGTTGTGAGGATTCTGATGCTGAGTTTTTCAAAGAGTTAATGTGTCATATCCCTGTCATTTTTTATAAATGCCCTTTATACCTGCTTTTCCTCTGCCATCTGAAGGTCTTTTTAAAAACTTAAAATCACTTGAAAAACATTGTGTGATGTAGACATGTAGACTTTTCAGTGCACTGATTAGCTTCTTGTTACCACTATAGCCAGCAAAACTTACTGAACCTTTTTGTGACCAATAAAAGGAACATGCAGTTTTATGCAAAATGAGAGTTTGAGAATTCTGTTAAATATTTAAGACTCCATATGCATCTCATTTCTAATTAAACTAAGGCTATAAAGCATACAGTGTGTACATGTATATTTATATGTTTTTCTGTAATGGGTCAGTAGGCAATAAGAGTTTACATTTCCAAACATTCATTTTGGCATTAACTGTAATAATCTGGTGGGATTTTTAGTAACAATGAGCTGGTATGCTCCACATGGAGATCCGATCTCAACATCATTGAGACTGTCTGGGATTACACGAAGAAAAAGAAAATACTAATGTGCCTAAGACTTTTACATATCATATTTAAACTGTAGTCTTTCTATAGATGTTGTTACGATTCTATTCTTAGAGCGCAGGGAAACGCCACACACAACTACTGCATAAACAATAAGATTTATTTAACTAAAGAAATAAACGTGTAATATCAATATAATCAGTATAAATGTTAATCAGCATGTAAACATGTGAATGTAAGTAGCAAAGAAGTGACATCAGTTCAAACCAAACATAGCGTAAAGTACAAAACACAAAAGGGGAAGATGGCTCAAACCAGAACTCCAATGCGGCTGTGGGCTCCCGTAATCCCCACCTCCCATCTGTTCTACTGTAGCACACAACAACCACTGTTCGCCTCAGTCACTTTTAAAGTGCCATGATTTAATTCAGGTGTAGAGTCACGCCCTCCAGCAATCACCTGTATCTCAGGGACAAACATCAAACTACTCACTGAGCTCTCTTTATAGTTTCTTGTTTTTAAGCTGCTTAAAAATTTGAGGTATGACTGTGTGTAATTTATGATGTACCAAACATGATGTCTCTTCAGGCAATGTTAAGCACATGATTTAAATATTACATCCCCCTTGGAATTATGAGATTCTATCTTACATTGTCAAAATTGAGTTATTCACATATTCTTATTCTCTGACAACAAATTATTTACATTATGTGATATGCCCATGATTAGCAAATATCATTGCAACACCACATTATTTAAAGTAAATAATCATGTGCTTTTTTTCAATTCAATTCAATTCAAATTTATTTGTATAGCGCTTTTCACGATACATATCGTTTCAAAGCAGCTTTACAGAGAATGGATGTCAACATTACAATTTAAAGAATGCAGTTAGCAAATAACATAATTTAGTTAATTCATTTACAATCAGAGTTAGCAGTTTTTTTTCCCCCAGGAGTGTTTTTTCTATAAAAGCAGTCATTGAGATCTCATAAAGGAATGAAGATGACCGTCACTGAAATTTTATGAAGGAACAAAACTGACTGTCTCTGAAATCTCCTAAAGGAACAAAACCGACTATCATTGAAATATTGTAAAGGAACAAAACCGACCGTCACTGAAATCTCATTAAGGATCAAAACTGACTATCACTGAAATGTTGTAAAGGAGCAAAACCCACAGTCACCGAAATCTCGTAAAGGAATGAAGATGATCATCACTGAAACCTCATGAAGGAACAAAACCGACTGTTATTGAAATCTTGTAAAAGAACAAAACCAACCGGCACTAAAATTTTCTAAAGGAACAAACTGACCGTCTTTGAGATCTCGTAAAGGAACAAAACCGACTGTCACTGAAATCTCAGAAAGGACCAAAACTGACCAAAAATTTCGCAGAGAAACAAAACCTTCTGTCATTGAAATAATTGAAAGTAACAAAACGACTATCATTGAAATCTCATAAAGGAACAAAACTGACTACCATTGAAATGTCGTAAAGCAACAAAACCCACCATCATTCAGATCTGGTTAAGGAACAAAACTGACTGTCACTGAAAACTTGTAAAAGAACATAATCGACTGTCATTGAGATCTTATAAAGGAACGAAAATGACTGTTACTGAAATCTCTTAAAGGAACGAAGATGACCATCACTGAAATCTCACGAAGGAACAAAACCGACTGTTATTGAAATCTCCTAAAGGAACAAAACTGACCATCTTTGAGATCTCATAAAGGAACATAACCGACTGTCACTGAAATCTCGTGAAAGAACAAAACTGACCGTCACTGAAATCACATAAAGGATAATAATAACTGACTGTTATTAAAATCTCGCACAGGAACAAAACTGACTGTCTTTGAGTGGCAGGTGGCGTGGCAGGTGGCTGTTGGAGAGGGAGGTGGCAGATGGAGTGGCAGGTGGTGTGGTGGCAGGTCGAGTGGTGGGTGGCAGGTGGAATTGCAGGTGGCTGTTGGAGGGGCAGGTGGCATGTCGAGTGGCAGGTGGAGTGGCAGCTGGCAGGTGGAGAGGCAGATGGAGTGGCAGGTGGCAGGTGGAGCATGGTGCAAGATACTTCTTGAATACTGGATGGTATACTGTTGGGGTTCAACTTGCCTAATATTTACTGGACAATGATTCACTTAATCAATTTGACCCTTTGCAAACAGTTTGATTGACAGGCGACCTGACCAATCATAACCCCAAATCCGCCATTTTATCTGACAAAGCAGTCAGGGGAGTTAGTAGATTAACATTAGTGAACTTGAACTTCAAAAATTGTGCATACTCACGTCTTTCCGCGGTTGAAACAACATTCCTTCTGATTTCCATTCATGTTTATTTGATGCTATAAATGAACTAGTATGAAGAGATGATCGGTTCACGAGCCAATTGAAGGAGCTACAGCGATCTGTCACGACACATTAAAGAGCCACTATACGGTATTTATTGTTTAAACTTCTTTCAAAAATTACAATTTATTAAATATGAAACTGTTTAATACATTGTCAGAGTCCTCTTTGCTCAGCGATTAAGTAGAACATTTAGAGAACGTTCTTATAACAAAATGTTTTAGCTAGGTAGATTTTCATTTTATTGGCTAAAGGGGATGTTGTATGATATTATTAATTTTTTTTTTGTTGTATTATTACATCATTATTATTGCATTTTGCATCATAAATGAAGATGTCCCATATTGGTTAACCTAAATTAAATGCAATTGATTCACACATTATTGAACTAAGAGACTGCATAACAAATTCTTGTCATAAATGTGTTTCAAAATGGACTTGAACAGATTATTGCTATTGATTGAGACTATGTGTTCCACATCAAAGTTGTACAATGTTTAAGAATTTTTACAAATCCACTGTAATATAAAAGATGTGGATCGCTGAAATCTGTGGATGTTGATGTCTTAAAGTCCCTTTATTCAGTAATTTGCTGTGCTGCCTTTGTTGTTCAATTATTTACACCCTCCTCCACACTTTTTTTCCAGTCTCATGTCCCTTTTTTCCTCTTCTTGGAACACAAAATGAGATACATCACAAAAGCCCTGCTTTTTGGCCAAACAGCAAAAGTGCATTTTTATTACAAGTGCTCAATAGCCATTTTGCTTGCTATAAATGAAAAAGAAAACTAGACTAACTTGTTGGTCTATTCTGTTTTCCTAACATGTTTTGCATGAGGTATGACAATTTATAGTTTGACCCACTGCTTTTGGAACAGAGTGTTTAACTCATGTCAGATATATATATGACCTTATGACTTCTTCACAGACCCTTACTGTTTGTACAGCTGAACTCAATTAGGGCCAAGAGAGAAAAACCTATGAATGTCTTACTGGCACTGAGGGGATAGTGTGAAATATACATATGTATAGCATGCAGTAACCAAAGCTGTTACTTAATATCATTGGGCACATGATAAAATATCTAGGATGAGCCTCCCATTAGCTCAATTTAGTTTTTTGTTTTATTGAGTAATCTACACTAGTTCAAATGGAGATGCTAACAGAACACTGCTGATAAAACTCTGTGTGAGGAACAGCTCCTGACGATTGAGTGTTGCACATATTCATTAGTTTGAAAAAACACAATTGTATTTTTTCAAATATTTGCACTGTCATTGTTGCCTCATAAATCGCTGCCCTGTTGACTCTTGTCAAGATTTTCTTTGAGACAAAAACTTTCCCTTTTTTCATTCTTATTGAGACTCTCAACATGCAAACACACAAATCCCACAGCAATCCCTGAGCTTTGGAAGTGTTTAAACAACATAACACTCAGACTGCTCAAACTGTTCAAACAGGATCTCAGACATCCAGCTGAGCTCAAATAGAACCAATACAATAAATGTATTAGTTAAACAGAGGCAGGTGAACAGTTCACGTAAATGTGGTTATATGAGACTGATTGTTGATGAGATAATCTATCATGTTTCCAAACATTTTAACATTGTATTTCTTTAGAGCTTCAGGAAAGTAGATATGGTGACAAATGTATTATTATGCCATTAACGTGTTTCAAACTCTTCAGGAACGTGCTCTCATGTAAATGTATTCAAATGAACTTTTCGTGGTATAATTTTGATTCATTGAATCATTTTGATTCAATGAACACAGTTTATACAACAATGGGCCACACATAATGTCTCTGATTTCCTGACCTCCCAATGTTTTAGGTAATCCATTGTTTGTAAGAATGCATACTATATTTGCTAATACAACCTCATGTATGTAGTGGTCAGAGGTTTGCTGTTTGCTACGGTGAAAGACATTGTCATGTGTATAAAGCTTCTTTCAAGCCTGAGGTGTTCTGAGTTTGCTCAGTCTGTTTAAGTGCAGGGGGACTGTTTGAAGATCTCACAAAACTGCTGCGGGGTGGTCCTGTGAGAGAGGAGGAGGACAGAACAGAAATGGGAATGGACACAAAGAGGAGAAGGTCTTTAAAGAGCAGACACTTCCCCAGTAGGTGAGACACAGAAGGAATTCAATTCTAGGAGAGGAAGATGCTGAGGAAGATCAAGAGAAAACCATGAATACAGATTGACGTATGTTCTTCCTTCAAAAAGACAATTTGAAAACAGAGAGAGAGCAATCACACAGAAGAAGGGATTGGACACATTTAATAACAGAAGCACAAGACAAACCTTCAGGAAAAGCAGGTATGAAATTCTTTGGTTCATGTTGGATTTTCACCTGAGCATTGCTTTTGTGGACTAGATTTTATTGCAGCTTTTCCTATAAATGTAGTATGAACATCATTAAAGTTTTATATTAGACGAAAGAGAATATTTGCCATATAGTGATTGATTGAATTAATGTTCTGTTTTATTTACATTTATTGATTTAGCAGACACTTTTCTCTAGGGCATTACAACCAGTTTATCATGAGCCACAATGTTTCAAGATTAGTACACAAGATAAAGCAGAAGTTAAATACAGAAAGTGTAACATACACTGCCTGGCCAAAAAAAGTTGCTGTTTGGATTTAAGTAAGCAAATACTTCAGAGTATATGATTGGATTATTATTGCAGTGATTAATATGTTCCGGACATGTTATGTGTTTGGCATCAATTATTATAACCCTAACTGGTGCAGTATGTATGCAGTATTCTTTTCATTTGTTAAAAAGCCATGTTGGAAGAGGTATCACAGCTATATTTGAGGGTGGCAATTAAGATTCATTGGGCTAAAATGGTGGAAATCTGGTTCAGGGAGCATGAGGAATAATTTTCACACATGAATTGGCCACCACAGAGTCCTGACTTCAATCCATTGAAAATGTTTGGAATGTGCTGGAGTAAACTTTACAGAGTGGTTTGAATCTTCCATTGTCAATATAAGATCTCAGCCAAAACTTAATGCAACTCTTGCTGGGAATAAATGTTTTGATGTTGCATAAGTTTCTTGAAACAATTCCACAACAATTAAAAAGCTAAATGCAGTCCAGCAACATATTAGAATTTTTTTTTTTTTTGCCCATACAGTGTATAACCATTGTGATGCAGTTATTTATTTTGAGAATGAAGGGATACAACCAGAAATAATGTTCTTTCTCATCTATTTTTAATGCACAGCTTCCAATAACTTTTTTTTCTTTTGTCTTTAAGGGATAGCTCACAGAAATCGAAGAGGAAGAAGGAAAAGTCACTGACACTTTCAGCTCATTTGTGGGAAGCTTCTAAATATTAAACAAACAAGAATCTGGGTGAAAGACAAGGATATAAAGCTCATCCAATCATCAGTTCAGAAAGAAGCTTTTCTTGAAAACTATCACTGTGCCAAATCATTCATCCCTTTTAGATCCCTTTAAAAGCTCTGTTCCGTCTTTCCTGCGCATGCCATCTACTTGCTTTTTGCGCTAGGTGCAAGAGTGTGGCTCTCAGATGTCTGGGTCTCAGCCCTTTCCTTCACCCTCTCCCTTTCCCTCATGTGACTACAGTGAATGGTCTCCAACTTGGGTGCTGATTCCGAGTGTGTACCTCTTGGTGTTTGTCGTGGGCTCCCTGGGTAATGGCTTAGTGCTATGGGTGTACCTGGACCGCCAAGTGAGAGGCCGCAGGAGAATTGGCAGCTGCTCCAAATCTTCCCAGACCTCGGATCCTCCTCCTTGCCGCTCCCCCACATCTTCTCGTTCGGTGACAGAGTCTTTAATAGCCAGTCTAGCGTTGGCTGACCTGGCCTTTGTCATGACCCTGCCTTTGTGGGCGACATACACAGCGCTGGGCTACCACTGGCCCTTCGGCCGTGTTCTGTGTCAGGTGAGCAGTTACATTGTGGCACTGAACATGTATGCGAGTGTGTTTTCTCTGACTGGGCTTAGCGTGGAGCGTTACTGCGTCATCATACGACAACGTGGCAACAGCTCAAAGCAGGGACGGTCAACCACACGTGCCAAGTGGATTGTGGGGATCGTGTGGCTGGCGGCTGGAATCCTGGCACTTCCTGCTCTGCTTCTGCGGACTGTTAGGGAGGTGGATTCGGAAATGGGAGCTGATGGCGAGGGACAGGAAGGACATGCGTCCTCCTGCTTGTGTGATATGGACTACTCCAGTTTGATCTCAAGTGAACTTGACCCAGCAGCTACTGAGCAGGCGGAATTGATGTGGTCAGCAGCTTTGGGGTTAAAATCAACTCTTCTTGGTTTTCTGTTACCTCTCGTAGTGCTTCTACTCTGCTACGGCTGGCTGGGGCGTCTCCTTTCCCGACACTTCAGCCTGGGCGTGCGCCCCGATCATACGCGCCAACGCAGGCTCCTCCGCATCATCATCACTCTTGTGCTGGCCTTCTTCCTCTGCTGGCTACCCTTCCACACCAACAAGACACTCTCTGCTATGGTGGAGCTGGGCATCCTTCCCTTTTCCTGCAGTTTTGACCAGTGGTTGGTGGCAGCCCATCCATACTCCATCTGTCTGGGCTACATAAACAGCTGTTTGAACCCTCTGTTGTACGCTTGCTGTGACCCAGCACTCCGGAAACACTGCAGTGGTCTGCTCGTGTGCGTATGGGTCAAATGCAGAGGTCAGAAGGGAGGACAGGAAGAACAACGCAAGAGTTCACCAATACCATCTGGGACACATGAAGTGACAGTGAGCAGAGATGAGCAATGAAGAGGTGCAAACAGACTCTGAGACCGAGCTGAACGATTTCTGTGGAAAATTCTTAAACAGGACTGTGAGAATCAGATCATTTTTTCCATTAATCTGTGAGATTTAGCATGAACTTCACCCCCTCGAGAAAGCAAGCTGCCAGCATAGTGTGGGAACTGATAAACAGACAGGATCCAGAGAACGTTTTTCCCATGACATTATGCCAGAGTGAAGAGGAGCTAACAAGTTTTAGAAAATAAAACTGTACCTCCTATCAAACTGGTGTAACAACTGCAGTGTGGGCTTGGTGCTGAATTATGAACAGCTACAGCATGTCATTTGCCCTTATATGAAATAACTTTTAATTATTATTATTATATTGTGTAAAATAAAACGGAGTCTATTTAGTCATATCAATGACTTGCAGGGTCAGCAGGCATGTATTTTTGTATGTTTAAATGTAAATTTGTACAAAAAATAAATAAGAAAATGTAGGTGGTTTCCTTTCCTAATTTAGTTTGGATTGGACACTGTATGACCAATGGCAGATTGGGAGTGTTTGAAATCGTTCATCGTTGCATTGTTGCAACACCAGTGGAGCAGAAATGGGACAAAAAATAAATAAATAAATAAAAATGGGACAACTTGATTACAAAATATCCAAATCTCTAATAATAACAGAGGTGACATGCAGAAACATTACATTTCATAGAAAAAAAGGCACAAACAAATCATGGAAAAAAGGTTTGTGTTTTACTGAATTGAGAGACAAACAAAGTTTAACTGAAAAATATTCCATAAGGTCATCACTGTGAGGCAGTCCAGTCTAAATTTGGCTGATCCGTTTCTATCAGAACCAGGTCTTTACTCAGAACAGTACTGGATCTTAGCAGCACAGGTTTACAGGTGTGCCTGATCCTGCTGTTGGACCACTTACACACTCACATACGCACACACTTGCACACGCACGCACACACACACACAGCCCTCTACTGCATTAAGCATAGTATTGCAGATTGGCCTTCTTCTTCGCCTGCACCTCCAGAATGCCCTCCATGTAGTCCTCATGGTTCAGTTCAGTGGCCCCACGCCGCAGAGCAATCATGCCCTAACGCAAAAAATTGAACAATATACATTTAACATGTAATAACATTCAAGAGCAATGACTATTCCCATAAAAGAGTTTAAGTATAGCATTAAAGTGTTTGATTCAGATTCTGTTATGCAAGCACTGTGCATTAAACAAGAAGTGAGATGTAGCCAAGTATGGTTTCTCATACTCGGAATTTGTGCTCTGCACTTCACTCATCACACACAGCAGTGAGTATTGAACACACACACAGAGCAGTGCCAGCCATTTTTTTTTCCTGCAACTCCCAGGTAGCGTTTGGGGATTAGGTGCCTTGCTCAGGGGCACCTCAGTTTGTGGGTAATGAGAGTGGAAGAAAGCCCCCACCTACAGTACTGAGACTTGAACCCGCAACCTTCAGGTTACAAGTCAGACTCTCTAACCTTCAGGCCACAATTGCGAATGATATCGTCAGATGGGTTGTATCTTGCATTAAGACATATCTCCCCTTTTTGAAATCAAATTGTCACACAAATGACATCCAAGTGCAGGGCCTTGACCACAATCTTAACAGCACCACACAAAAAAGATATAAGCAGTAAATTAATTAAAGCTTGCAATGATCATACTTACAGCCTCAACACACACCGCTTTACACTGAGCTCCATTGAAGTCATCAGTACAGCGAGCCAATTCTTCATAGTTCACATCAGGACTATGGCACACAAAGAAATAAAGGGATAATGCAATAAATAATAGAAAAGAACACTCAGTTTTAGATTTTATAGAATTCTAATTCAAAGTTACGTAAAAGTTGCACTTTAGTTTAAAATATGGACAAATAACTATCATGCAATCCAAAAAGGCAATAAAACATTAAACATCAAAGCTTGATTTGCATTCAACTTCAGGTCTTACCCACAATTACTGCTCTACCACTACAAGTGTCTCATCTGTGCATGTATTTTTAAACGGTCATTCACTAAAGCAGACAAAAGCTCAACCTATTAATAAATAAATTAAAAGTATATTGTGTCATCACAACACCTAAGACCAACTGCGGCGCAAAAGAACGAATGCTCCATACCAGACGTTCATCTTGCGTGAATGGATCTGCATAATGCGAGCACGAGCCTCTTCGTTGGGCATGGGGAACTCAATCTTACGATCCAGACGACCTGAACGCAGCAGAGCAGGGTCCAGGATATCCACCCTGTTAGTGGCAGCAATAACCTTGGAGGAAACAAGAAAAAAACACATTGCAATATAAGGCTGACAGGCCCACGTTTGTGACAGAACAGACTATGGGCACAAGTGTGTACCTTCACTTGCATGTTGGGCTGGAAGCCGTCTAACTGATTGAGCAGCTCCAGCATGGTCCTCTGCACCTCTCTGTCTCCGGCCTTCTCACTGTCAAAGCGCTTGGTGCCAATAGCGTCTAGCTCATCAATAAAGATGATGGAGGGAGCTTTCTCCTTGGCAAGAGCAAAGGCATCACGCACCAGTTTGGCACCATCACCAATAAACATCTGCACCAGCTGAGGGCCAGCCAACTTCAAAAATGTTGCCTGAGAAAGGACCAAAGTGAGGTAAAGTGTAAGGCACCAACACAAAAACTGTAGTGATGTTAATATATCACACTGTAATTTGCTATCCGTTATGAATTCAGCAGAGCACTGCACTCTCTTTCTTTCTTTCTTGCTCAGAGACACTGCACCTTGGTTTGGGCTGCACAGGCTCTGGCCAGCAAGGTCTTTCCTGTGCCAGGTGGTCCATACATCAGAACTCCCTTTGGTGGTTGGATACCCAGATTCTCAAACTTCTCTTTGTGGTTCATGGGCAGAACAATTGCCTCCACCAGCTGCAAAGAGAAGAGCAGTGAACTCAGAAACTGCCAAACTGTCATTATGAGCTACTTCTGGTGACTGGAATGAGGCAATTTATTAGCCAGTACCTCTTGGATTTGTTTGTCAAGGCCACCAATGTCACTGTACTGCTCTGTGGGCCTCTCATCCACTTCCATAGCCTTAACTCTAGAGTCATACTCGGTGGGTAGAGTCTCCAAAATCAGATAGGAGTCCTTATTCACACCCTGTAAACAAGTCCAGAAGCACATTCAACACATTTCTAGGCAAAACAGACTTTTATAAACAGCATCTTGCACAAATCTGTCAAGGGATATTAATTTTCACTCACCACAAGATCACCTGGTTTCAGTTTCTCAGCATCCACCAAACCAATCACAGGCAGGAAATAGGTCTGCAATTATAGCACTAAGTATTAGTGATACACAGAAATGAATTTTTATAGAAATAAAGCCTTGGTAATTAATTTTTCGGTAACTGAACTTGGTATGCTGTTCAAGGTGTTGTGAACTCTGGTGACATCTTAAACCAATCATTGTAAAGTTCAATATTTCAGCTGATCAAATTTTACACACAGCACTACTCAAGAATAATTTTGGCCACAATGAAGTGCGTCTAGCCGTCCACACAGCTTACATGTCTACCTGTTGCTTATCCATATAGTGCGCAAAAAAACAGGCGCGGACACAGTCAAATCATCATCAGAGAAGAGCTACTTAAATGTCACTATTATGGTCAATTATTTCAGCCCTCCAAAACCAAAAATTGATTTCTGAAATTTCAGTGCATCACTACTCTATATGTCATACACCCTAAAACTCTTAAGACAAAATTACTCAAATCTAGAACCTAGACAGAGGTACTGGAAAATGTTTGTAAAGAAGAAAAGAAAAGCATGCGACAAGACTGTTCATATAATCGATGTAACTCACCTGCCGTGTGGAGGTTTTGATGACGGCACATTTGCCCTTCCTCTGTGAGTCCAGATCAATGTTGGCCCCATCCTCTTCCTGGTCATTAGGGTCTACATCCAGCAGCTTCCATTCAAAAACACAAAGCATACAAACTTTAAATCCCATTCGCAGACCCATTAAAAAACAGCCCGTTCTGGCAGATATTTTACCTCTATGACGTTAGAGACGAGGTAGGGCAGAGTCTTGTTCACTTTGATTTTCTCTGTGTTTTCCTTGATTTTGTCTTTCATGGCCTGCAGCTCATGAGTGACACGCAGAACTTCACTTTTCATGATCTGAAATCATATACATTATAATGAGACACAGAACTGCTTGCAGACACTGAAAACAATCTGATTTACAGAATGAAGGGTACCTTGATCTCACTGTCCAAAAGACGAGTCCTCTGAACAATCTCTTCAGTGGACATCTTAAGAACTTCCTCGCCGATGCCATCCTATAAAATACAGGTCTTTATTCATGAGCACGTCTGCTTGCCTTTAATCCTTCCAGACACTAATCTCATAAGTAATACTCAGATAAAACGTAATGAGCGGAAGAAAACATCGGTTACCATGATCACCGTTAGCTTACCACTGCTAAGGTTATCCTAGCAAGCTATCGTCACACTTTTACTAAAGATGTTTTGCGATCATTCTGTAATATTGGACCGAATTAAAA
Organism: Opsariichthys bidens; assembly: GCA_037194245.1. Classification (NCBI taxonomy): domain Eukaryota; kingdom Metazoa; phylum Chordata; class Actinopteri; order Cypriniformes; family Xenocyprididae; genus Opsariichthys; species Opsariichthys bidens. Next base: position 12,279,415 of record CM074280.1, on the reverse strand, counting down.
TAGAGTTGCTCTGTCATTATTTATCACACTGAATGACCTGAGGCATGTATGTGCAAACTTGTGAATGAAAAAATGTGTGAATGAAGCAAAATGAAATTCACTGTGTCATGCTATGCTCTTCCATTAGAAACCGTCAGACACAATGCTGGAGCTAAAACGACATTTAAACACGTTTCTTCCAAATAAACAGCATATTTATACTCGTAATGAACAACATTAACTAGTTTTGAAAAATAGAATAGAACCCCCCAAAAAACACAAAAACAGACCTCCACCTCATCCCAAACTGATCTGTCATTCAGCGACGACATCTTGAAATGCTGCTTCTTCTCAGGAACGTGTTTTTGTGGATTGCGTCAGAGAGCGTCACTGCCCCCAGCTGGGGCGGATGAAAACTGCTAGGGACTCATTCGTTTGCTCTCTGACTTGGGCCTCGTTTATAAAATGCAAAAAAGCGTTTTTTTTGTTGTTGTTTACTTTTTTTTTTTTTTTTTTTTTTTTTTACAAATAAATAACAATAACACTTTTGAGTACTATAGTATTGGATAAAATAGGTTTAAAATAATTAAGAGGGTCACCTCATGTTGAGATCACATGACCAACTGATGTATGTTGACCAGAAAACAAACAAACAAAATAAATAACTGAGTGCTTCTTTAATTCTCACCAAAGCAGGATATTTTCTTGCTTGATGTGTTGATTTCAGAGGCATTAAAATATTGATGTATAAAGCCATATAATTGTATATTTAAGTTTTTACATCAGACTATTAGACATGACTATTTTCAGCTCAGTTTTGGTTGATTCTAATCATTTAATATAATGCATGTTTTTTCCACAAACCTTTTACATCATCAAATGATAACTGGCTGATCCCCTGTTAAAGACCCATAGTTCAAATTAAATCCACAGTTCTTGGTACATATTTAAAAAATCATTACCCTCATATATTCTTGCATCATATGCAGGGCCTATAGGCAGAGTAGGCAATTGCCTAGGGCCTCGGTTATGGAGGAGGGGCCTCCATTACCGTAACATGGGGGAGCAAAATACTAGGCTCTTTTTCTATTGGATATAGATGAATTCACAGTGACTTTCACCTGTAATGAAATCAACTATTGTCACTGTATCAAAGTGTGTCCTACCTTCTGAATATATGAAAAAAAGGTACGAAATTGCAACTTTTCTGCAGCTGACTGACTTAAAGACACTGAATTATGATGGCGCCGAAATGAACATCCTTTGTGCAAAGCAAAAACAGGCATGTGAAGAAGTGCAGTTCGTAACGTAGCTGTGCGAGTTGTCATCATCTCTTATGATAATTGTAATGTATTCTAAAAATAAACGTGTTCTGTCGACCTCCAGGTAGATCATTTGCCGGTTTATAAGTTTAAAAGAGCGCGAGCACCTGTAGTTTACATTACTGCTCTAAGATAGTATACTTAGATACTTAATTTCAGTTTTCTAAACATAAATCTTTTGTTATATTTAATGAAAAATAAGCATACAATTTTATGAAGTAATTAAGTACTTCTGCTCAGTAGTTTGCCTCTCTCTCTCTTTCACTAGCAGTTGATTTGTGTAGGCTGATACATGAAGAACATTTACAATCCATGGAACCTCCCCATAACAGGTTCTTTACTGTGGGAAAAAACAGTTTCTTTAGATTCTTTTAGAATGTGCTTCACAGTAAGAAAAAAAAACTCCCTTTTGGCACCTTTATTTTTAAGAGTGTATAATACATATTTAAGGTGCCACTGCAATAAATCAATAGGAGGGGGAAGTCCTGTCCAAAAAAATGATCAAGGAATGATGTTCATTTACTGAAGCGTTTTTTCTTTTCTTTCATTTTACTGTAGCCCTGTAGAGTGTGTTAGGGTAAATAAAATACAAAAACAAACAAAAAATATGATAGCATCCCCAACAAACAAATAAGAGATTACCTTTTTAATATGGACATAAAAATAAAATATTCAAATTTTAATAACAGATGTTAAATAAAAAAGTAAGAAATAACATTTGTTTTCAGTGTTGATTAGTAGGAGGGCTGTGGAGTGGGGGGCCTCCAAATGTCTGGAACCACATGGTGGTGGAAAAAATTGAGATGAGGAATTTAAAAAACAAAAACAAAAAAAACTTTTGCATTCCCTTGCAAAGATGTTTGTGTTCCGACGCAAAGATATTATCGTTCCCTTGCAAAACCTGTTGTAAGCTCGGACGAAACCTTCCTGTTTAATGTCCCTCTGGTTGGCAGTAGTGTCTCAGTCAGCTCCGAGCATTAGAGTTTGAATTTGTTTGACTCAAATATAAGGAAATTCGGTCAGTGCTTAAGGAGTTAAGTAAAGTTGGGAATATATTCAAATATTCGAACTCCCCGGATCAATACCTCGTGAAGTAAACGTTATTAAAAAAACACAAATGCATCCAACAATTATACTCGCAGCTTTACCGCGGCGGGCTGGATTGAGGGCCAGTAGGTTGCCGGTGTTGTGATCACGGTCATTTGACTGCTTTAATTGGGATAACCCAATGCCAATTATACAAAAAAATATATAGTCATAAGAATATATTTATATAAAATAATGTTTCCATGCAGCAAGAGTGGTGGTATAACGGTGTTTTACAAGGGAACGCGATATATCATGCCAGTCTGATCTTGCTGGGTCACGTGACCTGCCAGTGTTGGCTCCTGCCAGCCAGTTGAAGATTGAACCCCCCTCTCGATACTTTTCTGTCCCTGGAGGCCACGGAAGAAGATACTTCTAATCAAACATGGAGGAGAAAAGAGGCGTGGATGTTTTCAAATGTGATTATTGAAAACCAAAAACATGGTTCCTTGTGTTAAAATCGCATTTGTTGAACTACTGTAGAGTAAAGTGTTGAAGGTGTAAAGACGCTAGGCAGTATAGGATAGTTGTGGTTTTGCTGTAAATACACGTTTTATTACGTACAGCTAACAGGGAAGCTCTAGTAAGCTCACATAGTGGATTAACATACATTCCAAACCATATCATGAAGACGCTTACTAAATGTTTATTTAACATCTGACAAGAAAATATTCAGTATTGAAGTATTGCATTATATTCAGTATTGCAGATGATGAGCACATCACAAGACTGAAATGTAATAGACATTTGAGTGATTTATGTGTGCTATTATGTAGAATAAAACAATGCTTACTTTACATGAATCTAAGTAATGTAAATAAACAAATGTACAAGAAACTAGACATAAGTTATCTATTTTATTTGTCTGTTTGTACTGTTGATAAATTAGGGAACATTTTTATTGGATAAGAAGTCAGTTAACACATCAGCAACTACCTCAACAATTTAAATGCAGTATTGAGCACAGAACTCACCGAGTAACTTCCTTCACCATTCCTCTGAGTGAGTATAGTACAGAAATTAATAATTAAAAAAATCTTTTTAAATTATAAATTTTAGTTTATTTGAATTATTGTTATTTCAAACTTTTCTGATTCTTGATTTCTGTGCATTTGCTGCAGAGCTTTTGTGGTGGAGCAGGACCTGCAAGGCAAGGTGACGGCGGAATTTGTGGGAAAACGAAACCAGCAGGACAAACTTGACCAAAATCACTCTTTATTGATTGAATTAAAGGATTGAACAACTTGAAGGCGAGTAAGTAACAACTGAATTTATATGTTTGGATGAACTAACCCTTTAAGCCCCCCAAACAGAAACTGTAATAAATGTATGCATGTATGCATTTATATTATAGTAGTACATTGAAAAAGTAAACTTCAAGAAATAAGCAGCTTAACTGAGTGTTTGTGCCCAAAACACTCAACAAAAAAGGATTTACTGTTATGCATTTGGCAGATGCTTTTATCCAAAGCAACTTGCAGTGCACTTATTACAGGGATGATCCTGGAGCAGCCTCATTCATGGCAAAGACAGGAGAAGGTGTTCATGGTGGTCAGCTGCTTCATCAAAATAAAGCTGCAGAATTGGAACAGCTGTGTTGAGATGGCAGTAGAATGGACAGTAGGAGGATTCAGCGCCTGTATGTCACGTCTGCAGAGCCAGCTTGATGTCACGTCACGTCTGCAGAGCCAGCTTGATGTCACGTCACGTCTGCAGAACCAGCTTGATGTCACGTCACATCTGCAGAATCAGCTTGATGTCACGTCACATCTGCAGAGCCAGCTTGATGTCACTTCACGTCTGCAGAGCCAGCTTGATGTCACTTCATGTCACGTCACGTCTGCAGAACCAGCTTGATGTAGCTTGATGTCACGTCACGTCTACAGAACCAGGTTGACGTCACGTCTGCAGAACCAGCTTGATGTCACGTCACGTCTGCAGAGCCAGCTTGATGTCACTTCATGTCACGTCACGTCTGCAGAACCAGCTTGATGTAGCTTGATGTCACGTCACGTCTACAGAACCAGGTTGACGTCACGTCTGCAGAACCAGCTTGATGTCACGTCACGTCTGCAGAGCCAGCTTGATGTCACGTCACGTCTGCAGAATCAGCTTGATGTCACGTCACATCTGCAGAGCCAGCTTGATGTCACGTCACGTCTGCAGAATCAGCTTGATGTCACGTCACATCTGCAGAGCCAGCTTGATGTCACGTCACGTCTACAGAATCAGCTTGACGTCACGTCTGCAGAACCAGCTTGATATCACGTCACGTCTACAGAACCAGCTTGATGTCACGTCACATCTGCAGAGCCAGCTTGATGTCACGTCACATCTGCAGAGCCAGCTTGATGTCACGTCACGTCTGCAGAGCCAGCTTGATGTCACGTCACTTCACGTCTACAGAATCAGCTAGACGTCACGTCTGCAGAGCCAGCTTGATGTCACGTCACATCTGCAGAACCAGCTTGATGTCACGTCACGTCTACAGAACCAGGTTGACGTCATGTCTGCAGAACCAGCTTGATGTCACATCACGTCTGCAGAACCAGCTTAATGTCACGTCACATCTGCAGAACCAGCTTGATGTCACATCACGTCTGCAGAACCAGCTTGATGTCACGTTACGTCTGCAGAACCAGCTTGATGTCACGTCACATCTGCAGAACCAGCTTGACGTCATGTCACGTCTACAGAACCAGAACCAGCTTGACGTCATGTCACGTCTACAGAACCAGCTTGACGTCACTTCACTGCAGACATAACGTGACGTGACATCAAGCTGGCTCTGCAGATGTGACGTGACATTTGACAAAATCTGAGGTTTAATTTTACAGACTGCTGAAACCTACAGAAATAAGCAAATGGATTGCAACAATTCACATAAACAACTGGACTCCAGGTAGAGAAACGTGGATTTGCAGTTATCATTTTGTGTCAAAATGTTGGATTCTGGAGTAAAATCATACCCTATATATTGTATCGTTACATATTGTGTTGACAACTTAAATATTTACCGTCGTATATTCTGCATAATTGGGTGTTTTAAATAAACACTGACAAAAATTATTCAAGCTTTAGGGCTGGACTATATGACTATCTATCTATCTATATCTATATATAAATCTATATATATGACATTGGTACAAGTGATCACTCCGATTTAGACCTACCTAAAGCGTTCACAAGTAGATTTGCTTTATGCATTTCCCCACCGTTGAAATCAGGCACACATATAAGTGTCAGGACACACGATTCCTGGCTGCATGTTAATATCAATGGATTAGGTTTCGTTAACATGTTATAAAGAACACTTTCGAGCCAAACCTTTAGTGTAATTGTTTGTTTTACTCCCGTTTTCGCAGTTTGCCCTATTAAATCTAGTCATGCAGCAGCTTCTTTTGCCACTCAGTCCACCAGGAAAGTGATGTAAATGCATACCCTCCATACTCCAATTCACTAAAATAAGAACGAGGTTAAGAAATTAATGTGCGTACGTATGTGTTTTGAGTGACTTAGGCAGAGATTTTTTGTGGAAGTTCTCCGGTGCACACAAATACGACAATGATCCACAAAATTATTAGTGAATGAGACCCATTGTCTTCTAAAATGAAAATATCAGAGGTTTGATAACTGATGGGAATCAGTCTGAAGCTTAAAAAAAAAATCTGTAAACTTTGCCTGCCTGAAATCTGCAGACTGGTTCTGACTTTTTGTAACTAGCATAAACTTTTCCAAACTGCAAATTGTGGCAAAGAATTTTGTGCAAATTGTGTAATGTATTCCAAGCTTTATGTAAACTAAATTTGCAGTTCTTCTTAGACTATTTTCATTTACCCTGTATTTGTTTTCTGCAAAATGACAATAAAATGTAAGATCATGAAACACAATGTGACAGCTAGTTCATGAAATGTTTCTGTATGTTAAGCAAGAGGATTTTGTGCAGATGATGGACAGCTAAGACAAAGACCAAAAAAAAGCATTCTCACATTTATTTGGGTCCTTTTCAATGTCATTAGAAATAAAAATCTCAACAGTTTCTGACTGGACTGGAGCTCTAATGGAGAAGCGGGTAGAAGTCAACCTCCACAACACAAACTCCAAACTCACTGATATGAAACCACAAAAGGCCTATCTGTCAAAGTGTCCAAGACGGGGGTCAAGCTTAGCAAAAAAATTATGCAAAACACATTTGGTAGACATCAGGGAGACAATACAGTGGCTCAAGGTGCAGTCTGCTATTAACAGGACAGAGAATATCAAGTTTGTCAGTTCGTGCATGAACCAGTTGAGACAAACGCAGATCTATAATTACCTTTTTACTGACGAGCATTATGGCTGAGCACAAAAAAAAAAACAGGTGTAAGGGGCCTGTACTGGATTCAGGCACAGATGGTCTAGAGCGCCCTTGAGTGCTTCTTCACTGAAATTACACTGTGGTTATGTATACAAATCCCTGGGTATTAAAATAAAGCTCTTCATGATTTCAAATCAAAGCAAAATCACAATGTAGTGGAAAGGTACTGATCAATTAATAGTAATAATCCTGGAGGCTGATGCAGACTGATTATCAAAAAAAGTTTGTCATCTTAAACAAGTGCATACGAAGGATTAGGAGTCCAACTTTGTGGGCCAGCTCAATTATATTATCATAATTATAGACTATGCTGATAGCTTCCCATTCAAAAAAATCTCTTCTGCTCAATGGCATACATCTTCCCTGCAGGCAACTTTCTGAAGAACAGACTGTTGCCTCTGCTCATGTTGCCCTGAGACACACAAGGAGAGAGGGGAAACCAGAATTAGATTATCTGACAGTTTCTTTAGTTATCAGGTCACAGTAGAAAAAACAATCAACAAAACATTTTTCTCTGTTGCTCAAGATCTCACTGCCACGCATCCAGTCAACACAAACTTATTAGGACAACAAGGGAAACATCTTCAGCAACAGGGAAACAGATCCAGATAACTAGAATACAACTATTTTTGGTGGTTTTACGCAGTAACGTAGTTAAACTCATTATTACAGTAGTGTGCGGATTTAATTCTATTAGCCCTTTAATTAGATTAGCCTAGTGAGATTCCAATTAACATTAGAAGACGATCATCAGGGGAAGAACCCAGACATTCAAGCCCAGTTAACAAAATTCAAATCCCCATTACCAGTAACTCATTTAAAAAACAACAACAACAACAACAACAAAAAATAGCTCACCTCTCGGCTCAGGTGACCCCAGCAGTGGAGCCAGTTGGGATAAATGGCAGCGTAAGGTGGCAGACCTCCAGCCAGCCTGGGTGAGATCAGGAGAAACATTACTAACAACTTATTTTCCATTTACAACAATATCTCCATTAGTCTTAAGTATTGTACGGATCAGTTCAGCAAATACAGGTAGCCTACATGTCAGTACATGAAATTTTTGACAAAGGAGAAGCAGTGAGTACACGTTAGCTACCATATAGTTACAGAACAAGTTTACAAGCTTCATATGAAGCTAAGAAACCAGATCTCTGACTACTGACTCACTATTCATGTACAATAAAGTCTCCTTTAATGTCATTCACAAATGCTTCCACTGGAGTCACACAAAATCCCTTACCCACAGTTATTTACTGCCATCAGGTTGGACACCAATACAAATGGATATGTCAGCATACTTGCGAAAAACTGAGTAAATGTCAAAAAGAAAAAGAGGAAAATATGTTAGAATGAGAGCAATAGCAAAGCCTAGTCCGTCCTCAAAACACTATAGGAAATAGCACTGCCATTGGCTAGTATTTTTTTTATTATTTTACTCTCCAGACACACACAACCCCACACATATAAAGCAAAACTTATCTCTCATCCTTTTTTACTTCTATATTTTAATTATGCCTTTAATTTTAAAATATATTGGTAGTTGCACAGACTTTTAGAAATACAATTTAGGTGTATAGGAACGATCTGAAAAATACAAAATGCAGCTTTTTAAAGATTTACTGACACTTTATGGTAATACTATTTTACAGTGTCATTATTATACGTTACATATATTTACTGTAGTAATAACTAGAAATAATGTACAATTACATCCAATTAACCCTAAACCAAACCCTCACCCTATAGTAAGTACATGCAGTTAATTATTATTACTCAGTACTTAAATGTATAATTACACTGTAATACTGACCTTAAAACAAAGTGTAATCCACTTTATTTTACAGTGTCCTTGTTACATGTTACAGGTACTATAGCAATTACTATAAATTGTGCATAATTACGTGCAACTAACCCTAAACCAGTGCATCTCAAACCTGCCTGGTTTGAGAAGCACAGGCCTAAATCACCCCCTAATCCTAACCATATTACTAATAAAATAATACTACTAATAATATAAAGTGACTAAAATTGACTAAATTATTAAATATTTTTAGCTGTTTAACAAAATGAACACACAACAGTCAAAGACGACTGCTCATATCTTTCCTCAGGTTATGCTGTTGATGGTCTGCTGGGCTCATGAATGTTTTTAAATTATGTTATTAATTCTATGTGATATGCAAGTCTGTTGCTTGCTCTTTTTGGATGCATGCGAGACAGAGCACTTTTTCACTAAGCAACAGAAGGGCAACTACATAGAGTTCTGACTGCAAATCTATTGCCATCACAAATTATCTTTCCACACCCTGATAAATGAGCTTGGCATTCTTTTCCGTCAGTCCAAGTCTTCTAATGAGTAGGCGCCCTAAGTGCTCATTGCATACGTTACAAAATATATCAGTGCTGTGCTTACTCGTAACCACAGAATCAAACGATACTTAGCGCTTCCCACTGATCAGGTGAATAGCTTGTGTCAGATGACTTACCCCGGTCACAGCTTGAGAGCAGTTCTTAATCTCTCCTGTATGACTCGTCTGAGACAGGCACAACAGGATAATCAAACTCAGTACATACAATGCAATTATGATCGCTACATAAGTACAACTGTTGTTCTATCAAAACACTAAGCAATGATGAAACAAATACTGAAAGATGAAAAGTATCTCACACACTTAGAACACTGAATTTTTGTTTAAATCTAGGGGCAAGATGGTTTGTTGTTTGTACACGAGATTGTGTGTGCTTACGTACCGAGTCGTCTATAGCGTATGTGTTTATGAAGTGAGCAAGCATGTTGCAGATCCAGAGGGACAGAGCATCTCCCAATAAACGAGGAATGATGCCACTGTGGGTTGGAAAAATGCATTAATAGTAAAATTAAAAACAGGGTTACATTATTTATTTCTTTATTTAACACTGAAGATGACTAGTGAGGTTTGACTGATTTTCTCACATATATGTATCCCACCTCAAATATTGCAGTTTTAACATGGTATCATGCATTTAAAATAGTACAACAGCATCATGAGGCAAACCACAGACTTCTTGATTTGAAAACCTCACTTTGAACTTACGCAAAAAACCCCAGGATTCCCTCTTCCCTGTAGATGGTAACTATGGAGTCAAAGACGCCACTGGAACGAACAACAACAACAACAAAAAAATTAAATGTGTGATGCTGAGAAGAAAATATGAAATCCCAGAAAAGAAAATGACTGACCTGTATTTGGCTTCTCTACCAATAAATTGGACCATGCATCTGAGAGTGATCACTGGCATGGAAAAAAGACAACAGCTGACACTCACAGACTGAGAGAACAGTGAGATTCAAATCATAAAAAATGCTATTTATTGTATTAACTGTATTTACCGTGAAAAGGGTGCGTGACAATTGTAGCACATGAGCGTGCAATCATCTCTTTAGTAGTCTGAGAAGACAAAGAATAAAATGAAGAGGAAAGTAGAAAAAAAAAAACAATGAACGGTGCAAACATAAAAGTCTCTTTTATATGTCATTCAGTCACATCAGACTTAACCGTGTGTGAACAGGCCTTCGCCTACATACAAGAATTACATACAGTCATAATTCTGTTTTATGCATTTCACCTCATTTACTACATGCTGCAAAGAACCATCCTCTGCTTTCTGGCCGCTTCCCAACACCTGAGAGGGTGAAGAGATTAGATGCATGCCATTATATCACCTCACACACAAATGTGCAAAAGACTGCAGCAATGACAGCCAAAGTTAAAGAAAACAGAAGGGGGGATTCATGTGCCGATTCAAGCACTAAAATAACACTTCTGTACACATGAATGTGTTCTTACCTCAATTTTTTCCTCCTGGCACTTCTGTGGGTTATAACAAAAGGTTAGAGTCAGATAAAACAGAGTATAAATAACTTCTGTTCAACTGTGGCCAGCCAGATCAACATACGTCACATTGCAACAGTCTGAACAACATACAGCCAGCAACACCCTGCACAGACCAGAACTAACCAAAGCTGGATGTTAATGTTACAGTGAAAACAGGCATCATACACTAAATGCCAGGCTTACACACTGACACTTTCAGACTTTTAAGCCACTCCAAACACAGCAAACTCACAGAAACATGTGCCTTTTTTGCTATAGTTTATGAAATCAATTCGTAACTAGGACAGAGGGCTCTAAAAGCTCAAAATATCAAACATGTTTGATATCCTCCAAATGAATGGATTCATAGTCTGAACTGAAACTTCCAAAAAGTTCTCTGGTATCTTACGCAGTCAATACATTCTTAGCATATTCTGTATGATAAAAAAAAAAAAATTCGATTTCCATTCTTAGCAGACACTTTCTTATCAAAGAGGTCTACAAGAAATAAACCTCTGAAGAACACGGTGTGCATATCATACCTGCAAGACTTTACTGTGGACAATGGTGCCAATGGTCCCAGCACAAAGCCTCGGAGTGAGACCCTTAAACAGGCCTGATTTACCATCAGTTTTGATGATGTGTTTGGCTGAAAGACACAAATGCAAGTATAAGAAATCTGTGCATTTTCCAGAATTCTTAAACACGCTGAAGACCATATAAATGAATGCCATGTAGACACATTGTAGAAGCGTCCATTCGCTTAATCTTACCATATGCAAAGAGCCCTGGAAGCTGGTACACTTGTCGACCAAACATATTCCTGCCTAGAGTAGGAGGAAGAGGTTCATGTCCAACCTATATTTGCAAAGACAAAAAAATGAGTGTGCCATTAAAGACGGGTGTGAAATTGAGTCACAATACATTTTATTGTCCCTAAAAGTAAGCATATGCAAACACAAGGCCCCTTCTTGCAGTATTGTTTTATTATACAATATCTGAATAGGAAGAAAGGCAGACTTTTATAATATTTGCGGTGAAAACCTGTTGTTACACATCAGAAGAAAACAATGGGAAATATTGAATGTAAACCTCATTAAGCTTGTGTTATTTGGCAGAATTTACTTTCACTTTTACACAAAACAAATGGGGTGGCATCGGTTTGCCAACTACACTGTAGATACACAGCATATCAGACTGCAATACAGTGTAAATGTAGAGCACACTGCCTTAATGTTAACAAAAACCACTTTGGCCTGCAGTAAATTTAATCAATAGCCAGAAAGACAGACTGAATGACATCAGACACTGGTGTGAATGAGCTGCTCTCATTGCTGTCAGAGGGCATAAGATCGGACATTAGAATAGTACGAGTTGTTGGTATATATGTGCTACAATTGCTATTAAAATGATTCCTGACAGATCTTACAGGTTGACCTTTCAGCGAATTAACTCACACATTAGATAGACAGCGGTCAATAACCCTGCTAGAACAGCTAATAACCACAAACCACCTTTATCCCTGTAAACAGATCTACTGCACACAAAGATGCTAATGTCTCAGAAGTAAATATTACCATATGTATTACACAGGTTACTGTTAACAAACCAACTGGCTAACATTTATCAACATGCTATCGAAACTGCTCGACAGCAGCGCATGTGCAGTCGTCAACTTACTGCTGCTGTCATTACTGTGTCAATCTTACCTGAACTAAAACCTTGATGTACATAAGAGGGTGGGAAAGGACTGTTAGTCCAGACCCAAGGAGGACTTGGCCACATGTGTCCGCCATTACCAAGACAATCCGAAACGTCCCCCTCCTTGACAGAGAAGGTCCGCTGGTGGTGATGCGCGCAAAACAGTGTTGCCAGATCTCGTTAAATAAATAAAAAAACCCAAAGAAAATTAGCATTAAAATCGAAGCCTAAAAAAAGCGATTTTCCTCGCGAGCAACAGGACCAAACAATTGGTATAATCAGCTATTGTACTGCCGATGATTGCCAGATTTCATTGATCTTATTATATAATTTACCAAATAAATAAATAAATAAATAAACTGCATTCAGCCAACAACTTTCTAATGAAGTCAATGAATACATTTCTCTCTCTCACCCACACCTGTGAGTGAAATATAATGGGGAAAGTGAGGGGCTGGAGAAAGCAAAAACAAATCCAGCCGATTAATCGTGTTATATTCTATAGAAAGCTGCTTGAACCACAGGTGACAACTGTTATTAATGGTTTCCCATTCTTTCGTGCAGTACCTGGGCCAAGTAAGACCCAATACGTTACTTTATCCTTAATTGCTAAAAACCACAACGCATTTCCTATAATATTAATAAGCGAGTTTATAAATAACAAGAGCAAAGTCGCTTATAAAAAGTAGACATGGCAACACCGACTTATCACGTGATGAGGTTACTTGTCTACATTGATCACCTGACTGGGGCATTGAGCTTTTTCTTCATTATCCGGCAGGTGGCGCACTCTTACTCCACTTTAACAGGCACAGCTGTGTGCAAGAAAAGTAGGCCCATGAGAGTTGTGAGGGTTTTTCTCTACTCTAGTAACATGAAAGGATTTTTTTTTAACAGAACACCACTTATCATGTAAATGAGAGTTATTTTAAATATATTTTAGGTTGTTTTTAATACATAGTCAGGGTAATCGTGGGGTAGTCGTGGCCTAATGGTGAGGGAGTCGGGCTTGTAATCAGAAGGTTGCTGGTTCGATTCCCACGCTGGCAGGAATTGAAGGTGGGAATTATGAATAAACAACACTCTCTCCACCTTTGATACCATGACTAAGGTACCCTTGAGCAAGGCACCTAACCCCAAATTGCTGCCCACTGCTCCGTGTGTGTGCGTGCACTTGGGATGGGTTAAATGCAGAGCACCAATTTTGAGTATGGGTCACCATACTTGACAACATGTCATGACTTTCATGGTCGAGGTAAGGCTGCCCTCAGGTAGCTCTGTGCCTGCTCCCAAGTGGCAGTGCTAAAATATGACCCAGCTCAGAGTAGCTTTAAACTTCGCCATTTTCATGACAGAGTATACATTTGAAGTTAATATATAAATATTTCATATTCTTGTTCATCATTTCATGTTTCTGTTTACACTGTTTGCATGATTCGTGAAAACAGACACCAGCTAAAATCTTAGCAGAAGGATTTTTTCTTGTAAAGTAAAGAAATGTGTAGGTCTGTATCATTTTATTTCAGTATGGGGCTGAATAGGTTAATGTTGTGTTATAAGTCTGGTGCCAAGCGATTCTTTCATCAGACAGAACTGTATATCTGTACATCTCTGAATCATTAAGTGGTTTCATAAATCGTCTGTAAAGTCTAATTTGACAGGTGGTGGAATTAAATTTTAATGACGAGCATTTAAGAGACTAAGCAGGGAGCTGGATTCATTCTGAACATTTACACCAAGGTGAGGTGAGTGTCTTTTCTTTTTATCTCTTACTCAACAGGGATGAGATACAGAAACATTGGTAATGGGGTAAATCAGAGGACATTTCAGTTTACATTTCAGAATGCCAAAGCGATTTATCAAAAAATCTAAATAATGGATAATTTGAACAATCATAATGCACACATAGGTACATGAAAAGGTACATGTAACTTATTAAGTGTAATCAAAAATGTCATACATTGAGTTACTTTTGATTGATCTATTTAAGGATTTATCTTTTTTCTTGTCTCTTTTCTCATGTAAGGATTTTGTTCAAAACATATTGTTAGTTTGAAAAGAAGAATCCAGCTTTTTTGTAATATTGTTTTGTCATGTTGCAAATCTCCATTTACACAGAGGAAAGTTTTCTTTCTTTCTAAGTCTGATATATGTACTTTTCCATTATAATCAAAAAACTTCCTCAGCTCCACATGTATCTGTATATGATCCAGAACAGCTTTTCTGGGAGCTCTCATGATGTTTCTGTTGGTGGTGGTCATCTGTCTTCTGATGAGCTCTTTTAAAGCCCAGAGTCATTCTGAGGTAAGAACAGACATGTCAGTAATTGGTGAAATGGAAAACAATATCAGTAGCCCCCCACTGTGAACTTTTTTCATTTTCATATATAGGAGATATCTAACCATCATATGTTCAAAATGTTTATGCGTAAACAGGACATCTTTGAAAAGAGCTCTGAGGAGATTGGTAAGAAATTATGTTTAGTAATATGACTAATTGCCATGTGCAGTATAATTAAAATCTTTATATTTTAATCCTTTAATAAACTAACCCCCGGTTCTCAGATAACAGCCTTGGACAAGATGATATTTCAGTGTCAGCTATAATTGAAAGGACCAACAAACATGCAGGTAAGTGGACATGATATTTGTTAAGGTTTTTTTTGTGTCAGCAGTTAAATAAAGAGAGGCCATTGATCACCACTAAACAGAAGAAAGGAAATAATGTAATTAACTATCTTAGATGAGGAATGTAGCATCTTACTTTTGTATAGCCGTCCTAGGCTGTTCCTCTGTACAAGCTCATTATGATGTTCACAGAATGAGCATATTAAGTGAATTTGTGTGCTATATACCATACAGGACAGGGACTGGATGAGCCCTCAATCATGTTTGGAGACATCGCTGTACCGACAGGCTTAGAAATGGCAAATCCATGCTCACCTCGTGGGTGTAAATGGGAAAGAAGCAAAAGTGGAAAAGTCCGTGTGCCCTATGTCATCTCTGATGAATACTGTGAGTGACGGCTCTTAGCTCACTCAAAACCTTGTTCTACATCATAACTGTTCAAGCCATTTTTAATCTCTGAACTCTCCAACAGCCTCCCAGGAGAAGGATGTCATTTTTCAAGGCATGAGATCTTTTGAGAAATCGACCTGCATTCGCTTCAAGCCTCGCACAATAGAGAGGGACTATATCAACATAAAGTCTAATTCAGGGTAAAAATCAAATTTTTCATTTATAACACAATTGCTGTTGCTCTATATTTATACTTAAAAATGTACTTAATTATAAATTGGAGCCTTGTATTAATTGTAATTTTTAATTAGGATTTACTTAAACTTGCAGACTCAACACAATCTTGTTTAAAATGCAAATGTTCCATGAAATCAAGTTATTATGCTGTAGCCTACAACTGTCAAGCACAGGAGCAATGGCCACATGCTTTGTACCCTTCAGATCAAATCTGTTGAGAGGACTGAGAATGGCTAATGTTCACATGGGTTTAAAACCAAAAAAAATGCAATGAAGTTGTTTTCATATCAGTGACTTAAAATCAACTACATTTAATTGAATAAAGGCTTTACATAGTATGAGTTCATGCCAGTACTGTAAATGTTAAGTGTGGTGAGGTGAAGTAAGTGAAGCTCTAGGCTTGTAATAATCAGGAGTTTGCTGCTGGTTGACACGTAAAAGGAGGCATGAGCAAGCCACATACTGTAATGTCAGGTTCCTCCAGGAAAATGGTACTCATAGTATGTGTACTGAATTCTACATGTAATGTTTGAATTCTTCCATCACGTGTGATCCATAGGTGCTACTCTTTTGTGGGCCGTCGCATTGGAGGTCAGACTGTGTCTCTGGACCGTGATGGATGCATCTCCCTCAATATAGTGCAGCATGAGCTGCTTCACACGCTGGGCTTTCACCACGAACACAACCGCAGTGATCGCGACAATCACGTCCAAATCCTTTTTAAAAACATCATTCCTGGTACATCTGATTAGTACACATTTCTTCGGCAGGTTGTGTTCTAAACCCTTTACACTGTAGTTACAAATCTTTTCAATGAGTGTGAAGAAGCTTTTGCTGTTAAATGCAGCTAAAAGTCTCTAAAGTTTGTGCTATTGGGTTTTTAAGTAGAAACAGGAGATTAGAGCATTTAATGATTTTTAATATGACTGAATATTGTATCTTTTTGATTGCTATTCACTATAATAGGGCAGGAGCGTAACTTTGACAAAATCAAGACTAACAACCTGGAGACTGCCTATGACTACAACTCTGTAATGCACTATGGAAGGCAAGTTTTCCTGCAGTTTAGTCAGAAATATATATCTTCTGTCGATACCTCAAACATGGTTGTAACAGCTAAACAAGTGTGCCTCTGGAATGTGTTACTGGAGTGTGTTTCTGTGGTTTCAGGTTTGCCTTCTCCAAGAACAGACAGCCAACCATCATCCCTATTCCTGACAGTAGCGTGTCTATTGGCCGAACTGAGAAAATGAGTTCAAATGATATTCTTCGTGTTAACAGACTCTACTGCAGTTTGTCTTAAGTCCATCTTTCTCTGTCCGCTTTGAATAACATTGATAAGGAAATGCATTTATATTTTGTATGTATACATGGTTCTTTTTTCAGAACAGGATAAAAGTTAGTTTTTATGTTAAAAAACTTTGAAAACTTTGAAAAATGACATTTCACTATTCATGGAGGACTAAACACCTCAGTTTCAATTTATGTGATTTGATTAGCATCATTTTACAAACCCATGGAGTTGGGGCTGTTTTTATTTCAGTTTTTACGTCATTTGAGGGTTGCAACTTTTAGGTAGTTTGGCATATAGAAATGGAATGTTCTAAAACACACAGCTGAATAAAAGAAATGCATAATGCATTGCTCTTCATCTATCTTATTGTTTGTGTGTCAGCGATCAGCCTTCTCCTACATTGAAAGGTTTGCTCAAGGTCCTCTTCTTTTGAAATGAGGGTCTGTTAAATGGTGAAATTTGATGGAGCAAATGTTTCGGATCAATATGTAGAACTGTAAAGTTTGTGCAAGGCATCTTTTGAAATATTTCCACATCCTCTTAAGGAAGAAAATGTTAATCACTTGACTCAACAACTGGTAAAAAGTAAACCAGAGACATAAACACTTCCTCTTTGTAAACCAGTTCATGGTCTGCTGTGGGGAGGTATTGCAGTTTGAAAATGCAAAATTTTGTTTGAAAAAGTTTCCCAACAGCTTACAACATAAAGATACTCTATGAAGAATAATGGGCAACACTTTACAATAATGTTTACTAGTTGACATTAATTAACAACATTAGTTAATATGAACTAAAAATGAACTGCACTTCTACAGCATTATTTCATCTTAGTAAATATTGAAATTAACATGAACAAATACATGATTAAAATCTTGTTACATTAGTTAATGCACTGTAAACTAACATGAACAAACAATGAACAGCTGTATTTCCATTAACCGATTAACGAAGATTAGTAAATACAGTAACAAATGTATTTCTCATGTTAGTTAATACATTAACTAATGTTTAACTAATGAACCCTATTGTAAAGTGTTACCGAATAATGGTTAAGTGTCTGTCTTAATAAAAATCTACAGACATTTCCCTATAGAAATAATTAGTAGTAAATTGTCAAGATGAAAAGACGATCTGCTGAAGTTCAAACTGAGCATCAGAAAGGAGGAAGAAAGGTGATTTACGTGACTTTGAACATGGCATGGTTGTTGGTAACAGACACGCTGTTCTGAGTATTTCAGAAACTGCTGATTTTCTGGGATTTTAATGCACAATCATCTCTAGGGTTTACAGAGAATAGTGTAAAAAAGAATATCCAGTGAGTGGCAGTTCTGTGGGCGAAAATGCCTTGTTGATGCCAGAAGTTTGGGGAGAATGGCCAGATTAATTTGAGGTAATAGAAAAACAACAGAAACTCAAATAACCACTCATTACAACCAAGGCCTGAAGAAGAGCATCTCTGCACACATAACATGTCAAACCTTGAAGGAGAAGGGCTTCAGCAGCAGAAAACCACACCGTCAGCTAAAAGCAGGAAACTGAGGCTACAATTGGAAAAACGTTGGTCTGATGAGTGTCGTAACATTTTTGCTGCTAAGATCAGAATTTGGCATTAACAACATAAACACATGGATCCATCCTGCCTTGTATCAACAGTTCATGCTACTGTTGATGGTGGTGACAGGGATGTGAGGTATATTTTAACATGGGCCAATGTTTAAATGCCGCAGCTTACATTTTGTTGATCATGTCAACATCCCTTTATGACCATCCCAGTGTACTAATCTTCTGAAGGCTACTTCCAACAGGATAAAGCACCATGTCACAAAGCTCAAATCATCTCAAACCAGTTCCTTGACCATGACAAAGAGTTCACTATACTCAAATATTCTCCAAAAATCACCAGATCTCGAATCATTGACAAATCTGCAGCAACTGCACAATGCTATCACGTCAATATGGACCAAAATCTCTGAGGAATGTTTCCAGAACCTTGTTGAATCTATGGCATAGAGAATCAAGACAGTTCTGAAGGCAAAATGGGTTCCAACCATAAAAATATATAAATAAAATCAGGTTTATAATACATGCATTAAAAAAAGTATAGTCTCATAAATTGTCAAGAAGGCCAGTCAAAATTTTAGGAGCCATGTAGGAAAAGGCCAGTTTCCTATTCTGGATTGGCAGACATCAACCTTAAAAGAATGATTTACAACATTTACAGCACAGATAAAAATCATTAATTCAAAACGGAATTACTCATTTAAGTGCTTGTTCAAATACAAGCATATTTCTGCTTTTAAGCCGTGTGGTAATTTAGCGCTGAATTCTTGAAGGCTGGGTTACTGCACAAAAAAGGAAGTTAAGGCTTTCAGAAGAGTATATAACTGCCAGCTCTGTTTGACCCAGAAGTTTCTTAGAAAGCTCTCATCATGTACATGTTGGTGGTGGTCATCTCTCTTCTGCTGAGCTCTGTTCCTGCTCAGAGTCGTCCTATTCAGGTGAGAACAGTCAACAATATCTGACATGGAAAATTATAGCATCAGCATCTTCCCAATGGAAGCGAATTTCATTTTTAACCACTGGTTTCTAATATACATGTTTCTTAAACAGGATTTAACTGAAAATATCTCCGGGAAGACTGGTAAGATGCACAGTAAGAAAAAAGTAACATGTAATTTTGCAGTGTTTTATTAATAATTTACTGATTCATATCTCAGGTAACATCACTGAGAAAGATGATATACCAGTGTCAATTATAACTGAAACCAACAAACATGCAGGTATGAGTTTGAAGCCTATAAATTGATTGTGTAGGCATATCTTTTGTGTAGCAGTTAATGGTAAATTCCTCTACTCTCTTTATCAATTAAAACAATCATATCACCAGAATCAACATACTGAAATATTGTGCATTATACTATACCATGCAGGACTGGGACTGGATAGGCCTTTGATCATGTTTGGAGACATCGCTGTAGCAAGAGGGCTCCAGAATGCAGATCCATGTACTGCTCGTGGATGCAAATGGGAGAGAAGCAGAGATGGATTAGTGTATGTGCCCTACGTCATCTCCAATCAGTACTGTAAGTGGCAATGTTCACTAAATTTGATAACATCTCATCAGTGTCACATGTTCTGTTCAACAGTCTGTTTCTTCCACAGCTCAAGAGGATATAACAGTGATTAAAAGAGCTATGCAATCTTTTGCGGAGGTTTCGTGCATTCGATTCATACCTCATCAAGGGCAGAGGCACTTTCTCCAAATACAGTCTAATTCAGGGTAAATCCATCAAGGATGATTTCTATCCAGTTTTTTGTATATGGTAAATGTGCTTACCCTTCACATAAATTTAGATCCTGATGTTTTATGTTGTTGACAGATGCTATTCATATTTGGGGCGCCAAAGTCGACAACAGGTCGTTTCTCTCCAGCGTTTTGGCTGTGTCTTTCACAGTACTGTTCAGCACGAACTCCTTCATGCTCTCGGGTTTCATCATGAACAGAACCGCAGTGACCGTGACAAACACATCCGAATCCTTTATCAGAACATCATTCCTGGTATTTTTCTTAGAATTCTTTAGAGAAACTGTAAAAAATAAAATAAAATTGATTTTATAATTGAAATTATGCTTATATTTTTAACTTTTTAAAATGGTTTACAAACATGTAAATATGTCTTTAAAATATATAATATATGTATGAATATAAATAGTATATTGTATAAATATATAGAATGAAAAGCAATAAGTGTGAACATGAAGAAGTGATTAAGCAGACTGCAAAAGTTAAAAAAGATAATAAAATAGAACAAACAAGAAAACAAAATACATAAAACAGGGCATAATACATTTAGTCTCAATTGTATGTCCTGTAGTCTAGATTGAACTTCACTGTATTTTTACCTGATTTACAATTACAATCCTTGATACTTTTCTGTGCACTGTAACAGCAATGCAGCACAATTTCAATAGAGTAGAAACCAACAATCTGGGTACCCCCTATGACTACAACTCTGTGATGCACTATTCAAGGTAAGCATTCTTGTAGTTCAGTGAGGGGAAATAATAATCATAATAATAATTAATAATAAGACATAATATATAAATATATTGGATATGCTAAAAACAGAGTAAACAATGTTTACTGTTGTTTCTTTATGTGTGTGGTTTTAGGAAAGCTTTCTCCATGAATAATGAACCAACCATGATTCCAATTCCTGACAGTAACGCTGTGATTGGTCAAGCTCGACAAATGAGCCCCAATGACATCCTACGCATTAACAGACTCTACTGCAGTACGTTCAGCCTTTCCTGTCATTTGAGTAAAAAAACACACAAAAAAAAACAGCGTGTTTCCATTCTATTCAGAAAACTCCACCATAGACCGCTGAGCTAAGCATGTTGAGCAGGCTGGTGGTCTTTATAGTGGGATTTATAATTATTGTAACTCTTTTCATAAAAAAATTCATGTCTTTCATTTCATATTCATTGTTTTTTCTCTCTCTCTCTCTCAGGTTAAGAAAAGTGCAGATGGGCTGTATGAAGAATGTGTTTGATGACTAAGTTCATCCTTTTTTTCCTAGCATTCTTCTTTTATCACAATGTCAAATTATTTTACTTGTTCTATAATTATACATCCTAAACTCAGATACCTCTCAGTACATAAAAGATAAGATAATGATAATAAAATATAATAATGTTCCAGTATCAGATGCATGTGACAAATCAACAAAAGGAGTGAACAATGTAAAAAAAGTTTCTTTAAAACGAGATGTTGCTAATATATATATATATATATATATATATGCATACATATAACACCCCTATGATTGATGGCCTCTGTGACAGGATTTTTTTTGTCTTTTTTCCTTTTTTGCCAATTCTTTTTCAGTAGTAAAGCTGGTTAATGCAATCAACAGTGTTGTTGTCTTGATATTGACATTAAAAGAATGATTTCTGAAGGATCATGTGACTGAAGAGTAATGGCTGCTGAAAATTCAGCTTTGTATCACAGGAATGAATTGCATTTCGAAAAATAGAAGAGAAGGCAGTTATTTTTAATTGTAATAATATTTCACAATATTACAGTTTTTACTGTGGTTTTGATCAGTAATAAATTAATGAAATGTTGCCATGATGAGCATAAGAGACTTTCAAAAAAAGTAATTATTCCAGACTTGTACAGTGTAAAAATGACTGATACTACAGTACAATAACCACATTAACTGTTTGTTCTCAATACACAGAGCAATATCACACTTTTCAAAAATAGCAGTAGCATCTTTATATGACATAAATCTAAAATCTACATCAAAGAAAACTTTCAACAATATAGCTACATGATTCTGCAATTAAATGAGAAATGCTCACACACTTCTATACAAGCATTCTCATTCATTCACTGGATGCACAAATTCACATCATTTCCCTTATCTGACCACAGAAACATATTATTACACGAATAAATAAAATAACTCAATTAACCACAAGATGTCACGTTTAGTCATGACAAAACCAAAATGTTTGGCTTTTGCAAAGATCCTGAAGACACAAGGCACATTGTGAATCACACAGTGCACAAAACCAGATTCATCTATTCCTAAATGTCACATAAAAGAACTGATCATCAGATGGCCCTTCCATTGCACACATCTGACTGGTTGGAAGCATTGCTTCGCACACCCTGTGGTTTTGAGGAAGACAGATGAACTGACAGAACAATGTTGAAAAATGAAACTGACACAAGAAATTGGCTAATGGCACAAGTACAGTTTTAACCACAAGAGTGACTAAAAAGGACAAAACCTTTTGGACCATCTCACTCTAGTGGTCAAGCAAGTAAATTATGAGTTTGTGATTTGTAAAGTTAAACCTCTGCATGCCCCTTTGAATGTAACAAATAACAGGTGCAAATGGGGAGAAGGCACAGGAATCAGCTAAGGCTATCAACAATCAACGAAAACTATAAAAATAGTAACTAACTATCAACGAATGCTAAAAAAATCTAAGCAATGAATGTTAAATTGATTGTCTTCTCAATAAATGGTATGATTTTCTTCTGAATATTGTAACAAATGAAATACATTACTTATAGGGCCTATTATTAATCTGTAGACTAAATCATGTTAGATTATTAGGCATTGGAGGCGTTATTATGATTATTACTGTCATAGAACCCTTAACACAACAACAGCACTATGTTAACTGTAACAGATTAGGAATTATTAACAAACAAATGTCAAGGTATTATTGACAATTAATTAAAATCATTTAAAATCGCACCAAAGCTGACACTGGGGTGGTGCCCTTTCAAAGAGAGCATCTTTGTACCTTATCTACCCCTAAACTGCACAAATTAGTGTCTTAAAAGGTACATATTAGTAATTAAAACATATTTAGCCTGTTTCTTAAGATTTACGCATGTCAGTTATGGAATTGAATAGTCCTTACATGTTATTTACAGTATATTATCAATTAAGAATTTTAAATGAGTATAAAAAAACAAGAGCTTAAAAGAACATTTTGTATAGCAGTGGATGATTGAGTTCATGTGATTCGTATTCATAAATTAAAAAAAAAATATGAAAATGTTTAAATTTATGTATACGAATCACATGAACTAAATGGTTCATTCCCTTGTTTAAAATTTAAAATGTTCAATTCATAATAATAATATGTAGGGATTCAATTTGATGGAATTTTACTATTCATTTAAATGTGTAAATCTTTAAAAAAGGTTTAATATTTTTTAGAGTGTAATATCTTTTAAAAGGGACTTTCCATTGACAGCTTTTGTACCTTTTTTTATAATAAAATTTGTTTATACTTTCTGCCGAGTTCAAATATTTTACATTAATTCAACATAATATTATCCAAATGTAATTTAAGGACATTTTAGAAATGAGCAATGATAAAACATTGGGCTTATGTTCATGTGTGGACATAGTGAAGTCATTGTTCAGTGATATGGTAGCATTTATTATACAGTATGAAAGTGGAACTGTACAGTAAATTCATTGCCAGCTATTCAAATATTAATATAAAAATAGCAGTAACACACCTCTAGATATGCAGGGGTTAAAATGTATGAAATAGGATTTTCTGGATAACTGAACTTCTAAGCTAATGGATGATTACATTCAAGAAAGAAAATTAATAGGAAAGTTAACATAAGTACGGATGACTGGATACTTAATGAAGTAAAAACTCTTACTGTTTCTGGTTTGTCTGCATGTGATGGCACCATACTGTGACAGGGAAATTCACACCTGTTCTTCAGTAAAGATTGAAGGTTACACAAGACTGAACTCACTGAGTAATGAAAAAAAAACACTTGCATTTTTATCAGTTTTCTTTGAACGTTTCAAAGATAATGTTTCTATTCGTATCAGCAAGTACTGTTTTGAACATTTCCCAATAATCCTGAAAAAAACAAAATTTTACACAACTGTTTTCAACAAAGATAACTATAACAAATGTTTCTTGAACTGAAAATAAGCATATTAGAATGATTTCTGCAGGACCATGTGACACTGAAGACTGGAGTAATGATGCTGAAAATTCAGGTTTACAATCACAGAAATAAACAGTTATTTTAAATTGTAAATATATTTCACAATATTACAGTTTTTGGGTCAAATAAATGAAGCCTTCGTGAGCAGAAGAAACTTCTTTTAAAAACATTAAACAAATCTTACAGTTCAAAAACTTTTGACTCAGCAAGTAAAATAAAAATACAATATAAATGACATATGAAAATATATTCTTTTAAGAAGGGAACAAATACAGTAACGCATAAGTTCTGATGCACTCATGAGAGTTGTTTATGACACATGCTCCAATGAAGGGAATTTCACACCTGTTCTTTTTCCAACAAGGTTAAACAAATCTCAAATTCTTTTGCCCATATTTGTAAAGGTCAGTTTGATATGGACTCGAACCAGGGTATAAAATGTGTTGCTCTATGAATTTTGAGGGACTGAGGTGAGAACAGTGGTATGTTTGAGGTGTCTGTTCAAGCAGATTCCCATTTTGACGTTGCTAGATTATTTGAGCAGAATAGGAAATGAGGAAGGCAACATGTATTTATTAACTTAAATTTGTTGTATACCATTTGATAACGTTATGATGTCCATCTGTACTTTTTTTTCATTTTAAAATTATACTTATCATGGCTTCGTATTCTATGTGAGATTTCAGGTCTCACATGACAATTAGTGTACTTATCTGTACATTCTGTCTCACCAAACATCTGTGTCTTGGTTCTTTCTGCAGGTCTTTTATCTCTCGTATCATAGATCTTTGGCTGCTATGTTCGTGACGAAGGTTACTTTTGGCCTGTTGGCCCTGCTGCTGGTCTTCTCAGCTGAGGGGAAGGTAAAACACATATTTATACATGCACACGCATACTAACTCATAGAATATTGAAAAATGTCATTTGATTTGACATCACTTCATGTCTAAATATTTCTTCTCCATGTCCGTGTTGTGTGTGGTGTTATGGCTTAACTCCCATTCAGCCTGGTAAGTCATATACTCTAGCATATGAGATTGTAAAAAAGCTTTAAGATGAAATATTAAATAATTCAGCAAAGATGTAAATGTGAACATGTTGATGTGTTTTCATAATAGTTGAGGACAAGTCTGCTGAGCTGTCTGTGTCTGAACTGCTGCACAGAGCCAACAGAGGCATTGGTACGTATACTCACCAAAAAACATCAGTATGTTTCAACTGTCCTTCATTAAAAAGTCTCAAATGAACGGTTTATGTGTTAGTTCCTGAACCTGATGAGCCCAAGCTAATGGATGACATTGCTGTGAATGAGAGAAATGCTGATCCCTGCACGTCCTACGGCTGCCTCTGGCCCAAATACAGCGACGGCAAGATTTATGTACCTTACGTCATCGCCAACCACTACTGTAAGTCACGAATATTTTGATTTGTGCTTTTTTCATTACATAAAGAAAAAAACGTAGGCTAAATTCTGGCTGAAGTCATGAAAGTACCTCATGCATGCTACTGAGACATAATGAAAGGATGATCCTGTCCATAGTAGCAAGCTCTGACCTCTTTGCCCTTTCAGCTTCCCGTGAGCTGGAGATCATCCAACGTGGTCTGGACTCTTTCTCCTACAGCACTTGTATCCGTTTCTTTCCCCGCAGCAATGAGAGAGACTATATCAGCATTGAGTCTCGCAGTGGGTACATAACACAACTAAAACCAACATCAGAAAAAGCAACACAGAAAGAGTTTCATGACAAGGCAGAAGCAAGGCGAATCTATACAAAAGTCAAAATGCATCAAAGTCAAAATGCATTTTGTGATGAAGAGTAGATCAAGATGATGAAGATAATATCTGAGATGGGTCAAAAATGTACAATTTGTGGATCTCTGTCTCACAGATGCTACTCGTACGTTGGACGTCAGGGTTACGCCCAGACTGTCTCTCTGGCCCGCAGTGGCTGCCTTTACCACAGCACTGTGCAGCATGAGCTGCTCCACGCTCTCGGCTTCAACCACGAACAGACCCGCAATGACCGTGACAATCACATCCAAGTCGTCTGGGAGAACATCCTTGATGGTACTGCTTTTCTTGAAAGAAGAATACATGTATATAGTGTTGTTAGGTCAGCTTATTTAGTACAACAGATTTCTGAGATCACCAGTAAATGTTTTGTTTGCTCATCAGACATGAAGTACAACTTCAACAAAATCAACACCCTGAACCAGGGAACTCCCTATGACTACAGCTCTGTGATGCAGTACGAGAGGTGAGAGGAGATGAGGTTTCTCTCTGTGTAAAGTGTACCAGATGATAATCTAACTGCATCTTTGCCACTTGCTCTATTAGATATGCTTTCTCCAAGAATGGCCTTCCCACTATGATTCCCATTCCCAACAATAATGCTGCACTGGGCACATCTACTCAGATGAGCCAGAATGACATCATCAGAATCAACAGGCTCTATCAGTGCTGTGAGTGACACACACATTCATTTCTCTCCTTCTTTCTGATTTTGGAACTCTAAACTCTTAAACTCTTTTGGAACTCTTACATTTGGATCTTCAAAACAAGACCAAATGGTCTTTAATTCACATTAAAATGTTCAGATTTTTTTTTTTTTTTTTTTTTACAAATTTAAGCGTAAAGCTTAATTAAATGAAATGTGTAATTGAATTGATTTTTTTAAACCTTGATGGTTTTCTCATTCATAGGAGCAACAAAACTTGCCTTCAGCACCCAGATTTGCAGCCCAAACTACAACAACAAAAGTCCACTCAAGTCTCATGTTGACTTCTGTGCTTACTTGAATCACTAATAAATTTTCAGTCAAAGAGAATACCAATCCCTTTGTCAGTTAATTTTTCAAGACTCTGGCCTGACTAACTGTGTGATATTTAATTTAATTCAATTTAATAATTATAACCAGTGTGCATTATCAATTTTTCTGATTTTATCCATAGCTAACTATTTAAGATGACCGTAAAGAAAACTATTGTATTAGTTATATTTTATTTATTTGGCATGGGAACATTTTACAAACAGTTTCCAAAAGTTTATTAGGCTTAACATATTTCATACCCACACCAACAGCATAATTATGAGCGTTGTTTTGTTTTTATACAACAGATCAATAAACAAGAAATTAATGTTGAGTAATTTATTCCCAGCTGCCTTTACAACCACTTTTAAAAAGTATTAAAAATGGTTGTGACCAGAGATGTGGATTCAAGACTTATAAATTGCATGTGCAACGTGGTTTGACAATTTTGAGAATTTCTATTTCTACTCCCACAGTGTGATTTAAAAAAAAAAAAAAAAAAGCCTATAATACTCAGATTCATAAGCTATTTTTTCCAGGCTGGTCATTTTTCACTGGGAACATCACAAGTGTGACATTGTACCATTTTGAAAAAGATAAAAGCATTTCAAAACAAACTTTGTGGTTAAATATTAAAGCACACTAGTGTGACGAACAGTGCACTTTTTTCAGATTTGATTGAATATTAATGAAATTTCCACAAATTATTTTTTTTATCACTCAAAAACTGAGGTGGATGAGCTCGGATCAATGAGGCCTATATCGGTTTCAAAATAAATACAAAATCTGTCCTATAGAAAGAAAACAAGTTTACAACAGGTGCTAATATAGTGATAATATAGCATAACGAGAGATTTATAAGCTACTTTTGTAGGCTGGTCATTTTTGACCGGGAACACCATAAGTGTAACAAGTTTTATCAAAACAAATATGGGAAAGTAGTTACACCCTGTGTAAGTTACAGTCCAATGTGATGACATCAACATTTTCAGGAAAAAGAAAATCCTCTCCGTGTCAAATGTCCCAAACACAACATAAGTGTTAAAAAGCATCCATTATTTCTTGATTACTGTGATAAGATTTAATAAGAAAGGTAATCAGGTTTGTTTCTAACGTGTGTTCCTATGAAGCAACATATGAGGGAATTTCACACCTGTTCTCTTTCAAACAACGTGTCAGCATGTTCACTGTACTACTGGTCATGACTGTAAAGTTTGCATTGATAATGTATTGGTATAAAACCCACTTATGGCCAGTGTTGCATTAGCTTTGGAAATCTAAGGTAAGAGAACTGGTATGTTTCCCCTCTCTATTCAAAGTCATTTATATTTTACCAAATTGTCACATAGTTTGAGCATCAAATGAGAAAAGGCACCGGTATATAATGATAATACAGTATGTGATAATTTAGATTAAAAATGTGTCATGTCCGATTTGATCAGATATTCACATAGCATCTTCCTTGTGGGTTTTCAGTTTTACAGAATTAAGTATTAGTCAGAAATTATGTTGAATAACAATGTTAAGCTGTTACTTTTCTTTACATAGTGTTTGCATGTCCTGTTTAAACAAGCTTAAAAGCCAAAGTAAATCTTCTGATAGATATTATATCATGATAAACATTAGTAAAGGAACTGAACTGACATTAATTTGAGGCATTTTGCCTAAACAGCTGTACCCTGGTTCCGTCCACAGGTCTTTAGACACAATGTTTGTGGCCAAGGTAACCTTTGGCCTGTTGGCCCTGCTCCCATCTTCTCTGTTAGAGCTGAGGAGATGGTAAGACTCACACACACACGTGCCAGCTGTAAATGAAGCATTGCATTATGCTTGCATCTCTGTGATGCTAATGAAAAAAGTAAAATGGTGAGTTTTGTTTCTTTTCCATGTCCGTGTTGTGTGTGATGTTATGGCATGACTCACATTCAGCTTGGTAAGTCAAATACTACTTAACTGTACATATGAGATCATAAAGGGTTTTGAGATGAAAATTCTGCACACATTGACAGTTTCTACATGATGAATTGATTGAAGTAAAGGTTCATTAGTGAACATGTTGATGTGTTTTTATAATAGTTGAGGACAAGTCTGCTGGGCTGTCTGTGTCTGAACTGCTGCACAGAGCCAACAGAGGCATTGGTACGTACTCACCAAGAGACAGGGTAAATTTCATTACAGTTACATTTTAAATGGGTGGTAATCAGATTATAGTTACATCTGAAAAGTATTTTAGATTACCAAAGTGATTACTTTGAATTTTAATGTCATTTAAACAGCACTTGGTGATTCTCTGACTCTGACAGTCTGAAAAAGTGGAGTGTTTGGAAAGTTTCATGTTTTCGACTGTTTTCATGTTTTGTGATAGTTGTTTGAGTCATTTTATAATTGTAAAAAAGGTCACTGCATCTTTTTCTCACAATTAGTTTTTTCCCCTCACAATTGTGAGTTTGCATTTCACAATTCTGACTTCTTTTTCTCAGAATTGCGATATCTAAACTCACAATTGCAAGTTATAAAGTTAGAATTGGGAGACATAAACTTGCAATACTGACTTTTTTTCTTGCAATTGTGAATTTAGTATGTGAGTTTATATCTCCAAATTCTGACTTTTATCAATATTGTGAGTTTATTTCTCATAATTCTGACTTTATAACTCACAATTGAAACTTTATATCACTCAATTCTGAGGGAAAAGGTCAGAATTGTGAGATAAAAACTTGCAATTACCTTTTTTGGGTTTGTTCCACACTTATTAGTATTCCAAAGTATTCTAAAGTATTTAGATTAAGTTACTAAACTTGAGTAATGTAACGAAATACGTTACAAATGACTTTTTAAAGCATGTATTTTGTACTCTTTAGTGAAATACATTTTAAAAGTAACCCAACCTCCCCTGCCAAGAAACATCAGTATGTTGCAACTGTCCTTCATTAAAAAGTCTCAAATGAACGGTTTATGTGTTAGTTCCTGAACCTGATGAGCCCAAGCTAATGGATGACATTGCTGTGAATGAGAGAAATGCTGATCCCTGCACGTCCTACGGCTGCCTCTGGCCCAAATACAGCGACGGCAAGATTTATGTACCTTACGTCATCGCCAACCAAGTCACAAATATTTTGATTTATGTTTTTCATTCAGAGCCCACAGAGAATACAGAATAAGACAGACTCTATACTGTTGCTAAATTTTAGGGAACAACCTAACGCTTCAGTCTTATAATCAGTGCAAAAGCATACGAGTGTGAAGCAAGGCACACATTTCCATATAAGCGTTTGTCATTTCAGCCTCCCTTGAGCTGGAGATCATCCAACGTGGTCTGGACTCTTTTTCTTCTGTCTCCTGTATCCGCTTCTTCCGCCGCAGCAATGAGAGAGACTATATCAGCATTGAGTCTCGCAGTGTGTATGCAACAGAATTAAAATCAGAATCAGAAAAACATCACAGACTAGACAAATAGATTATAATGGAAGTCAGAATGAACATTTCATGCTCATCAACATAAAAAACGACAGGTAGAAGCCTTAGAATGAGAATCACATTTGAGATGTAGGATGATGATGGTAAAAGATCCCTCTCTCGTATCAAGAGATGAATTTTATTATTTGTCTCACAGATGCTACTCGTACGTTGGTCGTCAGGGTTACGCCCAGACTGTCTCTCTGGCCCGCAGTGGCTGCCTTTACCACAGCACTGTGCAGCATGAGCTGCTCCACGCTCTCGGCTTCAACCACGAACAGACCCGCAATGACCGTGACAATCACATCCAAGTCGTCTGGGAGAACATCCTTGATGGTACATGTTAAATAACAGAAGCATTTTTGAACAATGAGTTTATAGCATCAGTGTTATAGTGCACATCTACTAGACAAGCAGATTTCTGAGATCACCAGTAAATGTTTTGTTTGCTCATCAGACATGAAGTACAACTTCAACAAAATCAACACCCTGAACCAGGGAACTCCCTATGACTACAGCTCTGTGATGCAGTACGAGAGGTGAGAGGAGATGAGGTTTCTCTCTGTGTAAAGTGTACCAGATGATAATCTAACTGCATCTTTGCCACTTGCTCTATTAGATATGCTTTCTCCAAGAATGGCCTTCCCACTATGATTCCCATTCCCAACAATAATGCTGCACTGGGCACATCTACTCAGATGAGCCAGAACGACATCACCAGGCTCAATAGGCTCTATCAGTGCTGTGAGTGACAGGTTTCTATCAAAAGAATAGACCCTTCTATTTAGTTTTGGATGTATAAATGAGTGATGGCCAAGGATTGCATGTATTATCATTATCAAATAGCTTTGTCTAGCAAATCTGTCAAGAAATATTACACTAAAAACATTTTACTAATGTACACATTACCTTCGAGAGTATTATGTGTATTTCATTTTTAGCACAAAAATAAGTAAGGGGAACTTTAAACTGACCCTCTGTGATCTACCCATCTTTTAGGAGCAGTGGAAGTGCATTCAGCACTCAGACATGCAGCACTGAGAAAACAATTCACGGAAGATGCGTAGTCTCATGGGTGGTGTTGACTAATTAAAAAAAATGATTCACCAATATAAATCAAATAAAAAGAATTCGAGTGAGTTTTTGTGAATGCATCACACTGTTATTTCTTTAAATTAAGTATATTATTATTAATACATTTAATTATTTTAATAATAAAGTATAATAAAGTACAGTATATTTCTGTTCTGTAGTCTATATACATATTAGTAAGAAAACTCAAGCATAATTCTTAATTCTTCAGCATTGTTCTCTAGAAGTTGACCGATACTGACCTAAGGTCAGTAATTAGGTGATGTGGTATTTGCTTACATGGTTTTCAGCCTAGAGTTTCAAGAACCTATTTCAACTTTTTTTCTCCTATTAGAGAATTTTTGATACTAATTCACCATTAGTAGATTCATTTTTTTTCTTGTGTTTTTACTGATGACTGTCCTCTTGATGACATCCTATAGACTGGTTTGCCATTTTCCCCAAGAGAAATCCTCTTAGTTTGACCTTAGATTTCCATGCTGTCAATAGAAAGCCAATACACTCTTCACAGATTCAAAGTGATGAGTGATCTTGTCACTACTTACATTTGAAAAAGGATTCTTGCAAAAAAAGAAAAGAAAAGAAAACCACATTTAAATCCACTGTAGTATTTTGACACATTTCGTTAAAATTCTCACACCGTCTGACATGGGGTTCTGTGTTTGGGTTGTGTGTTTAGATGGTGTTTCATCAGAAGAGGTCGCAACAGAGTAGAGAGAGACCAGTGTTTTTCGCACCAAGTGGAAATTGGCTTAGTTCTGAAGAAATCGCAGAAAATTACATTTTGAAATTACACTGCCTGTCATGTAACATGGTACAAAGCTCACGAAGATGAGGACTACACAGGAATATTTTTGTAATAAACTGACAGGAGATACACCCTCAGTATAGATGCTAAAATTGACGAAGACGGACAACCAATGACAGAAAACTCAGAACTAATGAGATTATTAAAGAATGATAGGTGAATGAAATGACTAATTGACTGAGAAAAACTAGGTCACAGGGCAGAACCAAAAGCACAATGAAACAGTATACATGTTATAAGGTCACTTAAGGGTCACCATGGCCTACTGAATAAGATGCATGCATCTTGAAAAGAACCCCTTTATGAAAAGATTACATTTAATGAAAAGGATCATTTGATTGTTTTTTAATTTTTCTTTGCTCCATATATTTATTTCGCTCTTTGAGTATAGTGATTTATACTGATTTTTGTTCAGAAAATGACATCCCAGTTTTAGAATGCATGCAAGTCAGAATGCTTGTTCCCTTGTGATAATTGAATGGTATGATTCGTCTTTAAGATGAGATTCCATGTGTTGTGTGAAAGGAAGGTATAGTTCCCTCTCCTGGCAGAGGGTGTGAAACAAAACACACGCGGGGGATGCATGAGGTGGTATGTGGGAGACTGCTGGTCTCTTAGCAACAGCACACGTACAGGAGCTACGAGAGATGAATTCTCTCTTCAAAGTGATATTTCTTACATTTACCGATGGGATGATATCATCTTTAAAAAGAGATATAATGTTGGTAGTAAAAGAGGGATTTCCTTGTCTAAACTTACATCACTCACAATGCTAAACAGCTGACCTAACCTAAGCCCAATATTATGAACAGCATCTGGGAAATTTTAATCAAAGACAAAAGATCCTCCACGTTTGAGTGATCCCTGAGTAATGATGTAGTGAAAGGGGGTACCACACACAAAAATGTCACTTACTTATCTTCATGTCATTGCAAATGTGTATGACTTTCTTTTATCTGTGGAACATAAAAAGATACTTTGAAGAAAACAGTGCAGTTTTGGTTACCATTCACTTGGATGCTGCAAGGACATAAAAACAATTTCTCAAAATTTCGTCGTATTTTCCACAAAAGAAAGAAATTCATGGAGGTTTGGAACACCAATAAATGACAGGATTTTCATTTTTGGCTGAACTATTTCTTTAAGTAAAGGGACTGTTTGCTGTGGCATTATCCACTAGGCTTATTTGTACACATTTCATTTTATAATGATGGAATAATTATTCTTCCTATTAATAAGTGTGGAAAGAAGTTGAGAATCAGAATAATTTAGTTTTAATTAAATGTTTTGATTTGCAGATGTTTTAGAATAATGAACAAATTACTGACAAAAATAGGTCAGACGAAATGTGCACACACAAAATTTCATGACCTATTTAGTCTGAAATTCCTGAAAATGAATGAACGCACACACACCACACATTTTTAAATAGAAAGAGCACATTCTTTTTCATTAGCTTCTCCTGAAATAGAGCAAATATCACAAAATATCATTCATGGTTGTCAATTATCCACTGCAGTGTCTTCAGCAGCACCTCCTAGACAACAGTGTTCCAGTTCATCCAATACTGTCCCTCTTCCACCCCCATCTGCTCCTCAGGAGGTGAGAATGGGTTTGAGAAGTCCCCCGGGGACTGGATAAGCTACCTCCCTCTCTCTCTGATCTTTTGTGCTCGCTCTCCCTTGGTCTCTCACTTTGTGGCAGATGGCGGTTTATCAGTGAGAGCACCAGATCAAGGCTCAAACAAATGCTCATAACAATTGTGAGTCCCCCAAGTCTCATTCTCTATTTATCTCTATTTGGCATGGAAGCTATTGATTTGATTTTTTTTTTTTTTTTGGAGGGGAACTCCACTTTTTAGTACTCCATGAACACATCTATAAGATTTCCTGGCCTAATGGGAGGGGTGTCTTTGGTCTGATGTAAAGCATCTTCTGATTGGGAGATGTGAAGATACACATTTTTGTGAACAATCCAAATTATATTAAACGTGTGAGTGTTCATGACTGTAATATGCAATCAGTAATGTTCTCAATTTTGATTGCACTTTGATCCATATTGCCTAGACCTTAGAAATATAACCTTAGTCTACACTAAAGTCACAGACTTTTCATGACTTAACTGTGTAAAGAAGTGTGGTAGGATTTAGAGATTATACCTTTACAAAATGAACTTTAATTCTGGTGCTGGGGTTTTCAAATTAGGTTCTAGGGACAATCAAGAGGCCACAAGGGGGTGACTGGGGGTCTGTGGAAAATTTGAGGAAAAAAATATTTAACAGTTATCATTTGATCAATTACAATTATTTTATTCTATAGACAGCCTTATATTTTATGAAGGAGGTCCTTAACTCACAAGGTGTTCATCATACTTTGGAGCATCAAAAAGTTTGAAAACTCTTGCTCAACAAAATGGTGTATTACCCTTGCTATTCTGCAACCTGCAAAGTTTGTTCACAATTCCTTTAATTATATGAATAGCCATTGACTAAAAATATATCAGTCAGGAAAAGAACATATCTCCTGACAGACAAGGAAAATTCCACACAGCTTAACAGAAGCCATCCAACGAGGCACAAAAAACACTCAATAAAACACAGTCACCCTGCTTGAAGTGAAAAACTGATGGGGTGAGAAAGAAAGGGGGAGAGATAGAAATTGGGTGAGGTGATAGATTTGGTAGCCTGTATATTATGCTTGAGAACATGCATCTATTTATTCTATTTCTTTCTTGCTCACTATCTCTGTCATTCCCTCTCTCTTTGAAGGAGTTATTCTAAGGAGATCGAGAAAAATGAGCAGTGTCAGAGAGAGGATGGTGGGAAACTGGAGCTCAGGAAATGTGTTCCATCTAATCCCCGTAACTGGAGAGATCTGTCAAGGAAAATTCCCTCTCTGTCACTCACTCCCTCCATG
The DNA here is from genome assembly GCA_037194245.1 of Opsariichthys bidens. Lineage (NCBI taxonomy): Eukaryota > Metazoa > Chordata > Actinopteri > Cypriniformes > Xenocyprididae > Opsariichthys > Opsariichthys bidens. Next base: position 12,243,971 of record CM074280.1, on the reverse strand, counting down.
ACACACACACAAATGCACAGACTTTTTTTTTTTTTTTTTTTGTCACGGATTGCTGCTATGAGGCATGAGGTTTGGCACCTCTCGTTCCAGAGCAGCTTGTCATGGTCTGAGCATGAAATTGAAGGGATGTATTACTGATTTCATGTTGCTCAGTTAACTTCCCCTGGCTGCCATGCTCATGTAGTGCTCCAAGCAATGCTAATAAGCTAAACAACAGTTTGTTTGCCTCTTGACTAAACAGATTACAAATTGCTCCACAAGTCACTTTATGAACCAAAAGGTGGTACATAGCTCCTCAAGACATTTTGTGTTTTGTGCGGTATTTTTTCCAGTGAGAAGTTGAAGAAAAAAATGCTGGGTTGTTTCAACCCATATTTGGTTCAAAAATGGACAGACCCAACCAATAAACTGAAAAATTCATCAGCCTAGCAGTGAAAACTAATGCCATGCTTCCTAATTATATCTCCCAAGCGTAGCATGTACAGAGTGAAAAGCAACAGTCCTAGTATTGAGCCTTGCGGTACTCCATATTGAACTTGTGATCGATATGACATCTCTTCGTTTGCTACTACACACTGATATCAGTCAGATAAGTATGATTTGAACCATGCCAAAGCAATTCCACTAATGCCAACATCGAGTCATTTTCGAGTCTATTCAAAAGAATATTGTGGTTAATAGAGTCAAAAGCAGCACTGAGGTCTAGTAACACTAATAGATACAACCACGATCAGATGATAAGAGCAAATCATTTGTAACTCTAATGAGAGCAGTCTCAGTACTATGGTACGGTCTAAATCCTGACTGGAAATCCTCACAGATACTATTTCTTTCCAAGAAGGAATATAGTTGCAATGATGCTGCTTTTTCCAGTATTTTTGATAGAAAAGGCAGATTCGAGATCAGTGTGTAATTGACTAATTTTCTGGGATCAACTTGTGGTTTTTTAAAAACAGGTTTGATAATAGCCAGCTTAAAAGCTTTCGTTACGTAACCTAGCAATAAAGATGAATTAATGATATAAGAAGAGGATCTAGGAGATCCTCAAAGTATCTATGAGAGATGGTCTATGGTCTACAGGTCTATGGATCTATACAGACTCGATGTTTGTTTGCACACAAAATGTGTATTTGCAATAATACTGAACAAGTGAGTTAAATTAATTGTTATAAAACAATTAAATTTAAATGTGTATTTCTTTTTCTGACAAAACTAGAATTTCTCAAGTCTTGCTGTTGTTTTCTTTGTTTCTTTAGGTATCAATTTTGTTTTGGGTTTCTCAACTCACTTCATCTATTGCAGTGTTTCACTTATCTCTATTGAGATTAAATATACTCAATTGTTGCATGTGTATATACCCTTGTGTCTTTGGTAAGCAGTCAGTGTCAAATATCAACACCCCAAATAAGCAATATACAGCAACAATTAATAACACAATTGAACAACAATAATTTAAGGAAATTTCAAAAAATGACTTGAGTTTTCAGTCTTTTAAGAAAACCACAGTCCTTTGAATAAATACGTAGATAGAACTAATTGTCCTTTAAACGTTGATGAGGGAAAATGTCTTCATCCCAAGAAACACATAAAAAAAGGTAAAGTTAATCAACTTCCTACCATTCGCAGTTTGAGTCAGCGTCAACGCTTGTTTTTCCTCAACAGAAAAAATCCAAGAATAGACTCAAAGGAGGTTCACCAGTCCAAACCCTCCTCAGAACCACTGGAAGCTCGAGAAAAATCCAGAATGCAGGCACCAATCGAACCCGGAAAGGGACAGAAATACATTCTGACAAAAAATCTGACAAGGTCACAAAAACATCATGAATACCTTCATTGTAACAACATACAATAAGTGTTTAACTCATGACAATAAATTAATCATTTTACATCATAAATTTTACACACTTGAACATATGTACGTGCATTCTTCAAATAATGAATATTTTCTTTATATACGCAATGTCTGTGACTATTTTTTTCAACACAACACTCATTATTATATAATTGACCACTTTGCGTCACAACTTGAGCACACAGCTAGCTGTTATTTAACAAATACAGCATTACGCATTGTTTCCCATACATAAATCACTCGCAAATTTAATTTCTCTTCCTTTTCCTCTTATAGAACAATAACGATTTAATGATTAACAAAACAAATCGATTTACCAAAGAGATCGTTTAACTCAAGCAATATTCCAGAACGGTGAAGGTACAGCAAGTCCCCTTTAAATGCTTCTCTTTACCCTTATTTAATCAAAGCACACTCTGTAAACACTTTAGCAATACTATCGCTAATAGAGCATGTATATATGAATATACTGTTGGAACATTCATTTCACTCAATTGGCCATTTCAACGTCATTCACAATTAATGCAAACAAAGTTTGTTATTTCACTCACATAAATCTAATAACAGAATTCATCTAGGAGATTGTTTCTTTATCTTTTTTTTTTCCCAGGAAACATCACCCAAGATTGTGCACATAAGAGATCTGCACACGATAGAGAGAGCTGCCTCTGACTACATGAGCAAACCTTGTGCAAACCTCGCTGTGCCACATTAGTATTTTCTTTCATAATTTGACTTCTTTTGAATTTTTTTTTCAACAGTTCTCACATCATTTAGTTATTATATTAATAAAAGACATTTTCTGGTTACATGTGGTTGCTGTGTGAACTGGACATTTCGAGACTCACACCTGTAAATGCAGTTGTCAATCCCAAAAATTGACAGAGTGAACCTACCTGTATGTCAGGTGGTACAGCTCAGTGCTCTTTATGTTGTTTATGTTTATTACTATTGTAATGTCATGTGCTTTGTTTAACGCCATCTCTCATGACACTTTTGTTTGCTCATTGCTGTACTTGTTCATATGTTTCTGAGGAGGCATGGGTGGTTTTGGAGAGCGTTCAGTGCTTTGAAGTTCCTTACAATGCTCGTTCACTATTGCTATCCTCTCTGACAATTACCCTACCTTTAAACCAACGGTTGAGTTTTTCCATATCTTACCCAAACATGGATTGAAACAACCCAGAATATTTAGTGTTGATTTTTGTACTTTATCAGCTGTAGCACCTTTACATGGATATCAAAATATAACTTAAAATGCAATATTTAAAAAAAAAAAACATTTATTATGCAGTACTGCATAATAATAATAATAATATTTAATTTGACAATTACATTTAATATTAAATTTAGTATATGATTTATTCAGTTTATGTATTATTCTTGTAAGCCCTGTAATAAAGACCCATTATTTTGCTATTTTGTAACCCTATTCTTAAAGGGATATGGCACCCAAAGATGAAAATGAACTCAAACAAAGATTTTTTTTTAAATATTCCATGTCTGTGAATCCATTTAATGCAAGTGGATAGAAACCCAAAGGTCAAAAACCACAAAAAGAGATCACAATGGTGATCTGTTTGACACCAAGCTACATCTTCTAATGGAAAAGATAGGTGTGTTTGAGAAAAATAATAATATTTTAAACTTTCTAAACTATGAACCATTACATTAGAGAGCTGTGAAGAGTAATGTGGGTTGTGCTGCTTACCTCACTCGACAAATCTTCTGTACACTTGCACCACCCAAATCCACCTTCATTGAGTTCGACTTGAGTCTTGTGCTTGAGCCCTTCCTTTGCAAGCCGAATATGTTTACTCTTACCAATCTGATTACTTCTTTAAAGGCCTGTATTCCAAAATGTGAGTTTGTGTTTAGAAGGAGTGTGCGATCTAAAAATAACTATGCCATTCCTCAAAGCAGGGCATCAAAGACATCAGACACTTAAAATGTCTCTCGTTGAGTTCAAACCAACAGATTCTGTTCAATTAAAACAAATATGAATCATTGTGACGATTTGATTAATTGTCAGTGTAGCTCACAGATCAGGGTGAATGAACTCTGAATGCGACAGCTAGAATGATATCGCTGTATAAACACCTGTTGAAGCGAAATATCTCAATTAAGAGCTCAGCCCGGGCAACCATGATGGCTGAAGAGCTTTAAAGTGGTTGTGACTGAAGTTTAGAAACGAGTCTTTCATCATAATAGCATTTCAGTTTAGTCTTCACGGCTGAGTCCGCGTGAGGAGGGGCTTGAGCAACCTGTTTTCTTCAGATGCTCATTTCAAGCAGCACTGAGTCACAGGAGGAGAGAGAGACAGAGAGAGAGAGAGAAAGCTCATCTCTCCACATGACCCATGTGAAAGTCATGGAAATCCTCCAGACTTGAGCGGTCTTTGCACTTTACAAGGGGACGATTCAATTTCACATCTGAATGAACACCTTCAAATCAATTACGCAAGAAGACCCTACTGTATAATAACTAAATATAGCTATTATTGTCCCAAATGCTCATCTACCAGAGACTTGATACAAGCATTCATCATGGCAAACAATGAGAGAAGACCAGAATGAATGTTATGGAAACAGATTAATCCGCTCAGTGCCAGAATGATCAGGATGGGGGCGGGGGGTGGGGGGGCGGCTGGGAACAGGAACATAGACCCAGTCCATATGGTGCCTGCAGAGAGAGAGAAAGGAAGCAAGATAGACAGAGATAAACAGACACTGAGACCAAAACAGATTGGTCATTTGTGTTTAAAAAATAATAATAAAAAAATTTATTGCAAACAATAAATAAAGTGGAATAGCTAACAAATTCTCAACAAAATAACAAAAGTGTCTCACTCAGTGTTACATGTCTCTCCCCAGGGACTGAGTGATGACTATTATTATGTGCATAGGTGTGAAATTACCACAATTGTTCTGGCAGACCTAAAGCCTGTGTGTATTACAGCTTGCCATTGCACTTGGGTCTTGTGAGAAAAGACACATATGTAGGATTATTGAATCCATCCGTTTTCATAATGAGTGAGTGAATGTAAACGCCTGCATATTCACAAAATTAGATCATAAGAGATCATCATGTCCAGTCTGGCTTGCTCTTAAACAGATGTTTGCTCATGTACTCAGAGACATCACCCCCTGGAGCCTCCCTATTGATAAACCTTCCAGAATGGCCGTTCGTTTGTCTGTTCTAGAGCCCCCAATCAGCTTGCAGCACCCCGATTGCTCTTAAATCCTCCAATGACTGTATTGGAGTGTGTGTGTGTGTGTGTGTGTGTGTGAGAGAGAGAGAGAGAGAGAGTGCGCACATGAACGTGTGGGTGTGTGCTGCACCAGACATCAGCAGCAGGTTGAGAGCCGACACACAGAGGAAGCAAGAGAGAAAAGAATAAAGGGAGAGAAAGAAAAAAAGAGAAAAAAACACTCTTTCATTCAGTTCACCGAGGCAACTTCAAGTCTGCTTCCTGCAGATCCGAGTGCACAGGTAAGAACAACAGCATGAGGACACGGTCTCTCTTTATCCGTCTCTATCTTGTGATGCAGTGGCTATCGCACCCTGCCGTTTTGTATTCATCTTTTATCTGATCGACGTAAATACTCTATCAGAAGTGCAAACTTGTACGATCGGTCTTGGACCTCTCTGTGCTGCAGCTGTCCTGGTTTGTCACTGTCATTTTATTCCCATTTGAGAAGAGGGGAATTGATCTACTTCTGTGATGATGCTCACTGGTTCTATCTGATGCTGACGTTGCTATTGTTGGACATAGCAGAGAGCAGAGCTGCAACAGCGGTAAACCTTTGGCTAAACGCTTTGAAAACAACACACGTGGGGTTGTTACTAACAAAGCCAGGTCATATGCTCTCTACGCTCATATCCACATCACCTCGGGACATCGTGAGCGAGGGAGAGACAGAGAGAGGCTCTTTGTTGCTGATAGTGATCTGATACGGATCTGCACTGCCAGGGAGATTTCCCCGAAGACACTAAAAGCCCATTCAGCTTGCGCATATGTGTGTGTGGAATCAGAAACTGCCTGCTGTCCGGTCAAAGTGAATATTTACACAGACAAACTCATTAAAATTGTATGAAATGGCTATCCGACTTTCCAATAAATGTCATTTTACCTATTTATAGATCTTAGCATGCAGGTTAAGATATAGGAAGGGTATTGCACGTTTCCATGGCAGAATTCAGTCTGGAGCTCAAGCGCTTGTATTCACACCTTCAGTCAATACTGTTTATTGTGCAAGGATCGCTGTAAATGAAAAAAAAAAAAAAACTAATCAGCTTCAAATCATATCCACAGCATGTTTAATTGGATGTGCAGAAAGTCAATGCACACAATCTACAGTAACACTGGCATTATTGTATTTCTAATGATACCTGATATACAGCATATGTACAAATAGCATATTTTAAGACTATAAAATTACAATACATATTTTTAACCATTGCAAGTGTTAAACTATGTTTTATTTATTTTAAGGTGGTGTTAAGGAGAGTGACTTTTTTAGTAGAAAGTCTAAGTGAAAGGTATTATTATTTATATGTATTTCAACAGTAGGCTGTGTTCATGACATATTCCGTTGTAGTCTAACAGAAGAGTGTTGTGTTTGGCAGTAAGTTGTTCATACCCTGGGTCATTACCCATTTCACAGATGACAGATTACACACACACACACACACACACACATATGGCAGCAGGCGAGCCGCACCGTCACCCAACTTTATTCAACTTGACTGCTACAAATTACACAGTGAAATATTGAAGCATGAAAAATATTCAAATTGATAGTAGTTCAATTTACAACCACTTATTAGTCTAATGGAATGCTATAAATGTGGAGAAGGACCGACTCTGTCTATTGCTGGGAGTTTCGGGAGACGCCAGCTGTCGGGTTCAAGCCCTCATTACGCTCACAGAGTTGTGACTGTCATCGTTCCAATATTCAAATGGTTCCTCACTTGTCTTTTATCTCTCTCCTGTTCTGCTTCTGTCATTGATAAAACTAAATCATTTTCTTATCTCCTGCACCTATGTCCAACATGTCTGTAAAGACTGCTGTATTTTGTTTGTGTAGAGTGTGCTGTCAGAATAGAGGCTGTGTGTGTGGCTTTGGCTGAATGGTTCAGTGAAAGTAGCAGTATCAGAGTGTAGTACCAAAGGCTGTTAGGGAAAGGGAGAGAGAAAGAGAGAGGAGATAACTGGGCCCTGGAGCACACGCTCACAGGCGCTGTGCTCTTCACTGTGTGCCGACACTCCATAGACCCTCATTAAACACCACAGTCGTGTCACACACGCTGCCCTTCACTTGCTGAGTGGAGTTTCAAAAGCAAACTGGGGCCAAGTGTGTCCAGTTCTCTTTACCTGCAATCACATTTTGCTTTAAGTCACTTTAGAGCTCCTGGTGATGGATGTTTGTGTTTCCTGTGAGAAAAGCAATTGTATCCACGGGCTGGAATATCAATAATGTATCGCCTCTCTCAGCAAAAGCTTTGTGATGCCACAGGCCACCTAGTATCAGTCCATGGAGAAACATCCATCGGTGTTTGTGTATATTTGCAAATTAGTGATATAGCACAATCTCTGTGGCGTATTTACATTTGGTCACTGCATTTTCTAAGTCAGCATGAAGCAGAAATTGCGATAGTTTTTCTTCTCTATTGTGAGTAAAATGGATCCTTGAATGAGAAATGATGTAGGGTAGAAATTGATTTTTTCCATCAGCAATTGATTGGATTGTTGGATCGTCATTTGCTGTTTGCTGCAATTTCATATGGTTGAAGGGATGCTGGGGGGAGGGGGTTACGTCAGTGCTCACGTCATCCGGGGAAAGAAGAGATGTCTTTGCGAGGGGGCAGTTAATGTTTTTGATTGAAGATTACAAAGACACATGACTTTAAACATGATGTGAATGTATAAATCATTCATAATAAACATAGTCAGTTTTAATTTCATGGTGACTGATTGTGAAAAGACCAAGCATAGAAAAAAGCATTGAGATATATACAGAATGCAAGTCAGCTAACTGTAAATGGATTTTCAGTCTACGTATATAAAGTTCATTCCTGCTGCACGATTGACGTCAGCACTGACCAGCCTGTTCACACCAACACAAATGTTTGGCATGGAAATTCAGTTATATTTTTCCGTGCGATATGTCTGTTCAGACCAATACATGAAAAAACTGCAGATGGTCTGAATGAAAATGCAAAATTACACTAGATGACAATAGGTGGCACAATTATAAAAGTAAAAATACCCTGGTTACCATAGTACACAAAATCTTCCTCTGATATTTACTGTCTGCTATCCGAGTCATAGATTTATGTAGCAGAAGCTTGGCTGTGGGCACATGACTAAAAGTGCAAATCTCATTGGATGACCAGTTTTCTTCACAACATCAGACATTAGAACATACTGAATGTTCGTCTAGGTGTGAACGGGCCTTAAGAGAGTCACTATAAATAAAACAAAAATTTGACTGAATTAGACTGTTTTGCTTCTTAGATTTAAGACTGTGTGCCATTAGCATATTGGAACATATTTATATAATATATTTTTATATTTATATAGCACAGCAATAAATCAGGTTCATTTTGTGGAGACCATATTGGCGTTACTAAGTAATTAATTACTGTAATTTAATTATTTTTGCAAAAGTAAAATAAGGGTGTCACAAGGGTTTACTTTTATTTTTTTGTAATGTAATTACAGTTACTTCTGCTGTAACTGCATTAAATACTATATAGATTATATGACAATTCTATAAAAAAACAATAGCAGATTAAAAATTAAAATGTACAATGTGTTAAAAATGTGCAGTTTCATGTCTGTCCTTGTGTTGTTCAACTGGTTGAGGTTGATAAGGGATTTAGAAAGTAATTAGTAGTAAGTAATGCAATACTTTTAGAGAGAGTGATTAGTACAGTATTATAATTACACTTTTGAAGATGTAAGTAGTAGTTAGTAATTCATTACTTTTTTAAAGTAACTTACCTGAGACTAAGCGTAACTTTAATCAAGACTCAAGACTAAGTGTTAATTACTAATGCTGCAGCTAGTTGACCTGCGCAAGTTGTTTTACATTATAAGTAAATTTTAAACACAAGTTAACAAAGCCTATGACCAGCTGAAAACAGTTTTAGACCTGGAAGTAGTGAATATTTCATTCTAAATATAGCTATTTGTACATAACATAGGCAAAACCTTAAATGCATTAAAATGATTTTTGATCTCCGCTGTTACATATAGACATTTTGTATTTTTGCTTCACTGAGCTGAAGGGTTTACTCCATGTGTTCTCAGAGGGCGTTGTAGTTCAGTGTTCGGTGAGGAAAAAGGTGTAGCTGAAAACACAAGAAAAGCATTGACAAATATTGATGTCTCCCTCCCCTGTGTTCGGATTGTTAGGGCATGAAAGCATCACTCAGCTAAAAATAGAGATCAAACAACAGGAGGAAAACATTATTTAGTTGTTGTTACTTAAGCTGCCAACGCATTTTAATATCCCACAACAAACATGAAATGTTGAACAAGTATGGAGTCAGTAATAAATATTGTGACAATATTTCATGACTTATTTACATGATACTAAGCCATTTAGTTTGAAACCAAACGAAGGATGCACATCACAATCATATAAAATCTAATTTTTCTTAGAACATGCTTCTTAATATAATTGCTTTTAGGGCAGCTAAGACGATACAATTTTTGGAAAATCTTACCCGTGCTGATTTACTTGTGTGTTTCACATGAATATTCTTAAACTATTCTAATACCAAACAGAAAGTGGGACTCTATTTTTAGCCTGGCTTAGCTCAGTGTTCAATCCGTGAAACAGAAGTCCAACTTCTCTAGCATCTCAGGAGATCTCATTAAGAGCAAAAACCTTTTTGCATTTTTATTCATATTTCAATGTGGCAGAGGGAAGATGAGCTCCATCCATCATTATATCAAACGGAAATTGCTGCTTTAAGGTTTTTTTGTCTTAATTCATGCAGGAGGCACCATCAACAGTATAATCTGTGTCTAGTGGCTGTTAAAGTCTATTAAATAGAATGAAATATGTAAATATGGCATTGGAGATTGTGGGGGATATTTGTTCCAGTAAAACAAGGAAAGAGGCAGTCCAGCTGTGTTGCTCCATAATGGATCTCTGGGACACAGAATTTGTTGAACTGGTTTCACAGAGAGAGAAATGTTATGGAAGCAGGTGTCATGCAGTATCCCATATACACTGCGTAGTTCAGCGAACGGAGGAATGGCGCTATCTGCGTCACAACATGAGGTGCTTAATGCAACCTAAACTCCTCCTTTTTTTTTTTTTTGTCTATGTGCATATCTATAACAATCCCTATCCAACACTTCAAAGCATTTAATATGAATCATTTGATGAATCACAACAAATGGGGTCATTTCACAGCAGCTCTCCTGATTTAAATAAAAATGCTTCAGAAATGCATTTTAATACCCACATGTTTTTGTAGTCCTCTTGTTCTGTTCGCCATGCACTATAAGATGGGGTGAATATTTGCAATGGGATTTGGGGATGGGACCCCCGAAAGCTGTGCAGAAATGATCTGAAATTTCTGTCACCTCCAGTGCTCAGCTGATCCAGTGTGTATCCTATTACTGCTTATCTCAGGGGAAAAGAGAGAGGGTCTGATAATACAGCTCTCATCCTGCTGTATCTACTAAAGGCACTGATCTGTTGTGTTTTGATCCCACCTCCCGCTGGCACTTGTATGCATAATGATTGCTCTTTTTTTTTCCAAGCTCATGTGTCGGTAACAAGCAGCATCTATCATTTACAAGCTTAACTGAAAGTGATAATTTAAATTAGAGTGTTCAACAGTTTTTGTTTATGTTAACGGCTTCGGTTGATGATACTTAACAGAGCTGTTTTATTATTCTTTGTTCACTCTGCAGTTACAATGCTGCCTGGTAGCAGGCCCCTGCTGCTGTGTGTGCTGTGTCATGTGACCACCACATGGGCATTCGCCCGCATGTCTGACGCCGTGGAGCTGCGGTCCGCGTTCTCTGTGGCACGTACCAGCAGCATGGAGGGAGGGCCGAAGATGGTCATCACCTTTGACAAGGTGTACGTCAACATTGGTGCCGATTTCGATCCAAAGGCCGGCTTGTTCCGCTGCAGGATTCCGGGCGCATACTATTTTTCTTTCACAGTGGGGAAGTTCCCACGCCGAGACCTGTCGGTCATGCTAATGAAGAACCGCAATGAGGTTCAGGCGATCGTGTACGACGAGAATGCCGGAGAAGAGCGGAAAGTGCAGAGCCAGAGCGCCATGCTGCAGCTTGATTTCGGAGACACCGTCTGGCTTCGTCTTCATGGAGACCCTCGCTATGCTATCTACAGCAACACTGGTCATTACACCACCTTCAACGGTTACCTGATCTACCCTGATCTGTACGGCTACCAAGAGCCTACACACAAAGTCCATGACAGTGATCATCAACCACCGAAAATCAGCGATCACTTACTGTCTGAGCATGAGAATACGATTACCAAAGACACTGTTGTGGTTATGAAAGAAGAGAGAAGGAATGAAGAGATAAAAGAGGAGGACGGGAGAAATGATGAGGATGAAGACGACGACCAGAGGTCGGCATTCTCAGTGGGCCGCACTCAGAGTATTGTGGGAGTGGATCAAGGATACCCTGAGCACCAGCCCATCGTCTTTGACACTGAGTTTGTCAACATCGGCAACGACTTCAACTTAAGCTCTGGTGTATTCAAATGCAGTGTACCAGGAGCCTATTACTTCTCCTTCAATGCTGGCAAGCTGCCCCATAAGACCCTGTCAGTGAAGCTTATGAAGAACCATTTGGAGGTACAGACCATGATCTACGATGACAGCGACACCGAGAAGGCGCTGCAGAGCCAGAGTCTGATGTTGTCACTGCAGGATGGAGACACTGTCTGGCTCTACAGCCACCAGAGGGATGGATTTGGTGCTTACAGTAATCATGCCAAGTATATCACTTTCACTGGCTTCCTGGTGTATCCCGAGCTCCACCAAGGCCCTCCTCAGCAGCAGAAACAGGATAAGACATTGTAGGCCAGTCAAGGAGCCAGTCTGTCTGTGGGTCTTTAGCAAGGGTGTAGGTTTTGTGGAAATAGAGTGAGTTCCCTACATACAATCTTCTACACTCTTGAGACTGTATGCCATCACTCTTGGGGTTGGCTTCTTCAGATTCCTTATTACAAAATAAGGAACTCTGCAACTCTGAAGCTCTTGATTTTATTCTGTTTATCTGCTGGAGGAGGAACTTACTAAGTCAAGCAAGCAGCACCTATAACACATTGGTTAAACAAGGCCTACTCAGCATTCCTAAAGTCGTCATGAAATGGAAATTGTGATGTTCTTTTCTTCCCCGTTGTCCATCTGGAAATGATTTATAATAAAGACTGCAACATTCCATAAAAAAATAAGAATTGGTCATTTCGATTTCATGGTGACTTTAAGGCCTTGGAGTTCTCACAACAATACGATTAAAAAATACAAATGTGGAACTTTTAAATTAATATAAATCATTTTAAAAGATATTAATAAAAAATAAAACAATCTGAAATTCGTAGCACTAAAGCACCTATCTCTGCAGAGGCAATTCATTAGATTGCTCCAACTCAAAACTGTGTTTCATACTCTCTCAAATTGAATAAATTTATTAAATGCATGCATATTTCAAATAAGAAACTGTGTTGTCTTTTAAGCTTTTGCACGAAAGATTTGCACGAGAGCTCCATCTTCTGCTTTTTCATTCATTATTTCCAGTGTAAAATCAGTGTTCATGGCACGCTCACACACTCACAAAACAAAAACAATGATGACAGCATTTGCCTTCTAATAAATCATGTAATTCATGTAGTTAGTCAATAATTAGTCTGGTTTTGGAACAGCACTACTCATTTAAACTGAGGGTCGCTTCTGTAAATTCACTATATGGCCAGAAACTACTGAATGCTGGCTGACAGCTTCTAAAGGAACAATGATATTTTCACTGCCAAATAAATGTACTGTACACCAACTGATGCTAATGCTTTTGGAAAATTGTTCAACAAATATTGATGTTTATATTTTGGGGAGAAAAAATATCAATGATATTGATCAGTTTATATAATTCTTCTGGTTTATGCTGTTGTGTGTATATGGCCATAAAGATTTATTTAGGTGACAAAGCATATGAAGTGCAAAATTCCAAAATGTAAATACTTTTGTGTTTTTTATCCATTTCTATATAAGTGAATGTTTGCATTTCTAATTCTGTGCCTGGTCTAATGTACTTTTCTGTATGTGCAGTATGAGCTACTTTGTTAAGTAACGTAAAGTTGGTTTCAGTGTACGCTGGATTCTTATTGTGGAAGAAGCCAGTCCTCAGAAGAAAGCCAAATAAAAACTCTATATGTAAACTGTTTCTTTTGTCTTGTTTTTTTTTTTTATTAATAGTGTCAATATTTAACATATTTAGGATTTAGGTTTAGGAGTAACACTGTACAAGGATTTTTCTATGATGATGAATTAAAGAAATTCAAATATCTTTAGAATCAGTCAGATCTGAATCAAGCAAACATTCAAAAATCCTCTCTAAAAAAAACATATATTTCAACAACTTAAATCTGCTGAGGTACTTAATTATCTGAAGTGATAACAGTACGCATTTGTGTTCTTTTTGATTTCTCATGAATGTCGCAGCCTTTGTGAGGGCTCAGAACTAAAATAGCAGATCAGATTCGTTTTCTGTCATAGGGATCAAGGAGATACCTGGGGAACGTTAAGGTGAATTTGTTTGATTAAAGTTATAAAAAGCCTGAAAGTGAAACACTGTGTTTGGTGCAAACCATAAACAGAAACACCCAGATAATTCCATTTTGTATCATCATCATGGTGTTGGAAGAACATACAGCAAAAACTATGAAGGAATAGCTTGGGAGAAAAGAGGGTTTCTATTTTAAAATGTCCTTATCAGTGACCAGACTTGAGTCTGACTGAAAAATTGACATTTATCCTCTCTAATTTGAGAAAATTGTTCAATTCAAATTTTACCAAATGATATATTGTATTTTCTAAGTGTTCAATGCTTCAAAAAGAACACTAGACTATAATTGCAACTAAAAAAAATGACAAAATTTGGAAGATGGGAAATAAGTCTTTTTTAATTACTATTTCTTACTTAAATAAGAAATACTTTCATAAATGTTGAAACTGTCTTCTTGGAACATGGAAAAAATGAGGAAAAAACTTAAGTGCAATAAATTTATAAAGAATAATATTTTTAAAAACAACATTAGTGGGTTAAAGTGTCAGGTAATAACTGTTTGGACCAAATAGCCTGTGCATATTTGTGTGTGTGTTGTGTGTTTATATATATATATAAGGGTTGACACAATAAGGCAAACATGAATGCCAGAGCCGACGACTACAGCAGAACCCCACTCATAAAGGAATGAGAACAGACTAGCTGCAGGCTGCCACAGATTGTAATGAGATTGGTAAATGGAAAAGCCAGTTAATTATGGAGAAGAGATTTTTATACCTATAATTTTGCTCCGTGCAATGACATTACTGAATGGCAATTAAACAATTTTGTGGCTGAGACTCTTAATTCCGCTGATAAAAATCTTTTGGGAAATAACCTGTCAGGTATTTAGAACCTTCGAGGCATTTGTCTACATGCACATTTAACTGCTGAATTACAAAAATAAGAAATCAGTTATCAGACATCGGTGAATTCAAGCATTATTTATACAAAAGCTAGAATACCTTTTCAGTAGAATACCTCAAATATTTCAATTGTATATTTGCCTGCATTATTTTTGCAACTTTTTTTCAATTAAACATCCAGAGTGTTATCACAAAACATTTATTTGGAATATCTTTTGCTATTCCTTAAAACAAAAAATTGTAGACAATTTAACAATCCTGAAAATTCAGAGTTCTGCATGGAGCTTATTTTAATGTGTGAAAGTCTGTTGTGTACACAGATACAACTACCAATTTTCAAAACTAAACGTTAACCAGTGTTATTACAAAAAGAAGACATTTATAAATAAGAAATGAGATGCAGAAACAGGAGTGATTTTGTTGTTTTATTTAGGTGTAGCACAGGGTCTTATTTACATAAATATGTTCTGATGATTATAGCTCTCCAGGGTCACAGAGGAAGGGTTACTTTGCTGGCTTGTCCCCAGACTCCAGCTTGGGTGCATCTTTGGGCTCCCTGTATGCAGGGAATGCTTCCCATGGACTGTTCAAGTCAAACTTACGGAACTCCTGAGAGAGCTCGACAGGTTCAGCCACAACACGCTTCACTTCATCATCATAACGCACCTGAGAAAAGAGAAAAAGAAAATAACTCAATTTAATCTACACACCTTTTTTTCATAATTGCTCTGTAGCTTTGAACATACACTATCATTTAAACATTTGAGGTTACTTTTTATTTGATCTTATCAAGTCTCTTATGCTCACCAACGCTACATTCATTTGATCAGAAATACAGTAATATAGTGACATTTAACCATTTAAAGTGTTTACTTTTAATGTACACCAGAACGTAAATTTTCAGCATCATTACTCCAGTCTTCAGTGCCGCATGATCCTTCAGAAATCATTCTAATAAGCTTATTTGCTGCTCAATAAACATGTCATATTATCATTATTATTTAATTAGAATAATAATAATAATAATAATAATAATAATAATAAAAACGCATTTGTTGAAATCATGATAAAAACTTTTTTGGTGAAAATAAAGCTCAAAAGAACAGTGTTTATTTGAAACAGGTTTCTTTAGTAACATTTTTAATGTCTTTACTGTCACTTTTGATCAATTTAATATATCCTTGCTGAATAAAAGTATGAATTTCTTTGAAAAAAACAACATCTTACTGACTTGTTTTTAAATGGTTGTGTGATTATGAAACAATTTCTGATGAGGACAGGTAGCAATCAGACTTGACCTCATTTACCTCCACATATCCAGACAAAGGAAAGTCTTTCCTGAACGGATGACCTTCGAATCCATAATCTGTTAAGATACGTCTCAGATCTGGATGGTTTGCAAAGAAAACTCCATACATGTCCCAAATCTGTAACATTAATTTCAGAGTGAAACAACACTGTCTCTAAAATTTGACAAAACAGACTCAAAATCGGCATGCAACCACAGCTATGATACATGATCTCATGGACCATTGAAAACCCACAAGACTCCCTCATTCACAGCCTGCAGCGTGTCATAGCAGGTGGGAAGTAGCTCTGGGGCTCCACTGCATGAGCACTGCAGCTTGTTGTGCCTGAGCATATGCTAGACCAAACAGACATCTATTTTGTAGTCTGAAATATACAAATGTCAAAACTTGCTCATTTAACCTCACATACCTCTCTCTCATACCAGTTAGCTGCCTGGTGCACAGACACAGAGGAGTCAAGAGGAGACAGCTCATCAGTGTAGGTCTTCACTCGGATGCGAGAGTTATAGCGCAGAGACAGGAAATTATACACAATCTGAAAAGGAAAAAAAATGGACAGTTTCAGAAATGTTTGATTCTGATGGATGTGCATTTCCAATGCCAATAACTTTCGCCATCCAAGCTAAAAAAAAAAAAAAGCATGCATATTACGCTCAGTTCTTATGTATTAGTATTAATTATTTCAATTAATTCTATTACAATAATCTAACATGCTAAAAACACAAAATCAAGACAATATTTTATGGACATTTCATAGATGAGACTGAGCATGCTCACCTCAAAGCGATAATGCCTTGTAGGGACGTCCACAGCCGTCAGGTCAGTCATGTTGTTGAACTGAGCATTTGTGTGATCTTTCAAGAAGGTGAGAACCGGTATAATGCCTTCTGGGTGGATCATTACCTCCAGCTCATTAAAGCAGGTCACCTAAGATTCAAACAAAAGACTGTAAATACTGCCATTTTTGAGGAATTGCAGAGTACATTAATATTCACGTGTCATCGGAAAAAGATAAATATGAGAATAAACTGACCTGAACTTGTTGCACATATTTGGGAAGAATCTCTGCAATGTATTCGCCAAACTCTGAAAGCTGAGTGTGGGTGACTGGATCCTTGGGCCTTACAGTAGCTAAAGTATAAAAAGCATGTTGTACTTATATGTCTTTCACTACTATGTACTAACATTGAAATTAATCATTAGATACAATGCACTTATTGTGTAAATACATGTTTTTACATTGAACATTAATGTAAATCATTTCTGTAATCACATATACATTTGTATATTCCACATGCTCCCAACCTTAACCGCATCTCACCAATACAAGATGAACATCATAACATTGCCCATAACAATGACTTCATGTAAGCACAAGGTAGTTAAAGACAGCTAATACACAGCAACACACAATGACAGACATCTACAAATCTACTCACGTCTGGTTTCAGTTGTGGTTGTTCTTGTCTGGAGAATCGCAGCGCTCTGTCGAGCCACTGTGAGAGAAAACAATGCATTACAATATAGAGCGTCTTCAAAACGAGCCAAACTGGTAGCTTGTGTCCAATGAAATTCAAAACACAGATTACAGACATTGCTGATATTTTCCAATAACGCAAAAATGATTCTCCCTGGACCCGTGATGTCTTAATTTCACGAATAAGAGAAGCGGTGTTGGCATAATTCAGATTATAACAGTAAATGAGTCGATTAGCGTGCTGTGTGTTTGTACTGACAGCTAGAGCAAGAGGAAAGGTCAACAGCGAAGAAAAGCCTAAAACACAAGAGAGCTTGTTTGGGACCTGCACAATGACAACATTGGTTAAATGAGTAAATAATTCATCTTGAACGTGTCTGTGCTTTTCTTGTTTATAGCCTACCGTTTAGACTTTTTCCAAAACCGCCGCGGACAAATCTAACCAAGGAGGCCGCCATCTTTACTCCCTCACCGTGTCCTTCCTCGCGGGTTTACTGACGCTGAGGTTACAGCTGCGTTTGGCAGTGCGCTGCTGCCACCTTCAGGCGACACAACCGAGGCCATCAACCATGCATTATTCAACGTAATAGTCGAACCGAACTATTTATTGAACCTCTAGACCAGGGGTGGCCAACGTCGGTCCTGGAGAGCCACAATCCTGCAGAGTTTAGCTCCAACCCTGATAAAAACTCACCTTCCTGTAGCTTTCTAGTAACCCTTAAGACCTTGATTAGCTTGTTCAGGTGTGTTTGATTAGGGTTGGAGCAAATTTTGCAGGATTGTGGCTCTCCTGGACCGACGTTGGCCACCCCTGCTCTAGACAAAATACAAATATGTATGCGTATATATGTTTTAAGATTTGTATCATATTTGATACATCAGGTTTTATAGTCCATATAGTATGAGAAATACCAATTTGTAATTTCAGTGTTATAGTGTAATTATACATTTAAGTACTGAGTAATAATAATTAACTGCATGTTCTTACTATAGAGTTAGGGTTAGGTTTAGGGTTAATGCAATGCAATAAACGTTCCTCAAAAGCCTGTTGTATCATATTTGATGATACAAGCATTTTAACATTACTTTTCTAAAAAATGATGTCTCTTTGTAATCAGGTAACCCTAAGTTGCTTCCATGAAGTAAATTTTCAGCTTAAAAGGCACATGCTGCACAACCAGAAGATAAAAAAAACTACAAATTAACTTATTGCAAAAATATGAACTGTCAATCTATCTGGAAGGCATGCAGTAGGCGAAGTACTAAACTTACTCACCTTGAATGTGGAGAAGACCAAGGAGATGATTATTGATTTTAGAAGAAATTAAGATGCAGTATTGTCACAAATGACAATTAAAGGTCAGAAGATAGTTTAGTCTTATAAATATCTTGGTGTCCATTTCGACAGTAAATTAAACTGGAAGAAGAATAGTGAGTTTGTATTCAAAAAAGGCAAAATTGGGATTATTCTTTTGAGGAATTTAAGATCCTTTGGTATGAGTAAGAAGTTTCTTTATGTCTTTTATCAGGGGATCCTGGCCAGTGTTCTGTTTTATGCAGTGCTCTGTTGGTGAGGAAGTATTAATGTGCATGACAATAATAAGTTTAATAAAATTGGCTGGTTCAATTACTGACCTTACTCTACCTTTCTGTTGAAAAGAGAACCAGGACAAAACTAAAAATGATTCCGTTATGAAGGTTATCCACTATATAGTGTCTTCAGTGGACTTGAAAGCTCATTTAGTGAGAGATTAGTGATGCCTCAGAGTTTTACTGAGCCATTTAGAAGGTCTTTACTGCAGTTAGGTTTTTTAAATTACCGTATTGAGTGATTGTATTTTACCATGTTGTATTTTTATAGCATTGTTAACTGTCTTTTTTAAATTATTTAATATTAAATTGTTATTTAATATTTAATTGTACTGTTTGTGATGTTGCAATGGTGGAAAATGGGTTTCCCCTTATTAGCTTTATAACCTAACCTAGATTGTGTGCAAAGGGTTTTTGAGTAGTTTTGATCACATCAATAATTCAGAAGCATTAAAACTCATGTAACAAATATGATACAGTAGGCCTTCTAGTGTTAAAAACGCTGTTCACATTTTTCACTGAACAGACCACAACATATCATTGTTGCAAGAAGAAAACAGAGTTGATGACACCCAACCCCTTACTAGTCCAAGTAGAAGAAACAGATCATCTACCCAGAATGGAGGAGTTTATTTACCTGGGCAGTACCGTTCAACACGATGAGGAGCAGGCAGTGGCATTAAGCACCATCTCAGGAAGGCCAGAAACACCTGTAGTATGTTGAACAATGTGTGGAGCTCCTCACAACACAGCACCCACACTAAACTGTGACTGAACCAGACCTGCTTCCTTTCCCGTCTACTTCACGCCTCTGAATTTTGGAGAATGACAGTGAACGACATTATCAAATTGTTATCAACCTTCCACACAAACAACCTCCGGAGAATTCTGCAAATCTTCTGGTCCTAAAGCATCTCTAACCAACAACAACTCGCCTAGTGCAAACAAGAAAGTGTGAGAAGGCAATGGAGATGGATTGGACATGTCATTGGGAGGAAACAAGATGACATCGCCCGGATTGTCCTCTTCTGGACACCAGAGGGTAAATGAAAGAGAGGAAGACCCAAGAACACCAGCATCAAACAGTGAAAGCAGGACTGAAGGCCCTGGCCTGAACCAAACCTGGGGTAGCATTCAGAAGCTGGCCCAAAGCAGACAGAAGTGATGAACCTTCGTTACTGCTCTACGTGTCACTGGACTGAACCGATACCATTGTTTTATCATCTTGATTCAAATGGATTAATTTAAAACTCTCTATTTCATTACGGTGTATAACCATAAACAATTAAATACATTAGCTAAGACCGATCACCAGACACAGTTTTTTTTTAAATCTGTTGTAATATTGTTTGGAAGTTTAGGTGATAGAAATTACAAGATTGTTTTATTCACAATGTAACTGTTGATGGACATTATTAAAGTTTACATTTATGTATAGTACACACATTCATAAACAAGTATATAAAAATATGCACTCTAGCAAAGAAAAACAACATATTAGCTTAAATGAGAATCAGCATAAATGTCAGCATTTGTACACTGTGTATCTTCTAGCTGGACTCTGAAGCACACACTTGCTTATAGTACTCGTGCAGCATCTCCAGCTGGGCTGAGCGGATCAGCACATGAGGCCGGACTGAGGCCAGCATCTTACAGGCCTCCTCTGGACTCATACAGTGGAGCTGTGAAAGGAGAATAGAGGTTAAACTCAGGGCCAAAACTACTATAGACACTGAGGGGGATAATAGCCATTGATGCAAACTACTCAACTTTTTTTCTGTCTAATTTTGCCTATTGAAACGGGCTTTCATTTTTGTGATTAATGTACGCTAATTCATAACTGTGACGAGACAAGAAACATTAATGGAGTTGTTTTTGCCACATTAGGCACACGATTAAGAGTGACTCTATAATATTTTAAAATAAAAATATTATATATTGTAAATTTGATGAGTAGTTATTGTACAGCTATTATTTATTTATTCCCTTAAATCCTTATAATCAAGACATGGCTATAACCTTGGTTTCACATCTAATTCAGACTCCAAAGACTGTCACACTCTTAAATCTCCTAACATTTACCTTTATCTACCTGACTTTCTTTCCCTTGTCAATGTTTTATATATAGCTATGCATATAATTGTATTTGCATAGTTATATAACTGGTGGAGTCAGGTTTAAGAAAGAACAAATTCATATAAAGAATATATTGAACGTCTCTCATTCTGAAAAAAGGAGAAGTGAAGCTTAAGTATAAAAGTCCCTTTGTATTCAGCATGCATATGTGCGATTCATATGGAGAACTGAACAGCATCGCTTGAATTAACCAATATATCCGTTTTCCCTCTCTAAAATTCCCCACCAACAATATTGTGACCAAAAAAAAATTACAGGTGTGTCTTACACAATGCTACATGAAAGTAAGTGCGTGAAAAAAAGTGCAAGCATACAATGACAAATTTTTTTTTTTACAGTAGTAGTGACCTATGACATACAGCTTTGGTATTGATGCTGCTGGTTTTATTATTGTTCTTGGTTTAGGTTGAGAGACTGACACCCACCCTGATGAGGTATGCAGCTGCAATTGTTGCACTGCGTGAACGGCCGGCTTTGCAGTGAATATAGACACTAGAGCCCTGCTCTCGATGTCTCAAGGCAAAGTCCACACCCTTGTGGATGTGCTCTAGGCTGGGAACACCTATCAGGTCCACTGTGTCGAGTCTGATCTGCTCAACGCCAACAGCTCGCCACTCCTGTTATATTATACACACACACACATTTACATACATACTTGTGTATATGTATATGTATGTATATGTGTATATATATATATATATATATATATATATATATATAATATATATATATATACAGAATCTATATGTATAGGCATCCTTAGGTGTACATTGCCATGTGATTATAGTTGGGAATGAGTGAAAGAGTTAGCAGAGATACTTACCTCAGGTGAATTGCAGAAATATTTAGTTTCATATTCTTCATTCATAGTGATGACTCCTCTTACTTTCTCCTTTTGAACTAACTAAAGCCAAATGAGACAAGAAGCATTAGTTGAGCCCTGAAACAGCACTGGGGTTTTGATAATTCGCTAAAATTATAAACATGGTAGGATCATTATAGTTATACATGTAATTGTGAAAAATACAGTAAACGTCAAACGTCACCTCCTCTGTCATTGACCTGAATGGGAGAGCACCAAGAATGACAGTCGGATCCACGCGATTAAACCATTCCCTGGAGGTGATCTTTTCCATGACAACATTGTAAGCGAGTGTGGGATAAAATAAAATCCTCGCTAGAACGCTGGACATTGTTCCTCATGTAAAAGAACGAAACATGTTACAGAAGTTTCATTCTCACCACTCCTACAAAGGCAGTGCATATGAAAGAGACGCGCTGTAAGTTTCTTTTCATCAACGCCTGCTGGAGATCCTCGACACCGCCCTCCTCTGTTCTGGAGGTTAATTCATGGAGACACCTATCTTTAGCTACTGAACAGATCCCATTGATACCGAAGAAACAATTTATGTCTCATGAGTCTCATGCCATTTTGTAGTGTGTTGGTGTTTAAGAACGAACATTAATGGATCGAATACATTGATACAAAAAAAAAAAATGCAACAATGCAGCTTAAATAATAAGCATAACTAGTATTTCACTGAGAAAAGCAGGAAAGTAAAGTGTACCGTTTCTTAGTTCATTTAGCATTTGTTATTACACGTGCACAGGAGTAGTTCAGAGCAAACACGGACATCAGTCGAGCAATAATGTGTCTGAAGACGTGGTTAATGTACATTTACAGTGAGGATAAAAATGTATTTGTGCTTTTTTTAGGATTATTTGCCGTTGTGAATGCATTATATAACGCATTCTGTAATAAAAACAGATATTAATACCAACACAACTGCACAGACATCTAAAGCACAATTCACGTTACCAGTCTGACAGTGACAAATATTTGATGTTTATCTCCATGTCACACGCAGACCTCTTGGGCTTTTATTGATTTCAGCGACCACGTGAGAGAAACGCTTATCTGTTTCTTTAAGAAGGGGGGGGGCGTATTTCAACCAATTCCTTCAAACTACGGTTTTAAGTATTTATATGGCAATTTGTCATAGAAGACCAGCAGAATTTGTTATTATAGTCGCGTCTGTCAACGTTTTGACTCCAAAAACACATATTTGCCCAATACATTTCGACAGAGGCTCCACCCCAATCCCCTTTTAATAAATGTGATGGTGCATGCAGGAAAGACAGCCATTTTGCACCGTCCCTCTTTCACCCAGAAAGTAGGTTGTCGTGGGAAGACGTAATCAGAGAAAACTACTAATTCACAAATCCCACAAAACAATCATTCCCCTGTGTTACCATACCTACTCAGTTCCCTCCGTTTGAAAAAGGGGGCATCGAGGGTAAGTGTTGATTGTTCACGGTCGTAGCTGCGCGAGCTAACTGGTGGTTGTTTACGGTCGCTAGCACGCGCTAACATGCGTCATTATGTAAGAGCAGCTCGACCACCGCGCGCCCACGGGGCTTATTCCCTTACAGATGCTGTTTTGGTCAGCTGTAAATGCACGGTTGTGTCAAGAGTTAACTAAACTTGTGTAACTTCGATGTGCTGTTCTGCTAAGTTTAGCACCATTGAGAAGTGGAACAATGATGCAACAATTTAAAAAGATGCAGGTGATGAGCAGAACTCGGACAGGTTCCCTGTGTTGCACATGTGCGCTCAGAGTCGCATGTGTTTTCAACGGCGATCGCGCTGTAAATTAAAAAAACGAGAGGTTCCGTTGGAAAACGCGTGGTCACTCCCCTGCTAAATTCATGTGTTAGCAGCAGTGTGAAGTTTTTTTTAGCGCACACAGGGCCTGTCATGTTCTCCATTTAAAAAAACAAACAAACAAAAAAGCTCCTCATGTAAGTAACATGCAGCTGTCTGCTTTAATCGCGTTATTTAAAGGAAGTATCGATCCCAGCAAAAGTTACACCCGCGACTCTCCCAGTACCTGCTGCGAATAAAATGTCTACGGGACTTTTACTTGCATGTTTCAAAGCTAACGTGTTGATCAAATATAAACACAACACGCAACAGTACTTCTGCGGTCATCACATTAGATGTCTATCATTTAATTTGAATGTTGCTCATATTACTGCTTGTTTCTAGAAAGTATGTCAGCAAAATGTGAGAAATGAGTCTGGCCTGCTGTCACGTGAACTCTCACTATCACTTGATAAGAGCTTCACAATGGACAGTCGTAATGGACTTTTAGTCCCAAGCCAAACCTTTGTGTAGGTTTAACACATAAAGCTTTTTAAAAATGAGTTGAGGAATCCGCATTCTAAAAGGCAACATAGGCCAATAACATTCCATTGAATGAGACCACTTGAAGAACAAGAATGTCCATTCTGCTTCATGTATTGGGATCTTTGGTGTTTTTGTGTAATTCTCCTGTGTTTGATAATGAACTTGCTTTTTTTTAACCAGTCTGAGATTGTTGGGTGAAGTCATTGGGATATTTTATCCATAATGTTGTAATGAATATGAAGGCATGTCTGATTTCCTCCAACTAATAAATAGTATATAATATTCTAATATGTATACAGGCATACACCTAACCAGTCGGAAAAAGTTCACCAAGCATTGCGAGAACGTGAAAATACTTTCTTAATGTTGAGGGGCAATAGGCTGTATTCTGCTTTTCCACTTCATTACATAAGGCCAGTTATAACGGACCTGTTCAGTTTTTATCTGACTTTCTTGTAAGATTTTTCTGTCTCTGAGAATTAAGGGAAAAACCCAACTCTAATATATGCAGTGTAAATAATACATAAAGACCGCAAATTAGCCTCAGTGTTTTTCTCATCATGGTAATCGAGGTAAAGGACACCAAGTCCAAAAATACTGGGAATCGACAGATGTTTACTGATAAAAAGGCCAGTCTAACCATGCGACCGTTCTTTTTGCAGGTTGACGGGAGCAACGTTTCATAATAGCAAGGCCACAGAGAGGGTAAGTGGATCTCACTTTTGTCTTAGGGTCTGTTACAATGGACTGTTTGTTAAGAGAGGCGTCACAATGTCATGTGTGAATGTGGGAAAGGTAGGTATTCATATTCCAAATGCCTAGCGCTCAGAAGAACATGATTTGACTAGAACCATCTGACAGCGCACACAAATGTTCAGCCAACAGATTAGTTTGAGAGGTCGCAAATGAGTTTATTTTCAGTTTACTTTCAAGCCTGATCACGTTCCTGTTGAGAACTTCACGGTGTAAAACAAAACAGTACTGATCCTTGAACTTCAGTTTCTATTCAGGTCTCGGTGATAGAAATGAGTAGCTGTGGCCTGTTTTCCTCAGACTATTTGGACGTTCAGTGCTTGTACTTCCTGGAGTATTGATGTTTTAATGAGAGCCACCAGTGTCAAACCCGTACACTGTCTCTGTTTTTGGATTTTTGTGCTACTGGTGTTTAGATAATAGGTGTCAAGTGTGTTTATGTCAGCTTAAATGATGTATTAGTCACACATGTGGAGGTCCAGTGTCATTTAGGATTTTGCACCTCCATTTCTGTCAATTTCTGTTATGCTATTAGAGAGCTGCATGAGGCAAAATTGCATGAAATGAACTCTCTGTTCCTTAGAGTTTAGTGCTCAAAATTGAAGACAAACCGTTTCCTTGGTTACTTGTTAGTGCGCACACACACTTCTGAGTTGATGCTGCTATGGTAGGTTGTTCTTTGCAGTTGGATTTCTGTCCTTTATGGCAACACCCCCATTATCTGCAACTGAGGGCTGACTGTTCCAACAGACTCCGCTCATATTGGAGTGTGTATTCACATAAATACTGAGGGTTTTCTGAAGAGCGTTCGGTTGGAGAGTCTAGAGTGCAATTGTAGGCGTGAGTTTGAGTGCTTAGCGCGAAGTCAGGGGGGTTTATGTCTCCATTACAGGGGGAAAGGGATGTGTGTCAGAGTGCAGGCTCTTTTAAAGGAGCCATCAATCATCCACTGCTTTACCTTTAAGACACTCGTGAGGGGACTAAAATACTTGTACTGAGCCACTGAAAGTGTTCAGTTTCATTTTGTACTTGACATACTAATGCTTTCAGGCAAAAAGCTCTTTAGCTTTGACTTCTGTCAGATTTCACTGCGGTAAGTTCATGTCAGACAGTTGCTGCGCCATGGCAGCTGTTAAATCATGACAACGCTCTCCAGGAGGGATTGACCACATGGAGGTCAGCAGCACCTGTCGGGAACATTCTTGTTTGTGCTCCTGCTAATGTGGCTAATGAATGCCATTAAATCCCTAAATAATTTTTTCTATACATTTAAACTTCTCCAATAAATGAGAGTATTGTTACATGTATCTCATTACATTTTAATTTATTCTTCTGTATTGCTTGTACTATCTCTTATTATACATGTCTTCACTTTGGATGCTACCCATGCATTAAGGCTGGGGCCACAATAAAAGATTTTTCAATCGCGGTATTTTGTTGTCATACACCATTCTGTCTAGTTAGATGCGTGTGTTGACAAGTTATGGGTTTTAATTAAACCAATGAAGACTGGACTAGTCTTTTATCAATCACATTTCCCCATACTGTGCAAGGTCACTGTATATAGCTGCTGACCCCCACCAGTGTGATCACCGAAGCGGTTCAGGCAACATTGCGGAACATAGTATTTGTGCGCATGAAGCAGGTCTAAATGTGTAATATTACTATTATTAATTTGAGTTGTTCAATTTAACCTTTAATACCAACTGACAGGCCTCCCTGTATATTTATAGCATTAGTTGAGAGAAATATTTCATTGAGAAAAATTAACATGTAGCTATAACTATCCCAAGCTTATGAATTGAAATCTTGTAATTAGTGTCAAGCACTAATAAAAATTGTTGTAGCCCCCATTCCCCTCTCTAATTCTCATTCCAAATTAAACTGAAAAGTTGGCAACCCTGAAAACATGATAAATTATAGATTTAACAGTTATGTTCCTATAGCGTGAACTATGAACTAAGCCCGACTGTGAACACAGGATATCTTGCAAAACCTCCCGTGGTCAAATGTGACTTTAGAGTAGACAAACATGATGGATGGCGGGAAAGCAGATATGGTAGTGTTTGAACTGCTTTAAGAAAATTTGCAGGGGGAAAAGGGTTCGGATGAAGTCATGTTATGCTTCCGTCTCCCGTCACTATACTTTCTCGTTTCGTTTATTGTTTCATTCCACGTGACAATCTACAGAGTGAGTGTGAGTTTGTCCCCCCACATTTCTGTTAGAAATCTCTCCCCAGAAATCCCATTATCCTACTTGTACAACGACCAAACAGTGGAGAAGTTAATATTGCTGGTTACTGAATTTTTTTTTTTTTAATTCAGTAATGTTCTATAAAAGGAGATGCTAGCAACCCATTACTGCCATGGATATTCCAAATCATAGCAACCAAAGCATCTCAGCGGGGAAAACGCTGCACCTCAAGTGCTTTCAGGCCCCACCAGCTGGCATTTTTGTTTCAGCTAACTTTGGCATTTTATGCAATATACTCGCACCAAATCTGAGAAGGGAGTCTGGAAAATTCCACCTCATTCCTAGTAATTTCAATAGTTGTAATTCATGGCCAGGGATTTTGCTAATTGTGAATGATCGTCCACACGCTCCCTATTCACAAATGAATTTACGTTTAACTATCAAATCTGTTTTCAGAAAGGTCTATTTTACACGCAAATTACTCTGACTTGACTTATTTAGGAAAGTTTCATGAATGAGGCCCATTAACCAGAACGGCAACTAAAGCACAAAGAAGTCACAATGTTCTATAGTGTTCTCAATAGGGCTGCATGATATATCAAAATATCGCAAATGTACATGTTGCAATGGCTTGCGATAACTCCATGATCTTATTACTCAAAGGTTACAAAAAGCCCAAGTTTTAGGTCGACGCAGAGAGAAGACAGTACACAACTTAATGTAAAGCAAAGTACTCTCACTCACAGAAAGCTGCCTCTAGGACAGCGTGTGATTTATGAAGTCAGTTCTCTTCCACAGCTTATATGGACACACACATAGAGTTGTCAAAATGCTCATCTTGGTGAGGATTAAACTTAAACGGAGTCAGTTGAAGTGGACTAAACCATTGAGGAAGACGGTGTGTATGTAGCAATATATTGGATCCATGCAGCTCTTAAAGTGACAGCAGCCTAAAATACCTGCTTCTGTCCTTGTGCTTATTGGTAGGTTTCGTAATTTCAGAGAGGCTTGCAGTAGAAGGATATCTTTTGAAAGCATTAGATCCCACCTTCCTTTCTGAGCATCTCCAAAGCCATGCCTCCTTCAAAACACTTTGCAGAGATGGCGTAAACTTAATTTGTCTCAAAGATTTTGATTTACAGAGCTCTTACTTGTACCACCTGACTGCTGCAAATTCAGTTCGGCAGGCAGGTATAGGGCACGACGTATCATTGCATTAGGGACCATATGCAATAATTGGATTAACATTTTCAGGTCCTGAGACATCCACAGAAGATGTATGTGTGTTTTAAAATATTTAGACCACTTCTGTCATTGATTGTTATACTGGTCGAAACTCTTCACATCCAACAAGTGTTGATTAAAAACATTCGCCTACCCTACCATTAATGTTAATTAAACAACAATACATAGAGAAAATCACTCGTTGCTCTTGACTGAATAACTTTTGTAGCTTTAGGAATCGGTATATATTTAATTCATACATTGAATACTAAGCAGTGGGTTATTTTTTTTTTTGTTTCTTTTAAAAAAAATTTTTTAAATTGATCATTCAATTTCTGTTAATGTAGGCCTAACTGAAGCCCTAAACTCCCTGGTTTAGCTGACATTAAAATGACACTTTTTGTTTCTAATACTACAGTAAAACACTTCTTGGGTCATGTGCTCTTCACCTCACAGCTG
This sequence comes from Opsariichthys bidens, assembly GCA_037194245.1. Classification (NCBI taxonomy): domain Eukaryota; kingdom Metazoa; phylum Chordata; class Actinopteri; order Cypriniformes; family Xenocyprididae; genus Opsariichthys; species Opsariichthys bidens. Next base: position 12,215,090 of record CM074280.1, on the reverse strand, counting down.
GTGGAAAAGAATTGGGATGGGCCTCGGGCAGAAATCACGTTCCTGGATGCGATTTATTAACGTTACTGTAGTATGAAGCAGAGCAGGACTGAGTGTTGTGAGAGCTGAACAAGGCCGCTGCTTCCGCTTCTCTGTTTATCATATTCGATACATTTGAGTGTTTTTGAAAATTGTTATAGCATTACTCTGTGCGTTTACTCGCCGTCTGCTGTGAGACACTTGCAGACTGCAGTAAGTGATATCAATATTAGAATATCATATTAAACGCTGCATGGCTTGTCTTGATAAATGGCATGCGATTAATTTTAAAATGTATTGTGTGATGGAGAAAATTCTGTATTACTGTTAAAGCTGCATCTGATTATGCTATGTTAGCTACTTGAAAAAATAGTGTTTTTCTCTGAAGCATGGTAAAGCATGGTACTCGCAGAAAATCAGATTTAAACGGTAAGACTAAACGTGTTGAGCTATATTACAATAATTCGTTTTCTGTCTGTAAATGTATCAAAACAGATGCTCCCTTGTCCATGTTCCCACGTGTAATATATATTAAAGGGTCTGCGGTGTTTCCATGGTTTTTACAAAATAAAACCAGAAACTGAGGTTAACGTGGGATTAATCTCATTTGGGATATTATAAGCACTCAACTGAACGCTAGCCTGGTGGTTTTTGAATGTTTTACTGCAATTTTTTTTTTTAACATTTTGCAGCTTTAAAGCATCATTCTTGGGGCATATTAAATATCATATTATTGGGTTATTACATATCACATTTACGTTTCTATCAAATTTCTTCAATATCGTGCAGCCCTAACATTGGCTGACTGTTGGAAAAATTACGAGAAAAATAACCCTGCTGTATTATTAATATCATCAGTCGTTTTGGAACCCCCCCCCCCCCCCAAAAAAAAATGTCTAAAAACATTGAATATGACTCTCTCAAATAGCCCAATCATTGTCAATGTTGGGCATTGCCGTTTGAATTGATGCTGAAGAGCTAGTGAACACCGAAAACTGAAGCGCTTTGCTACCGGGTTAATAATTTAATACAGACTGCGTTTGGTTGTTTAATTGGATATATATAACATAAAAGTAATATTACAACTTGCGTGAACTCTTCCTGTGACAACTTTGGCAACTAATGCACATAGAATTTACAATTTCTTATAGTATTCTCATTATAATACGTATATGTCAGATTTCAGCATAAATCACTTCACTGTATTTTCGTTATCAAAGTGATTCAGCAATCAGTGTGCGCTTTCAAATCTAGATTTGCTTTATTTAACCGGTCTGAAGGACGGCACGCTGTCCTAACGCTAACCAATCAGACCGCAGCAACTACATAATGGTGAACATAGAGCTTGTAAAACTCTAGTATGTGTGTGGTCCTCGGGACAACAGAATTAATGGAGGGATAATGCACCAATGGATGATTTTTATATCGGATTGATTTCTCTAAGCTGCTTTGGATCGTGGCAAAGATGCTTTCTTTATTTTAGAAAAAAGAAATCAAATGTGTACTCAAGGGAGTGAAGTGAACCAGGAGAACAACTTCATTTGGACACCCTTTTTTTTTTTGCGCTATTCTAATTTGAATAAAACTGTAGCTGTTAATTTCTGCCATGAAGTAACCTTCCGTTTTGGACAGTGAGTGAGCAGTGCGTGTAGGTCACGGGTTTATGACCCTTGACATTCTGAACGGCTGGCGTGGGATGCTGCTCTGATCAGGATGTAGTAGTACGAGTTATTTTTGAAGTCATACAGTTACAAAGAGGAACAGGATGGAGGTAGTGTCCTGTAGGGGTGGGATCTTTTTGGAATCTCATGATTTGACTAAAAGTGACCTTTTATGCTCCTTTTTGAAAGATGTGAAATAAGTCTTTCACCAGAGCACCTGAAAAGCACAGTTTATTTCATTTTATTATGTTGCTTATTTGTGCTATTACTTGCAATTTGATTATTTGTTCCTATTTTATTACTCAATGTTTACTTGTCTAACTATTTTAAAAGTGAGTTAATCTAGTAGCTTTTTGTGTCTTAACCTTATAAATTAAGGTTATATTTATTAAAAACAATAACTAGGCTTATTTAATTTTTTTTGCTTGAAGCTCTCCTCCTTCTATAGAAGAAAAGCTCTGTCCCCAATTGATTTTAAATACAACTCATAGTTGTAATTAAATTATAAAGTTCTGTTGAATTGATTTCAATCTCATTTCTACTTCAATTTATAGTATCTAAATATTTTATTCATAATAAATTACATTTCCTGCATTTTAATTTATGATATTGGTAATACTAGTTAAATTGTTTATTTGTTCGCTTTGCTTTGTCTGTTCATTAAATTGTGTTTTTAAGAGGCTTCTTTTGCTTTTTTTGTGATATCTGGCAATCCTTTACTGGGGCTTTAATGAGGAGAGGGAAGAGTGTAGAGGGAAAGCAGCTACTGGTAGTGGAGTTATTTAGACTGCATTATTATAAGGTAAACTGCATTACTTATTTACACAAGCCCTGGTGGTGACTGAGACGCTGTCCCTGCTCAGCCTTTCAAATTCGCCTCTCATGGTTTGAGCACGCGTGCGTCTTTTACATCATTAAAATGTGTGGTACTCAGCTGGTTCGGATCTGTGGTCAATCTTTTGGAGTTAGAAAATATAATGCGTACGGTTGTATTTTTAATATTTAGTGATTCAGCCTCAGATACAGGGTATTTTAATTCACTTTTACAAGCATGCACTGTTCTTTACCACCATGTTGAACACAGTTCTCATGTGTAAAAAGTACAAAAAAGCTCGATGTGCCAGTAATTATACATTTAATGCAATTTTCTATTCATTGGAAAAAAAAAAAATTATGTTGGTCTCATTGTTGTCAAGTAAGCTTAATTTTCCCCCATTGCAAGCCTGTGCAAGCTCTAAACTGTCCGTGTGCTGCACTGTTCTTTGTTCTGTCAACATCACATAATTAACAGACACTTACAGTATTTATGAATCGATAGAAGACAGAATCGCGATTTCATATGTGAATCCCCCCACTCCACCCCTGTGTTGTATTCTCAGCTGCTGGTTCATTCCAGATGCTTCAGTATAACTCCATTTGTCCACAGTGTTCTATGTCTGTACCGGTGTTCGAGAGTGAGTTTGTTGTCAGATGAACTGTGCTGACCATATGTTCTGCCCCCCCAACCTCTACCCTCTCCACCCCAAAGGCCTATAACACTCCCTTACATAGACAGTCCATGAATAAGCCACATAGTCACTCAGCAGTCGTTAAAACATGCTATGGCTTGTGGTCTTGAAGCTTCTCACTGCTCATCCAGGGTCAGAAGCCACATTACAGCTGCATGGCAAGGGAAGATAAATTATTGATGTGCAGTGTAGGGAAGCAGGAAGCCAAACAATAGTTGCAGCTTTGCTAGTTGTGATTTGGTAGCCTTACCGTAGTTCAGAAATGGCATAAACTTTTGGTGTCAAGCAAATGTTACATTTGCTATTTTTAATGGCTGCCATACACTACGTGACTTGCCCAGATTTTTGCCCCGATTACAGTCTGGACTAGTTGATGCTAGTTGCCGCAAGTCAGTCTGCAGATTTGAACTGACGGATTTCACAGAAAATCGTGTGCTGTGTGATGGTCATTGATGAGCATTTTTTTTTTTTTTTTTTTTTTTTTTTTTTAATTTCCCAAAGTTTGATTTCATCCAGTCAGGGTATAAAACATGTTTGATATTTTGAGCTGATTTTAGAACGCGCATTATTTTTGTTTGTCACACATCTCCTAGAAATCCAGCACACATTTTTGAGTGAGTTTGTTCTGTTCATAATGACTTAAAGGTCTGGTACAGTATGATCCTTAGTCATTTAGTGTACGATTCCCAGTTTTTCCTCTATGCATCATGACTGACTTTGTAAATAGTTAGTGTTTTAAAATCTGTTGTTAAAGGCCACTATTATTATATGGCCTGGCACAATGTTCCTGGTTGTTTTGCCTTCACAGTGAGTCAATGCACTTGTTTATTTCTGTCTATATTATGAACACTGATGGTATGGTACTGATGGTATCGGTTGTACCTGATTTATTTGATCTGATATAAGTCTTTTTTGCTACTGGTTGTGTATGCAAGACATTATATTTTGTTTCTTAGCACTGTGTAAAATGTTCTTACTCTGCCGTTACAGTCATATATATACTCTCAGTAACTTTGTTAAAAGTAAATTGAAAATATACTTTGGGCTTAACATCTAGTTTGGTTTGAGCTTCTTCTAATTCAATTAATTTTAACCAATGGAGACCCCTTGTAATGTGAGAAACCTTTTGCATTTTATCCACTACAAACTTATTACCTCCAATAAAAGTGAGAACAGCTTCCTCTCAGATTATACAGTCTGTCATTTACATATGTGTTTTCTGTGTGCATGCAGTTCTTGTGACAGGTTTGCATGCTGTCTATTCTGTCAGAAGACGTCTCTCTTGTTCTTTCTTTTTCCCTTCCAGTTTGTGTTTACCTATGTATGTGTGTCTGACGTGTGTGTCCTGTAATGTTTGGTGTGTTTCTGTAGCATTTAACAAAGTCACTGGATGGATAGCATCGACGCTGAAGCCCTCTACCTGACCACAACGCAGATCGGGCAACCTCAATGCGAGCTTTCCCTTCCTGCTGTGGAAGTACCTGCCCTTGGCGGGTAAGAACACATACACTCCACATCCTTTTACCCCAAGGCTGTGAGGATACCCTCCATCTACAGGTTTTCCCTCAGTGGGAAACAAGTCTTTCAAGCACCTTCTCTTTGAAGCTGAAATGAGAGAGAAAAAATAACTTGCTCTTACTTTGTCATTGCTCTTTTTTCTAAATAGTAAGCATACCTGCGGTGAACAGCACTCCAGATGTCACTGCATGACTAGCGACGATGTCATGGCCTATTTGAATATCTGACGGGCCGTTGAGGAAGAAAAAATAATTACATTCTGATGAATTGCTTATTTTTGGAAGCATGTTCTTTTACATGTTACTGTATACCTGATATTAACATTCTGAATGAATCAGCATTTTATGAACTATATAACCTTTTATTTTTTTTTGCAAATAAGGTGATGTTGTAGTAGTTTATTGCGATTTTTTGTTGTTGGTGTGTGGTCCACCAAATAGGACCTGCCTGTGACTTGTTTTGTTTGATTTTTGACACCTGAGCTTATAACATGACCCTTGTTGCATGACCCTAGCTGCCCGTTCCTCCCTCCCTTCCGCCACCCCTCCATGCTGGAACAGTGCACCGTTCGTGGCCCGCTGCCGGAACACGATTGTGTCCTGTGGGGCTCTTCAGCTCGGGGATTACCAGAGAGCTGCCTGTCCCCATTCATTCCTGCCGCTCACTCACGCTTATCAGCATCAATCTGACACTTTATTTATCTGACACTGCACTCCGTTCTGCTTTGCTAAGAGAAAAACTCACAAAAAAGTCCCCCTCCATCAGCACTTTCCTTTGTGGGAGCAGGGGTGCAGCTTTGAGTTGCCTGTCGGGCCTATCCTAATCCTCAGTCCCAGCCCGGTGACCAGAGCTACGGCCTATGTTTGTCATCCAGCACAGTGCCGAGCCTCATCGTTGTCTCTCTTTGCTCCATGTCGATTTGAGTTTTGTGGGGTCTGATCAGCCTCCATGAGGTGTACGCTTCCCTTTCTCTCCCAGCTGTTCCCATGTCACTTCTTACGACTTCTGAACCTTGAGACATTGTACTTGACAGATAGTTGCTGTGGCTGTTTTAGAGTTTAAGTGTGAAGAAGTCTGCTGTTTTTGTGGATTCTGTCAGCGTTCATTTGAGGCTTACTGAGTGGTGAAGTACTGAAGAAAATGGCTTCCTTTAAGCTGGATTTTCTACCAGAGATGATGGTGGACCATTGCAGTTTGAGTTCCAACCCAGTGTGAGTACAGACTTAACTGTTTGGCTTGGCGTAACTTGATTTGGGTTTCACTCCAATAGCTTAAGCTGCCCTTTGATTTGATGCTCGCTGTATTAAAGGTGGAATATATTTTTATTAAGTTCAGGGACTGTTTAATTTCATTAATTGTGGTGCTTAGTAAGTGATTTACTGGTTTGTTTACTACTTGCTCTGAGCTGAAAGGCCAGTGATTGTAAATGTCAGGCAGTGTTTTCAGAGCTGAAAGTCAATGCCCATTGGAAATCTGCAATGAGGGATGCTAGTTTGTTTACTTCATTATCCTTTTGTAAACATTGTTTTTTTTAAAATATATTATTAGACTTTATTGTCATTCATAATGTTTCCTCCAGCCCTCTCTGAAACATCTCACCATCAATACTTTGTGTATGATACATTAGATGTTATCTATTATTTAGGTCTGCTGAATGAAGATAAAGGGACCTTTCATAATCTTTGTACTGCTACCCAAGAAAGACACAAAAAGGATGGTAAAAATCTGAGAAGTAGGATTTTTTTTTTTTTTTTTTTTTTTTTGGAAGCATTGTAAATGCTTGTTAATGTGCTCTCAAATATTTCTCAGTCAATGATTTAGTCACTCATGAAGAGCAGGTTAAGGTTCAACATTCTCAACATTTAAAAAAAAAAAACAAGGAAAGTGAAATTCTCGTTTTACTTCTTGCTCGGCCATCTTGAGTGCCTGTTCCCTGTCTGTTTATAGGATAGGATGTATTGCCCCTGATATTATTTATAGGTTTACAGATGAGTTCATTCTTTTGTTGCAGGATGCTTCAATAATGTTTCAGTGTTTTGTCTTGGTCACAAGGGTTGTTTGCGATTCTCACTGTGAGGTTTTACAAGCTCAAAGGGAACAATTTAACCTCGAACAGGGCCAGAAACTGTTGACTAAGCTAGAGCTATGGTAAATTGCCTTCTCTGCATCTCTTGCACAACAAAAAACATATAAAGAGCAGAGTTCATTGTTGCTAATAGTCTTCAGATTGAATGCTGCATTCATAAACTATTCATATTAATTTGCAGCTGTGGGAAAGAGGTGACTACAGTCTTAACTATCTCCTTCCTATTTGTCAGCTTGATCTTCCATTCAGATTTAGACGTTTTTGTTGAATCAGTAGAATCTTCTCCAACTTTGTGTTCTGATGTTTTGTGACTGGCTTCTTCCCAACAGTCGGGAACTAGTCAAAATCATTTTGTCCCCATGAATATTCCTCTGGCACAGATTGGATGATCTTCTAGAGAATCTGTTGTTTGCTTGTCTGTCGATTTTCCAGCAACCAGAACTTGTTCAAAGTGGAAGGTTTTATAAGCTCTGCTGTCCTCTGATCAATAAAAGCCATTAATCTGGCTTTTAGCTGCTGGCTAATGCTGCTCTTTGTCAGCAGGACAATGCTGTTTTCTTAAAGTGATCCGTCACTCCACTGATCAGCAGCTGCTAAAGAGAGTGATGAAGCCATGCTTCAGGCCTGTCTGGTGACGTCACTGGCTGCTTCCCCTCATGCCCCGCCTTGTCAAGCAGTATAGTCTCTCAACTCTTTCTCATCACAGACTTTGATATGCTTTTGTAATATCTGAATTCGTCCTTTCTCTTTTTAATGTCCTTTTTTGTGATTAATCCCCTAAGCATTCTTGTAAAATTGGCCTTTAATGCCAAAAAGGCATATCCAAAGGAAATTGCATGCTGTTCTTAAATCAATAACCCGTTTGTGTTCCACTGTACTGCCCTCAGTACAGATACCTTTTAAAACACACCAAAACCATACTCCAAATGGTTTAAGTCCAAATCTATTTTGTAAGTCCATATTATTGTGCATCCTTGTAATATTTCATCAGTTTTTTTTTTTTTTTGAGTATAACACCCACATCTCAACAATTAACAACTGATGTATAGAACCAAGCCATTTTTTTGGTTCTTTTTCGATAATCTTGAACTCCGATGTTTGTCACAATACTTAAGAAAAGATGTCGCTGCTTCAGTTTCATCACTACTTCAAAACCAGTTATTTGTAAACTGTTAGTGCATGAACATGTTTGAGTTATTGCTTGACCATTTAAGGCTTCATATGTTGTGTTGGATTTTACTCTTATTTTTCCACTTCAGGTAATTGCTGAAGAATTATAATGCTGTGAATGCTTTAGGACTGTTTTCTGCTAGCTTGCATTGCTAAGGCAGCGGTATGAAGTAAAGTTTTTTTTAATAAGAGAACCGTTTTAGACCAATGCTTTGCAGCATTCACAATTTTTATTCACACAGCTATAAGTTTTTCAAGAAATCGAATTAAAATGTAAAAGAAACTGTGTCTGAATGGTCATGTTTGTGAGTATGGACCAGTGGTCAACCAATATGTTTTTTTTTGTTTTTTTTTTTAATGGCTGATACTGGTGCTGAGATCTGGTACATGTAATTAATTATAATGTAATACAATACAAAGTATTTACAAAAAGCAATTTTGTGATCCCCAAAAAAGGTGCACACAGTTGTTTAAATGAATATTTATTTGGACTGATATTTGCTCAATCTCAATCTGAGAAAAGCTGGCCAAGGGATGACGGTTATGTCAAATCAAAGCTCGGTCTAAAAAACAGTCATTCCATTAATCAGTCGTTCTAATACTGGTGCGCTGTTGGTAAATAAGTCTAGTTGTAATTTTGGGGTTTTCATACTTGGGCAGTGGGCACAATATGGATTGTGTTTGAGTATCATCATCTGTCAGAGAAACTGGAGACAGTGAGGGCCATGTCCTTAAGACCTGCCAAACAGACTTAGTTTTTTTTTTTTTTTTTTCTTTTCTGTAGAACCAAGAAGATGAATGGGTCTCTGGACCACCCAGACCAGCCCGACATTGATGCTATAAAGATGTTTGTGGGTCAGATCCCCCGGACGTGGTCAGAGGATCAGCTGCGTGAGCTGTTTGAGCCCTATGGTGCAGTTTATGAAATCAATGTTCTTCGAGACAGGAGTCAGAACCCCCCACAGAGTAAAGGTATACTTGACAGTCACTGCCGATTTATATACTTATATGGTCTCTTCCAAAACCTAGTGAGCTCATTGCTCGTGCACACATTAAGTGCTGTTTAAAAAAAAAACTTTGACTAAACAATTATGTGGCAGCACAATTAAGTTGCTTACTTTTTGAAACCGTCCTCATGTTGGGAATGTGCCAGCAATTCCTTAAAATGCTGCTCACTAGGATTTGGAATGGAGTTCTAGAGCTTGGTCTCAGTGGAAAGTTGTCATCTTGGTCATGGTTCATAGACCATTTATTGCATTTGCAGGTTGTTGTTTTGTCACATATTACACCCGTAAATCTGCATTAGAAGCACAAAATGCCCTTCACAACATGAAGATTCTTCCAGGGGTGAGAAAAGGATCTACTTTTATTTTACTTTATCAATAATCCATTTATCGTGTGTCTTCAGATGAGCTGGCCTTCTCTTTGCTCTTAAAAATGCATCAAAGCTACACATGTATTGACACTTTTATAAAAGCTTTTTCAGTACACCCAAAGGAACTGTTAAAGCTTTTCAAACAGCTTTTTCTCATGGGAGCTGGAAAATGTCAGTGTTAAGTCACAAGTGAACTTTTTTTTTTTTTTCTGTACAGATGCATCATCCCATACAGATGAAGCCTGCAGACAGTGAAAAAAACAATGGTGAGTGACTTGAATGTACTACAGTATTACAACAGTCCTTTATTTACATACACCTTTGTTCAAACATTTAAAGAATCCTGAACAAGTATCACCGTTTCACAAAAATTAAGCCACAACAATGGTTCAACATTTGATACATTTTCTTGAGTACCAAATTAGTATATTAGAATGGTTTGTGAAGGATCGTATTAATAGTTATTCTGATTTGTGGTAATTTCACAAAATTACTGTGACTGTATTTTCAATGAAATAAATGCAGCCTTGGTTAGCATAAGAGACTTCTTTTAAAACATTACAAAATCTTACATTCCCCAAACATTTGAACAGGAGTGTGTTGCTTGAGGAAATGTTCACCAAGATTGTAGAAACAGCTGTGCAGAGTTAGTGCTGCCATAACACATTTTTCTTGTGTTTCAGCGGTAGAAGATAGAAAGCTGTTTGTTGGAATGATTTCAAAGAAGTGTAATGAGAATGACATAAGGCTCATGTTTTCTCCATACGGTCAAATTGAGGAGTGCCGTATACTGAGAGGCCCTGATGGACTGAGCCGCGGTAAGAGCTCTCAAGCGTATGTTATGTTGTCACTATCAACAGCGAAAGGAAATTATACACCCCTCTGCAGTCTTTCCCTCAGTGCACTGGTAACACACTAAAGAACATCTTCATCAGTCGCTCGGCCCTCTCTTTTAAGCTATTTCGAGGAGGTAGTGTTATGCGTAACTAATAGTTGCAGACACAACCCATCAGAGAAAAATGAGACTCAATTGACCCCTGTCGGCCCAAATGAAAATGTCTTCATTCAACCCAAACTCAACATGACAACTGATATGAGGTTATATAACCGTAACTGCACGCAACAAATTGAGAATGTATACATGGTCCCTTTTGATCAATCATCCAGTTGAGGTTTTTTTTTTTTTTGTCTTGCCCATGTCTCCTAGTTTCTAGCTGTGTTTTACCTGTGATGTAGAATGTCACTTAACTTAACCAACGTGTAACCAAGGGAACATAATGCACATTCAGGCCCACGCTATTTATTTTAGAAATGGCTTGAGTAAACTTGCTGTCCATCACCATGGGAACTGCATAAGTAATTGGGACAACCCATTTTGACTCGGCACCCTCGACCCGTTTTTTCCAAAGAGACCTGGCCTGAATCGAGCCAGTTTTTGATGAGCCGTTTATGCATGATTGTTAAATGAGTACTTCTAGTTCATGGATTTATGCTTATAGTTTAAGTTGAAACCAATTGTGATCAATTTGTGATCTACTATCTTGCTTGTCAAATTTGTGTCCACAGGCTGTGCCTTCGTCACATTCACAGCGAGACAGATGGCCCAGTCTGCCATCAAATCAATGCACCAGTCACAGACCATGGAGGTAAACACATGTTTACACATACATTCATACAATTTCTGCATTTCAGCTTGATATTTCTGTGCTTGAGAGAGAAATGCCTATGCCCCAATGCATTGTATCATAGTATGCAGCAAAGTGTTGTTTCTACCATTCTACCAAAGTATAAGTTAATACCATTAGAAAGTTGTTTTATTTTGTTCCGAAAACCCTGAGAAAAAACAAAGTTTAAAAGAACAGCATTTATTTGAAACATTTATAAATGTCTTTGATTCTGCAAGGATGTGAATTGATCAAAAGTATTAATTTCTTCCAAAAGAGAGAGAGAAAGAGCTGAACAGTAGTGTATTATGAAAAAGGCTGAGATGCTGCTTAAATGCATAATAATAACTTGCATTTCATTAATACTTCTGGTTTTATTGGTCACTTTCCCTTTTTATTTGTTCCTAAATAAAATTTTATGCTGCATTAAGTTGTGTTTGCATGTGTCCCTTAGGGCTGTTCTTCTCCCATTGTGGTGAAGTTTGCAGACACGCAGAAGGATAAAGAACAGAAACGTATCACCCAGCAGCTGCAGCAACAGATGCAACAGCTCAATGCTGCCTCCATGTGGGGAAACCTCACAGGACTGAACTCACTCGGGCCACAGTACCTTGCAGTGAGTACACAGGACAGATCCTGTTGCTTCTGAGGTCTATGAACGTAGAATCCGCGCCACTGTTGAGGACTCTCTAAAACTGCCCATGCAGAATGAAAACTCTTGTTTAGCACAGGAGAGCGGGTCTTTGCTCCATCTAGGGCTGTCACAATATTAGTTTCACTAAATGATTATCATAGTGTCATTGCAATATCTAGAAATTTTGAAAGAAGAAAACTTGTTAGATAGCAGTCAAATTAATCTTTAACTTGGTATGTTTTGTGTTCCCCCACTAACGAGCTCGCACTTGTCTGGTGCTGGTAGAGCTTCTCGCTTTCGTCTGTCATCTCCTCGTGACGTTATTTTGTGCAGCAGTAGTAGCTCCACACTGCGTCGTCAACTTGTTTTCTTCCTGTTTTATGACGGGTCAAGTGTTAAGGCGCAATACCGCCACCTCCTATGTTGGAGTGTCAACCAGATTTCTGGATTAATTACAATATTATCATGGGTGTGGTATTAACATGTCAATAATTGATTGGTTTATTTTTTATTAAATGTCACTATTATCAGTGCTGGTATATTGCGACACCCCTATCTTCATCTAAAATGCATTTTGATTTACCAGAACAATAATGCATTATTATTTGCGTCTGTAGTGGTTAGGTTAGATTCTGTGAGGGCCTTATAATCCAAGAATCCAATTTGCTTTAAAAAGGTTGCTGTGTTTTTCTGCTGTGTTTGAGCACATGGGCTGCATGTCTGTGTTTGGCCAATATTTAGCTGAATTCAATTTGGCTTCTCAAAATCCTGATTGGTTACTCCCAAAACTCCTCAAATTACTGTTTAATTGGTTGTTTCCTCATGTGGGCCGGCATAGATGTGTAGCCCTGTTTGAATGTGTTAGTGCTGCTCCATGGGTGTGCTGTGAAAACTTCTTCTACCTTTTATCTTTTCCCCCCTTCTAATTCTTTCCCCAGTCCCCTTTATAATTTCTTATAGCTCTTTAATCTCCACATTTCACTCTTTTTTTTTTTTTTTTTTTTTTTTTTGTGTTTTGTTTCTGTCTTGTCCACACGTGCTCCTGCTTGAATTTATTTTGCCTCGTTGCCTGATTTATCCTCTGTCCTCCTCTCCTCTCCTCTCCTCTCCTCTCCTCCTCTGTCCTCCTCTCCTCTCCACTCCTCTCCTCTCCATCACAGTCCTGGATGCAGTCCTGACTCTCTCTGTTCTCTGTTTTGATGTAATGTCTAGCTTTATTTGCAGCTTCTACAGCAGTCCGCGTCCTCTGGAAATGCGCTCAACAATCTCCATCCAATGTCAGGTGAGAGTCTGACAGGCTTCGCTTCAGTGAGACCCACTAGAAATGATGGTTGGCTAGCCACTGTCTCAGTTGTAATGCTTTAATGTAAAATCAGCAGTTCTGACGGTGTTCGCTTTAGGACGATAAAAGGAGGTTGTGCATGTGAATGTTGATGAGGATGAAGTGTGTGGTGTTGTGTAGTTCTTGAAATCTTGATATTATGGCTGGTCTGTGATCTGCGGCAGGTCTGAATGCCATGCAGAATCTGGCTGCATTAGCAGCAGCAGCGAGTGCTACACAAGCCACACCCACAGGTAGCAGTGCTCTGACCACCTCCAGCTCCCCTCTCAGCGTCCTCACCAGCTCAGGTACGCCTTCCGGACAGCACGCTCAATCTGCCTGGGACGCCTACAAGGGTTGGTCCCGCTTTTTAATCTCCTCCTCCTGTCCTTAACTTTTGCTTTTTATCAGTCTGTGAAATAGAATTGCTCTGCAGAAGTTTTAAAATTTCACACATTTCAGTTCAAAATGTTTGCTTTAGTTAAACTTTTTACCTTTTTTATTATTTTAAATTGATTTAATTTATTATATGCATTATATTTTATTTATTAATTTATATATCTTGCCTGAAGAGGGTAAAAAGATTACAATAACGTGTCATTTTTATTTATTTAGGTTAAAGTTGGATTTTAAATAACTTATTTTATGCTTCATGTTATTTGCATATGAAAGAGTTGTTAAAGAATTGTTCATTGTTAAATGGTTCGTTCACCCAAAAGGGAAATTTGTCATCAAGTACTTGCCCTCATGTCAGCCCAAACCCGTAAGACCTTCGTTCATCTTCAGAACACAAATTGTGATACTTTTGATGAAATCCGAGGGTATCTCAGCCACACATAGGCAGCAACGACATTGCACCTTTTGAGGTCCAGAAAGTTAAGACATTGTTAAAATAGTCAATGTGACAGCAGTGGTTCAACCGTAATGTTATGAAGTGAACAAAACAAATAATGACTTTATTCAACAACAATAGTGAATGCAGTGTAGCTCTTCCATGTTTGCATCCTAACGTATTGGACGACACTGTACACATAAGCAGAACAACGCATGGTTGTGATGCTGACGCTGGAGCCGGCCAATACTGAGTTATCGTTCTGACATGGAACATGAAGTGCTGCACTGCATTCACTACGTCAACAGCGTAGGAGACTGACGGGGAAGAGGAAAAAATCTTGTTGAATAAAGTCATTATTTTTGCTTTTGTTTTTGAAACACTAGTCACATGTACTATTTTAACGGTCTCTAATAACTTCCCGGACCTCAAAAGAGGCGCCTACTTCATTGCACGTGTGGTTCAGAAACCCTCTGATTTCATCAAAAAATATCTTGATTTTCCCTAGGAAGGTGAACGAAAGTGTGAAATGACACGGGCGAGTAATTAATGAAAGAAATTATTTTTGGGTGAACTAACCATTTAATGACGGCTAATGTAATAAAATTGATACTAAAGTGTTACCAATTTCTCCAAACCTAAACAAACATGTAATGTTTAAACATCTTTTGGTGTGCATGCATCAGTCTACCTACCTTGACTCTTGATAATTCCCATCATTTGCTTCAACAGTGCTGTCTCTGTGATTCCACTTGTTCTCTTTTTGCACTGTGAAATACATGACTGCTCTCATTGCTGTCTGCTGTTTCTTCTGTCTCACTTGCTCTACATGTCTGTGTAACGAGAGCTTGTTAATTGTGAATTGGAAAAATGTCTGATGGCTTAATAAACGTGTCAGACCTGGTTCTTGTTTTCTCTCCTCCTCACAGCAGGCTCTTCACCCACCTCCAGTACTAGTTCTTCTGTGAACCCCATGGCGTCTTTAGGTGCTCTTCAGTCTCTTGCTGCGGGTGCTGGAGCAGGTCTCAACATGAGCTCCCTAGCAAGTAAGGAAGAAGAAACGTTCATTGTTTTTGCTTTAGTATGCGGTCAGGTGGTGCTGCTAAAGTTCCTGTTTTCCCATGTTATTAAATTCCATCTCGGGTGACGTGATCACAAGATGCTGAGACACATCACCAAAAAAAAGAGCACACAAAGTTGCTTGTTCATACGTTTAATCCTTTGCTATTTTCTCTAACGCATGAGGTTGCATTAGTGTTTACAGTATCAACTTCTCCTCTGGGGTCCTAGATGTTTTGTAATCGGATGACTCAAACCACATTCATTTACACCCAGTGTTTAACACTGACCACTTGTGTTCTGTGTGCACAGGCATGGCTGCTCTGAATGGCGGTCTAGGCAGTGGAGGTCTCTCTAACGGCTCGGGCAGCACTATGGAGGCTCTGACTCAGGCAGCCTATTCCGGGATCCAGCAGTATGCCGCTGCCGCTCTGCCAAGCCTCTACAGTCAGAGTTTACTGTCCCAGCAGAACGTTAGTGCCGCTGGAAGCCAGAAAGAAGGTGAGTACATGGAGGTCTGATCATCTTTGAGCAGCTGTTTAGGAAAAACTGCTAGTTTATGCTAGCAGGGTCAGCTCTTGGGGTATGTGTTGGCCCGTGATGCTTTTCTGTGTGTGCGTGTGCGCGTGTGTGTTGACGTGGCTCTTGTGATCACCATCTTAAGGATTCATTCTTGTTTTAAATATGCTGCAACAGCAAGTCCCAATCAGAGTGCCGGTAAGAGATCATAATCACTCTCCACAATGTCCATTTTCTACATTTTTGGTTTGTTTAAAAGTAAGTGGAGATCCGTACCAGCAGCTCTCTGCCAATGAATTCAAGGAGCTTTCTGGGTTAAATACAACTTCAAGCCTATCTGGAAAGTATAGACATCTTTACGGTCACATTTGATGAATTTAATGCTGATTTAATTTCTGAAAAATTGGTTTAAAAAAAATCTTAATGACACTAGACTGTTGAATGGTAATGGATATTAAACCTAAAAAAACAAACCCTTAACTTTCTGTTAGTAGATATTTTATGATCCTTTATATGATATATTTTAGGCAATTAACTCACTCAACTATAATTTCAAGTCTAAGTCTGTCAAGATTTATAAAGAATTTCAATCTGGAGCTAAACCTACCCATGCTAGTTATGGCAGTAACACAAAAGGGCAATTTATGCAACAGTACAAATCAAACAATAAACATGTTTTACTGAATTCTATTAAAATGCCGTAACAAAACGCAAACCGTCCAGTCGGATGGTTTTTATCAAGTTGTGGGACATCTCTGTTTTCGGTGGTAATCTGCAATATGTTTGAGTTGTATTTAACACAGATTATTCTTTTATTTAGTCAAGGAGAATAAATGTTGAACCTTCATTGGAAATAAAAAGGTTGCCAGGCAGACAAAAGTTATCTTTTTTCTTTCTCTTTGTCTTTCTAAAGGCCCCGAAGGAGCAAACTTATTCATCTACCATCTGCCACAGGAGTTTGGTGATCAGGATTTGCTGCAGATGTTTATGCCTTTCGGCAATGTTATCTCTGCCAAGGTCTTCATTGACAAACAGACCAACCTTAGCAAGTGTTTCGGTGAGTCGAGCTCCGTTCCAGAAACACTGTGCTTGTCTTGAATATTTTTTTTATTTTTTTTTTTTAATTCAGCCATCAGAAACAATCCTTAAGCCCAGGACACACCAAGCCGACATCCGTCAGGCAACGTCAGATCGTTTTTAAGTTTTCCCGGTGCGTTTTTCACCGATGGCTCTAGTCTTCTGTCGATCTTGTATCGTCTTGTACAAGTGACAAGGCAAGGTTTGATGGTTCTTCATCATTTTTATAAGCAAAGTAATTGCAAATTATACGTCTACTGCTCTCATTATTTGTTAGTTTTAGGTGTGCTGAGTGAGATTCAACTGCTTTATCCATTTTGTTCCTCTATTTTGTCACATTTGCCAGTTTCGCAACTTCGGAACAGCAGAATATACTGAAATGAGCAAAATCATGATATCATACCGTTTGAAATAAAATATAAACTGGTATTGGGAATATCTATATCGCGCATCCCTTCAAGGGTTTAATATTAACTTGAGCAGAGTATAGAAAGTGATCAGCAAAAAAGAAATTCAAAACTGTACGCACGGTTTTGCTTACGGTTTGTGTATCTGCAGCCTGCAGTGCCAATCAAAAAGGAACACACTTGTTGGTTGACAGTTGGTTGTAGGTCTCTTGGTGGTTCAGTTTTTTTTTTTTTTTGGCCCAATGCAGGTGGCGTGCGGTGACCGGTTTTTATCAGTGATTTTTATCTAGATCTTTGGCGGCGGTTTGGTGTGTCCATACTCTTGGATGTAATTGGGTAAATATGGGAAACAGTTCACCTCACCCCCAAACCCCCCCCTTTTTTGTCTTTTAGGCTTTGTAAGTTACGACAATCCAGTTTCGTCCCAGGCGGCCATTCAGTCAATGAACGGTTTTCAGATTGGAATGAAGCGGCTGAAGGTGCAACTTAAACGATCCAAAAATGACAGCAAGCCATACTGAGTGCTTTAACTCTCAAATGGACTTGGTTTGAAAATGTTTTTCTGGTAAGTGGAGTGTGACGTTGGAAAGTTATAATGACCCATCCACCCTTAACACCTGCCTTTCCTAATCCTTTTACTTCTCTGGCCTTTCCTAAATATCTTCTCTCTTAACCTTAAAAACAAAGACAACATGCAAAATTGTTAACATTTATGAATTTGTTCCAAGGAGAAATGAGTTTTTATTCCCCCACATTTATATATCTAATTGTTTTATTGATCTTCTGTTTTCCCTCAAGTCTTTTTTTTTTCTTTTTTCTTTTTTTTCTCGTGCCATATTACAAGTTTGCTGTGTATAAATCAAAATCTTGCGTCGAAGGATGTTGCACAATGAAAGCCAGCCTGCGTGACTGCTTTCAGTCCCTTAGACTGTTGATCACCACGGTCTGGCCCTTGTAGATGTTCTCCTGTGTTTACACTAGACTCTTGTAGTACATTCGGACGGTGTAATGCTGATGCCTCCTACAATGCTGCCTTTCTAGAAAATGAAGGAGGCTTGCTGCATCGGTGCAAAAGATAATCAATCGGTCACCTGAATATTGTTTTGAGCATCTGGAAGTTCAGGCTGCACTCCACTAGACTCTGTTTTCATGGATGCCTTTTTTATTTAATTCATTTATTTATTTCACTAATTTATTTATTTATTTTTTAATGTATCTGTGTCTTCACAATGAGGGTGATGTAACATTGCTTCAAAGTCTGTTTTATGTGTTCTGTTGGAGGGCTCAGCTAACAACAGTAATGATGATGCTTTTTGCTTGTTTTTATTCACCTTCATATTTTTACGTTCTAAAAAGACAAACACTAAGTAAGGGTATTATATCACATGCTGGTTCATAGATAGTGGTTAATCGTTCAGTATTGCTAGTTTGCTGGAGATGCTACACTTACTCTCAGGACATTCTCACCATTCTGTCAGACCAAAACTACTTGCCCATTATTCTATTCACCTGGCACATGAAAATACCTGAATGAAGAAAAGAGTAATAGAGTGCTTCATTTCAGTTCATGAATCCTTTCTTATAAGCCTCAAACAAAAGCAAAATGTTTTTTTGTTTTTTTTTGACCCACGTTTATTATTATTATTATTCTTTGGAAGTTGCTGAAGAATCACATGATAGCACATATGGATTTAAATGGCATTTGTATAGATTTTTTGAGCAATGACACAATCTACAACATGACTTTTATTTGGTCATTTGATGCATTATCCTACACCTCAATTCAAGAGGTTGTTCTTGAAGCGTTTAGCAATATTTGCATTCTGGAAAAGGGTGAGAGAGGATATTGCCAAGAACAGACAGGAAAGGAAGTTTACAAGTGCTGAATTTAAGGCCACTTAATTGTCCGAATAATCTGAGCTTTTTGAAAGTTAGTTTCCCTACATTTTGTGGGAGAATTCAAGAAGTATTTTATTTTTATGCAGGTCGTCTCTTGCACCCTGGGATATCGAGACTCATCAGACTCAAAGTTGACCTTGTGATCGTGTATTTGAGTTACTCCATGCAGCTGGATTTAGTTGATAATGGCAGTAAATAAGTGTTCAAACGTTAATGCCAATCTGAGTCCTGCAGGGTCGTTAGGTGAGAAGATTGTTTTTATGGAAATTAAGAAAACATTATCCAGATAGTGTATATTACTTAGCCTATTATGCCTTTTCTATTTTTATAGAGGTTTTATAATATTGCCTAAATAATTTCTCTGAATTAAAACGGTTGTTTAAAAAAAAAAATCACTCAAAAGATTCAACAGTGTTTTTGTAGAATCCTTATGTGAAGTTTTGTGGATACATTCACTGATTGTTTAAACAACTGATGTGTGGCCCTTTTCACTAGCTGTAGTGTTGTCTGTTTAGTAAAAAAAAAAAATTGTATCAAGAATTTAAGTCTGAAGCAGATCCATGGTTCAGTCTAAAGTTCTTACTCACTCAGTGTAATATCTCTAAACTAAGTACATTACATGTGCAATGACGAATGCTGAAATGTGTTTTAATCAGAAGTCATTCGTTTATTTCCTCACAGCATAACTTGAGCTCGGAATTGCAATTAGTAAAAGTTGTATTAGGCAATTTTTTTTTTTTTTTTTTTTGGGACATTTACCTCACTATTGTCATCACTGTTTGACATGCTTGTATTTATTAATGGTGCTTTTTATTTTCACTGATTTAATTGCAAAAGAAGCCAATTCTTGTAAACCTCACAATCAAGTACAGACTCACTTCTCAATCCAGGTGAGGAAATGTGTGCCACTATCGCGACTTGTACAGATATGCCGGTCTGTATGCCTTTCAGTTAGTTTCATACGTTAGAGACGCTTTAGACTGAACCCAGGTGTGAAGCCCCTCTTAAAGCGTTTAGATGCTAGTCCAGGGAATGCCCAGTCCCTGATCTGTGCCTCTGTTCAAATAAACACGTGATTTACATGAAAAAACAAACTACAAATACCATTTAGCGGAAGAAACATGCGAAGGCCTCAGACATGTCCGAGTTGCACCACGAATCACCATTTTGAACAATCCAAAGATTCTTGTGAACTTGTTCTAGGCAGGGATTTTTTGTTTGTTAGACAGAATCTTTTCATAGTTTTGTTTCTTTTATCCAGAGCAGGTTGACTGGCGTTTGTGTAAAGGTCTGCAGATTTGTGAGCCTTAAAAGAGCTCGCAGGTGCAGAGTAGTTCCACATATGTGCCAAACACATCAAGTCTTAAATTTCTGTACACGTTTTACCATGATACTCTGTTACTCGCTCTGTGTCCCATCATGTTGTTGTCCTTCACGGAGTTCAATGTAGCTGAATTTGTGTTACCCATGGCAGGTGTTTTGTGAATAAGAACCAATATGAGCAGCTCCAAATATGCATTATTCCACAGTCCCACACAATTCAAAGTTGAAGCACAAAATAAAGAGACTTTCACTGAAAGAGCTGAAACATTGAAGCACAATTTTTCTGTTCGTTTCTCTCTTTCCCTTGGTCTAAAATCAAAATGTGGTTGTGAGAAGTTGAACATTTTCATTTGAGCTCAGATGTTGTTGTTGTCGTAGCTGTAGTAGGCAGGTTGTGTTCTCTCGATGTTGTTCTTTAATGTTACTCCCTTTGTTCACTATTGGCATGGTGCTTACCTTTCCCTATTTCTTCCCACTTTTCTTCATTGTTTCCTGTGTTGCATTCAGTGTTTTGTGTTTAGATCATGTGCATCTTTGAAACCCCCCTCCCCCCCCCCTCCCACATGTAAAAATAATCATTCATGATTTTATTTTTCATCCCCTCTCCTTTTTCCGTTGTGCTTTAACCTAGGTTTGTTATTCGTTTTTTTTGTTTTTGTTCTAGATATCTTCGTGCCCGTTTGTCATCGTTTGCCTAGCATGTCGATGTGACGTCAAAAGTTCATCGTCCAGTCCGTTGTCCTCTTCGCTTCTCTGACGCTTGAAATTTCACACTTGACCTTTTTTGTTAACTTTTGACGCTTATTGATTACTTATTTTGTTTGTTTCTTTGTGTGATGTTCATTTCTGTCATTTGTGCTGCCAATGGGGAGCATTAGAAAGACTGCTAAAAGTGTAAAAAGTTTCATGAAAATTGAGCAAAGAGTCTATTTTTCTAGAACGTACAAACATAACCACTAGATTTTTGCAGAAGCTTTTAATTTTCATTGTTTTTCAGATTTTTCTTTATTGATTTTTATTGTTTTAAGCAGTCTTCCTAGCGCTTCTAATTGTACTTTTTTTTTTCTTTTTTTTTTTTTTCCTCAAAGCAGCCATTCAGTTTATAGAATCACTTTTGTGTGTTCAAGTGTGGGTGTGTTTCCCTTTCTCTCACTTGTTAGTTCTAAACCTTTTAGAGGATGTTTGTCACATTTTGCTGAAATCGAGGATAAACTTTGTAATTTTGTGTTAGGTTAGTTGGCATGATGTAATTTTGGGAGTTTTTATTAACAGAGTGACAATACAATAGACACTTGAATTGCCTTTTTCTTCTTTGTGTCGAGCCAACATAGGCACATGTTTTTCATTTCCTATTGTGTGAAAATCAGGATTAGTCTGAAATAATGCATAGAATGAGCAGAGTTGAATTTATTGTCATAGGTAAATATTAAGCATGCATGTGTTCTTTTTTTTTTTTTGTTTTGTTTTTTTGTAAGTGCACTGAAATCCTCAGCAAAATGTGATCTAGTTCTGTTTCAAAAAGTCAAGATGAATAAAGTGGTGCCAAAAGTTTTGCATGTTGCTGTTGGTTACATTTGCAGTATGATTCATATCATGTTTATGACATGTGGTCTCATTTTGATGGTTAAAGATTAACAACAACAACAACAACAACAAAAAAAAATACAATGTGTGTTTAGGTTATGGGTTAAAAGGTGAGATTTTAATGTATGCTTGTTACAAAAATGGAAGTGAATTTCATGAGTCTTTGGCTATAAATGATTGTGCCTACAACAGCAAAAACACATGTTCTTAAGATGTTCAGTTAATAATAATTTGTTATAACCATACCGTTGGTCTGTTTTACACTCGGCTTGCAGGAATTTGTTTTTTCTCTTTTTTTTTTTCCTATTCTGGCATCTGTACAAGTTGTGAAGTTCTGGAATTCTGGACTGCTTGGTAGAGCTCAACTGCAGCTTTGCCCCCTAAACCTTTAGTTTGCGGGGCAACACTCTCTAATGTCCAACATGCCTCCATGGATGAAGAGCTACAGTTTGTTTTTTTAAATGTATTCTGACAGACTAATCTAATTGGGAGTTGAGGTGGTTGTTTTCTATTTAGATTTTAAGCTGCTGTTTTGTGAGTTTATATGTATTCTGAGAATTTCCTGTGGGATGTTTGTCATTACTGGTACAGAGTGATTGTATTTAACATTTAAGATTTGTACAGATTTTTCCTTTTCTACTTCATAAGTTGTTTCACAATGTAAGTCCCAGTAAGTAGAAGCATGTAGACTGTAACACCATGACCAAACATCAACCTGTACAAAATAACCAAACCACAAACAAAAAAAATCAACTCCACAAAACAGCCTTTAACAGAAGATGTTTGTTTTTTTTTTTCAGTCGTTTTGTCATTCAAGTTGTGTGGTTTTCATTGGAAGTGTAGAGAGTGCAGAGTTTATTAGATGTCTGAAACAAGCGTGTTGTATTAAGTTGGTTCAGGACTTCATGCTACTGTCTCTACAGCAATCTAGAAAGTGGACACATACAAAGCAGTCATCTGGTAGTTTTAGTTTATGTATGATTAAACTGTTTGAAAAGATCCACACACATTGTGTCTGAATTCATTTGTTTTCTCAACTTAAAAATGCTAGAAATGCACATGTTCTTTTTTTTATCAAATTTGACATTTCCTGATTCACTTTTTATTGTACTTTGAACACCCTAGATTTAAATGTCTTTCTAGCCAATGTTAAGTTTGCAATAGTTGCTATTCAAATTCATTGTAATTGGTTATCTATATGCTCGCCAGTCAGACAAATTGTACTATTTGTACACTACACTTTTCAGGTTGTCATGTATTCTGCAAACAAAGCATGGAAAAGCTGACACAGATGTACACTGGTCACAGTTTGGCTTTACCATCTCAGCTGCAATAATGAACAAATGTGACGATTCAAGCTTGAATAGCTGTTACACTTTTTGAATTTGTTGGTATTATGACCTGCATATGTGGTGTTACAATATAGAAAAGAGCCAGAACAGTCTTTAAGATTTCATGATCAATTTCAAAAATATATTGTCATCACAGCAAAGAGGTCATTTTGTTTTTTCTTTGACAAGTTAAAGGAACCATATAATCGAACTACATTGCATAGGTCAAGGGCCACATCAAAGTGTTAAAAACTCATGTAGTGTTTCCATCAGTCCTGCAAGTGTCAGAGTTTACTATTGTTTTTGGAGGCGCCACCCACATCTTCACCGCAAAGAGGCGGCAGGTGGTTATACTTGGGTCTGATGTTCATATGGATAGATATTGAATATGGATCCTGTCCGACAATACGGTGCATCTTTGCACTGTCCCGCTGGAGCTCTTCAAGACTTTTCTCAATTTTCATCACACCACCACTATTTCCAGAAGTGTCCACTTCCTCTGGGTACAGAGCGTCCCCTATGTATCAGTTAAGTGAGGGGGGGAAAAAAACAAAAGTTCAGTTTTGTGTTTAGGTTCCTTTGTCCCATCAAGAGGCGACATTTAGCAGACAACGATAGGAATTTATTATCTGGCAATTACCTGGTAAAATATTTGCAAAGCAGTCCGATGACACCAGGTGAATAGGGAGCCACTGCTCACAGCCCTCCAAAGACCTCTGCCAGGCAAAGTGATGGAGATCTCGGAGAGCTGGAAAATGGCACATTCGTCCCAGGTCGTAAAACTGAGGTGGAGCTATCCAAATTTCTTTTGATTTGTAGCTGTGTAGGACTTCTGAGGGAGTGGACCACTGAGAGATAAGGGAGTTGTGTTATTTCCCAACAGTCGAGCATCATTTGTCCTCATCAGGCCAAGACGTAGGCTACTATGGGAATGACCTGGTACATGAATATTAATTACGTTCTGCTACGTTTAGCCACTTGCTGATCAGCGTTGAGTGGGCGCGGTGTAGCTGGCGAAATATTAATTACGTTCTGCTACGTTTAGCCACTTGCTGATCAGCGTTGAGTGGGCGCGGTGTAGCTGGCGAATGAGCGGCTTGCCTTATGAATATTAATGAGGTCACTCCAGGAAATATGTTGACATTTACAAGCAACGTCTTTCGCAGTTATTTCGCAAGCTAGACACAAATTGGCATCAAGTGACAACATACACGTTCATTAAGTATCTGCCGAGAACAATTTTAAATGTACGTGTGCAACCATACCGTTCGAAACGCACCTTAAAATGAACGATTTCCTTCTCGTCTTGAAGCGTGTATGGAGTCTCGTGAAGGCAGCAGATGTAAAACGCGGTGTCGTAGCGCCTCTGTTTGTCATACACGCCTACGGGTGTCAGCCAGTTCCCCCATTCATGCAGAGCCCAGATGTTGGGCAGACACTGCAACTCCCTGCACATCTTAATAAAATTCGACGAGTTGCCGATAACCAGAGACCTCCACTTTGACAGCACGTCTTTGCTCCACAGTCCGCTCACGCTGCTCAGGGTCGGCTGGGTGTCGCGGTCATAAGCGTCATCTGTGTGCACGCGAATCCCGCTTTCCTCGTGTTTGGGAACCGCGAGGAGCACACCGGACTCCTCAAACGTCTCTCTCACCGCACATATCCTGAATGCCACATCTCCCGGGATGGGAGATCCCAGCTGAGCTCTGTCAGTGGCGAAAATGGGTGGCCTGGTCGCCGGCGGCTGCTTCACAACGCCAATGCCGTAGTTGGGCACTTCCGTGAAGGTTTTAAAGATCTCCTGCCACTCGCTGGAGAAGTCAGACGCATCCACCAGCCCCCCGGGAAACACGTAGGCATTGGGCATGAAGCCGCTGTGACCGCTGCGTTTCAGCAGCAGCACCTGATAATCGAAGGCAGGTTTGTGCGCTGCATCGGTGACTTTCTCTAGACCTGCTTTAAGGAAGTCCGCAGTCTGAGTGCGTCTCAGCCCGGCCGCCAAAATCACTGTCGCCGCCTCTCTCCAGTGTTTTAGCGCCGTGTTCATCTTGGCCTCCCCTGAAATGTTCAGTAGCACTACACCTTATCGGAACTTTAGGCCGTCGGTCAAAGACTAGAAGGGATACAGCTATACGGCCACGGGGCATGCGCACATCAATATTGCGTCATTTAATTTAATAACTCTATTTTCAGTATTGTAAAGGTAGGGTTGGGGTAGGTGTAGATGTTAATAGAACACAATTTGATAAGTAGCACATTTAATTTACTGTTATTTATCCAGAGATTTTGCCTCACTTCCGGCCGTAGCTGCATTCCTTCCTGACACAATCAAAGACATAATAAAATACATCGACGCCCCATTGGCTGCTTTGGAACGTTGCTGTGTTACGTCAACGCGTCCGCCATATTGCTGAGGGCAAGACTGCTCTGTAAACAAATGCAAGTAAACTGGCGAGTTGCGGTTTTCTGGATAAAAGCGAAAATAACGTTTACATTTATCAACCGATTTCAGTGGCTTATAATGTACAAAAAAAATCCATCTCTAGTTACTTAAAACCCTGATAGTAGACTTTAAAAAAATTATATTTTTATTGTCAAAGCTCAGACTTTTCCCGTATTTGGCTGCTTTATTCTTGGATAAGAATTGTGAAGACGCCCATAATGAGATCCACATTAAATGGAAAAAAAAAAAAAAGATTTATTATTGTGGAAAAGGCTTTTTCTGTCTTTTAACCCATTTTAGCTTTTCTTGAATTTAGAATTGGCCACCATTGTGAAAATACAAATACAAATACAAATGACACACTGGAAAAAACACTTCCCGTTTTATAGCTACTTCCCACTGTCTCCTCAACTCTTTGTCTCTGGGAAACCTTCAATGTGTGAGAAAGTAAGCTAGCCGAAACGAGTGTTTCTCTTAAAAGTCGGTTTTAAGAAAATAAAGATCCATATTTAAACTTCAGAAAATTTAGTTAAATAAAATAAGATAATATATGCTAAAACTATAATATAAATCATGTAAACTCAACTTTCACAGCTAATTAACGACATCGCTAGCTATTTCCGACTGACTCCGGTGGCCAACTATCATCAACATAATTATACTATAACCAAATACAACCAGAAACAAATGTACAGCCTTACCTGTGAAAGGTTATTCCCTTAGACCTGTATTCAATTGTGTGGTGATTTGTAGAGCCCCAAGCAACACAAACAGGCATTTTTCTCTATTCCAGTTATGAGCGTTATGGGAGCGTTGCCCTCCACAACATGGCGGCGCCGTTGACGTACCATCCAGAGGCCAATGGGGCGTCTATGTATTTTATTATGTCTATGGACACAACCACATAGGGCGTGAAGGACAGCACAGAGAAAATAATAATACAATTATTTTGTATTTGGTGATTGAGCGCCCTCTACAGCGAAGGAAGAATGCTAGCGTTTCATAACTTTGCTACATTCACATAAGTACGTTTTTATTATACTACAATTATAATCAATTGAATGTGTTGATTTATGATTGCAACAAAGTCCAACAATAACTATAAAATCCATGTCTAATGAATTCTGTGATGGCCTGTCCATCCAGATAAGTCCTGAATAGACCTACCACTTAACATGTCTGACAGTTAAAAATTATTCAAGACTAATGTCAAAAAATAGTTGAGTGTGGCTTAAAATATAATTTCTTTAAATCAGATACTGAAAAAAAATGGGATTTGTTGACCGCAGTCTGTATTATTCCAAACATTCAGACCAGGGGTGTCCAATCCAGGTTCTGGAGGGCCACTGTCCTGAGATTTCAGCTCCAACCCGAGTTAAATGCCCCTGATCCAGCTGATCAAGGTCTTCTTAAGCATACAAAACTTCCAGGCAGGTGTGTTGAGGCAAGTTGGAGCTAAACTCTGTAGGACAGTGGCCCTCCAAGACCAAGTTTGGACATCCCGGCTTAGACACTGTTGCACGGGGAACGCCACAGCTCTACGTTCAGTAGTCCCAGCAGAAGTCCAGGGGACATCAGGAGTTTTCTTTGAGGGGCCCTCGTCAGGACAAGTCATATACATCGAGTTGGGATTCGAGAGGTAACCGGAACCTTATATATATACTAAATTTTGAAGTATTATGCGATGTATTGGAATTCGACTTGTTCAAAAGATTATTCTTGATAATCTCAAGTAGGGGATAGGTGTATACGAAATCTTTCTTATTTGAGTTCATTCAATTTCATTTGTTTTATTGATGTCTTTTATTCATTTCTTTTATGACCTTTTCTTTGTTATGAATCTTATTAATCTTAATGAATTCTTGATCCTTTTTAAGCCTCATGTTATGTTTTATTGTTTTACATGTTGATTTCTTTAATCATTTACATATATTCTACTATATGCTCTGATCTGTTTAATTGTTTCCAAATGTAAGATTTTTTTTTTTTTCGTAAAATCAAGTGGGTGTATTTTCCATCAGTGCTGTACTTTGGCATAAAAATATGTCTGTTTCCAGCTCTGCAGACATGAGATGATGCAAGATCTGCTATATTACAAGATTATGGTGACCTAATCAGATCTGCTACATCTTGTCTTGAGTTCATCCAAATGGTTGCAAAAGTAGTAGTCCCGCTTTCCCTGTTCCCTTTCTGTTTAGTAAGCACAGCATAATGTTTCGTGTCAGAAGACTCGGGGCCTCTTTCTTGTCTCCGTTTTGATTCTGCAAAAATCTTCTTTTGGGCCTCTCTGTACTCTGAACCTCATCTGTAAGACACACTACTTTGGATTTTATTATAATCTATTAATTACAGCTTTATCACAATTTTAATTGTTAAAATTGATTCATTTATTGTCTTCATAATTTTACATTTTATTTAATAAAATTTGATCTCTGACATAATCATTGCTCGTCTGCCTGGATCACTGCATCAAATCGCCACTGAATTGAAAATACACAGTAAACAGTTAAAAAATGTGTGCATATTAAAACATGCCTCAACAAAAGCATCATCATAGTTTACAATAGGTCGTTTTTTAAAAGTTATTGTTAAAAATCAGTTCACCTGTGGAGAAAATGAATGTGACTTGAATCTCATTGTTCCACTCATTTACAAGTACCTACAACTTTAATAGGCTACTTAAAGACTTAGATTTCTACAATTCCTCAACTGTGAATAAATGAGTCTTTAAATGAGATTAATACAATTAATACATTTGAGTTTGAGGAACTTGGAAAAAATATCATTGCTACCCTGTACAACAAACTTATAATTATATAATTACACAATTATAAATTAGACAAACTGGAAGTTGTAAGAATGTACAGAAATTCATGGAAGTGTTGTGTTATTCTTGAAATGAGAAAAATCCCTGTCACCTGGGAAAAAAAATTAGTACATTGTAAAACAATGAATAGACTTGCATTATGAATAATAATATTAATAATAATAAAAACTGTCAATATGCAGTCATGTTCCCTTTAAGAATCCTTTATCCACATTTCCATGGATCAATCTGTTGTCCATTTCTGGCTATTAAGTCTGTCTTTCCTCCAGTTTGACATCTGTCACTCAATCTTTTCAGGTGGAACGACTTGCAGTAGCAGCTGAAGGTGCATAGTGAGTGGCCCTGTGAGTGTTAAAGGGTATAAGAATTTAGCATTTGAGAAGAGTTACTGTTTAATTATTAAGCCATTTATTAAATAAATGTTTCTGGTAATGATGAGCATCCACTAAAAATAGCCTTAAAAGTTGTATACTATTCAGAAAACAAACAAACACATATAATTATATATTTATCAAGGGTCAAGACAAATTTACATTTTGCTCCCTGGAATATACCCAAATGTGTAATTTCCAGTTACTTACTCATGATGCGGCGAGTCCAGTTGAATTTGTAGTAAATGAAGGGTACATATAAGAGAAGACCGCCGACTATGAACACTGTGCAGTACAGGTACTCCCACTCAGGCTTGTCTATGATGGGAGCAAGAACCAGGTAACAGGACACAATCACTACCAAAGCAGGAATGACTATCGGCACCTGAGAGGAACAAACGGAGAACATTTTCATGTTGGGTAATCATTTTACAATAGATTTAGATTTATGTTTGATTCAGTCCATGCCACAGAGCTACATTTTTCCATTTAATTTCAAATGTCTACAACAGCCGATGATAGAAACTATACAGGGAGTGCAGAATTATTAGGCAAATGAGTATTTTGACCACATCATCCTTGTTATGCATGTTGTCTTACACCAAGCTGTATAGGCTGGAAAGCCTACTACCAATTAAGCATATTAGGTGATGTGCATCTCTGTAATGAGAAGGGGTGTGGTCTAATGACATCAACACCCTATATCAGGTGTGCATAATTATTAGGCAACTTCCTTTCCTAAATGGGTCAAAAGAAGGACTTGACAGGCTCAGAAAAGTCAAAAATAGTGAGATATATTGCAGAGGGATGCAGAAGTCTTAAAATAGCCAAGCTTCTGAAGCGTGATCATCGAACAATCAAGCGTTTCATTCAAAATAGTCAACAGGGTCGCAAGAAGCGTGTGGAAAAACCAAGGCGCAAAATAACTGCCCGTGAACTGAGAAAAGTCAAGCGTGCAGCTGCCAAGATGCCACTTGCCACCAGTTTGGCCATATTTCAGAGCTGCAACATCACTGGAGTGCCCAAAAGCACAAGGTGTGCAATACTCAGAGACATGGCCAAGGTAAGAAAGGCAGAAAGTCGACCACCACTGAACAAGACACACAAGCTGAAACGTCAAGACTGGGCCAAGAAATATCTCAAGACTGATTTTTCTAAGGTTTTATGGACTGATGAAATGAGAGTGAGTCTTGATGGGCCAGATGGATGGGCCCGTGGCTGGATTGGTAAAGGGCAGAGAGCTCCAGTCCGATTCAGACGCCAGCAAGGTGGAGGTGGAGTACTGGTTTGGGCTGGTATCATCAAAGATGAGCTTGTGGGGCCTTTTCGGGTTGAGGATGGAGTCAAGCTCAACTCCCAGTCCTACTGCCAAGTCTACATCCTTCAAGAAAAACATGATTTTCATGCAGGACAATGCTCCATCACACGCGTCCAAGTACTCCACAGTGTGGCTGGCAAGAAAGGGTATAAAAGAAGAAAATCTAATGATATGGCCTCCTTGTTCACCTGATCTGAACCCCATTGAGAACCTGTGGTCCATCATCAAATGTGCGATTTACAAGGAGGGAAAACAGTACACCTCTCTGAACAGTGTCTGGGAGGCTGTGGTTGCTGCTGCACGCAATGTTGATGGTGAACAGATCAAAACTCTGACAGAATCCATGGATGGCAGGCTTTTGAGTGTCCTTGCAAAGAAAGGTGGCTATATTGGTCACTGATTTGTTTTTGTTTGGTTTTTGAATGTCAGAAATGTATATTTGTGAATGTTGAGATGTTATATTGGTTTCACTGGTAAAAAATAAATAATTGAAATGGGTATAAATTTGTTTTTTGTTAAGGTGCCTAATAATTATGCACAGTAATAGTCACCTGCACACACAGATATCCCCCTAAAATAGCTAAAACTAAAAACTAAAACTTCCAAAAATATTCAGCTTTGATATTAATGAGTTTTTTGTGTTCATTGAGAACATGGTTGATGTTCAATAATAAAATTAATCCTCAAAAATACAACTTGCCTAATAATTCTGCACTCCCTGTACGTAGACAATGTAAATACAGACAGAATTTGTGATCCAAAATGCTTTTACTGCAATAGTCAGGAAAGAAACAATCATTTACTGCAAGTACTAAATTAAATCAAAACAAAACCATAAACAACGGCACTTGCTATGATAAACTTCTAGCTTCTACTCTAGCTATTCTTGAAAGTTGCCTTTGAGTCTATTGTAGGGTCTTATGACGAACAGCTTCTTTTAATAATAGCATCTGCTAAATGATTATGCTGAATGATAGTTCTTTTATACAGCCACATGATGTAGTGTCACCATACTTAATGTGCTCTAACCTTGACAGGTCTCTGAAGGTCCTTTCTAGTGAATCGCATAACGATGAGCACAAGGCACGTGAGCCCGTAGAAAGCCCACTGAGCAAAACTGAAGTAATTGATGAGAGTGTTTATGTCTGTTGGGATGATGTAGATGATTGCCAGGAAGCCCTGCAAATCACAAAAAGAACAAATACTTTTTCACAAAACTAATGTAATGTTAATGTGTTTAAAACATTCTCATAATTGATGTAATATCGCAAAAACAGTGATAAGCCTCGTCCAAAAAAAAGCGTTGAATATGGAATATTACATAAGACTTACATTAAACATCAGAGCTGGAGAAGGTGTGTAACGTTTCACACTGATGTACGACATGATCCTAACCATGTGTCCCTCCCGTCCTGCCACATATGTCAACCTAACAGGTACAAACAGACACATCGGGCAGTAAAGATCTGGCTCAGAAAACAATGTTCAGAACGCACTTAATCCAGTGTGCAAATTTCTATAAAACAGCTCCTAACCTGCCTGCAGTGAAACAGCTCCCATTGGCTGCACCAAAAGTGGAAAACACCACAAATAGAGGCACAACCCATGATAATGGGTACAGCACTCTGTCACCAAAGGTCTGTGGAGAGCCCAATGATTTAGTAAAAGATTTTAAAAATACATTTTTAGAAATTGTCCTTGAAAAAAAAAAAAATGTTGGCTGATTACATATTTAGGGAAAATCTGTATTCTTTGTAGAAATTAGATTTAAAGGATTGGAAAACACAGATTTAAAATTCCTTGATATTTCCAGGTTTTCCATGGTAGTGGGAACAATGACTATGACTGTAATACACACTCACCACAGCAACGGCAGGAGACTGTAGAAGTTCAACAGGGGTCATGACAGTGAAATATGCAATGTTGACAAATATATAGCACACTGTAACCAGGGGAATCCCAATAAGGATTGCCAGGGGAAGGTTTCTGTAAAAAAAAATAATAATAAATACACACACACACATATATATATATATTAAAATTTATATAACACTGAAACACTGTATGGCAGACTAGATTTAATGGGGGAAACAGGGACGAAATCATGTATCAGTTATATTAGAGATTTTACATGTTTTAGAAAAACAATTAATTTAGTCTCACTTGTATGGATTTTTCAGCTCTTCGGTTATGAAGTTAAGCTGATTCCTATGAAGACAGAAAAGAGAACTTTGATATGTGCTGACTTAAGCTGACTTCTAGTTTTGTCCATGCTTCTCTCAGAATGATAAAGATGAATGGTGAAAGTGAAAGATCTGGTGAAAGTCCAGGCCACTAAAAACAGATCCTACTGCATTTAAAGTTTGACAAGCATTCACTTTCCCTTTTCATTATGTAATTATAATTCCCTTTATCATTAGATGGTGTGAGTGATTCCTAAGGCTGAGAGCACACTAGAATGTTGATTCTATGAATCTACCAAATGCGTATTAAAAGTTTCAAAAAGATGTACACTGCTGCTTAACATAACCCTCATTTGCCACATATGCAACATTATATGAGCTCATCAATACTTTACCATCCATCATAAGCCCAGAGACCATTGTAAAATGCAAGGCCAATTGCTCCAAATGATGTTTTTGCCCCAGCAAATGGGTCTTTAAGATTCTGCGTATTGCCTAAAAAACAATGATAACACAATAAAAAGACACATTTTATTGATCTTATATTGAACATTTACAGAGGTCACCTTATCTAACACACATCTACACTAATCTCTGGGCATAGTCTACAATGAGTAATCTTTCTCAACATAACAGATAAAGAAATTTTATTTTTCAGTTATCAAAATGTATTTGATACCAGTCCCTTCAACTGAATAATAGGATGCTGCTGTCCTTTTCAAAGACGCATAAGTCAATCAATAAAAACTAATGTCATATCACCAGGGTTGGGGAGTAACAAAATACAAGTAACTTAGTTACGCATTTAAAATACAAAATGTGAGTAACTGTATTTCATTACAGTTACATTTTAAATGGGTGGTAATCAGATTACAGTTACATCTGAAAAGCATTTTAGATTACCAAAGTGATTACTTTGAATTTTAATGTCATTTAAACAGCAATTTGTGATTCTCTGACTCTGACAGTCTGAAAAAGCGGAGTTAAATTTCACCAACATTTTAATACTTTTAAGAGGGATCATAAAAATGTTGTTATGTTAATTCAGTACTGTCCTGAACATGACAAAATGACTGAATTTATATAAAAAAAAGCCCAACTGTCAACTTAACTGTCCTGTCATGACCTGATGATCCATGACTGTTTTCATGTTTTGTAATAGTTGTTTGTGAGTCATTTTATAATTGTAAAAAAGGTCACTGCAACTTTTTCTCAGAAGTAGTTTTTTCCCCTCACAATTGTGAGTTTGCATTTCACAATTCTGACTTCTTTTTCTCAGAATTGCGAGATATAAACTTACAATTACAAGTTATAAAGTCAGAACTGGGAGACATAAACTTGCAATACTGACTTTTTTTCTTGCAGTTGTGAATTTAGTATGTGAGTTTATATGTAATATTTTTGACTTTTCTCAATATTGAGTTTATATTATAATTTTGACTTTTCTCAATATTGTGAGTTTATATCCCATATTTTTGACTTTTCTCAATACAGCGAGTTTATATCTTATAATTCTGACTTTTCTCAATATTGAGTTTATATCATATTTCTGACTTCTCAATTTTGTGACTTTATAACTCACAATTGCAACTTTATATCACACAATTCTGAGGGGAAAAGTCAGAATTATGAGAATTACCCGTTTTGTGTTTGTTCCACAATTATTAGTATTCCAAAGTATTTAGATTAAGTTACTAAACTTGAGTAATGTAACAAAATACGTTACAAATTACTTTTAAAGCATGTATTTTGCCTACCCAGCCCTGCATATCACCTGAATGTCACAAAAACAGATCTGGCAATGAGACACGAGATCGGGTAAAAGCAGGTTTGACAGGGAACAGAGAGATACCTTGAGCCAACAGAACGATGCCGGAAACCACGATAATAGCAATAATCAAGAGTTTGGCTGCTGTGAAAAAGTTCTGCACTCTGTAGGCCAGCTTCACACTCAGGCAGTTGACGAGGGTAATTATTACTGATGAGAGAACAAAGTGAGGGTTAGACAAAATAATGACACTGGAATATGAAGAGACAGACGTGTACATACAGATACAAGCGGCGGCCAGGCATTTGGTAACCACTTGAGGAGGAGTGCATCCTGGGTAAAATGGAGTGGAGGCGTACTCGGCAAAACTCAGAGCAATGATGGCAAATGACGAAGGCTTCAACACGATGATTGTGGTCCAGGAATATAGGTATGCCGCCACTGGCCCAAAGCCCTCCATCAGGTACGGATACTCACCACCAGACTTCATGATCATTGTGCCTAGCTCGGCATAGCAGAGGGCCCCTGCACACACATGCAAACCTCTTAGTTTCTCAGTGTTCAAGTTGAGGTCAATGAGTCCGCTACCGAAAGGTCTTCTGCAAGCAGAGTCAGTATTAAGCTAAAGAGGATTTCTGTGTCTTGGGAATTTTCCCGAACAGTATGTGACTTTAAAAGTCTGACTGAGGGTTTCTGAGTGAGTGAACATATCTGATAATCCTCCTTGACTTTGCCCAACTATAATCTCAGCAGAAAGTGCTGGATAAAATAAAGATTTAGTTTAGATTTACATATTTGTGACACAATGTGGTAAAACAACAGCTTCAACGAATGGAGCAAAATAAACGACTTTACAATAACATTCAGTACATTAACACTATTTAATGCATTGGGTATGATGAACAAACAATCTTTAACATCTCAAATGTCAAAATCATTTTACAATGCATTTATGTATTGTGAGCAAAAATAAAGCACTAAATAATTTAACATTAACTTAATTAATGTTAAATTATATTACATGCTGCTTATATGCTGTAAAAATACTGTTCATTGTTAGTTTATTAGACCTACTTAATGCATTAATGAACTGAACGAACCTTATTGCAAAGTGTTAGCAATAAAACATATCACAAATTAATGAAGCGGTAACCTTTGGACATTTAAACTTACACATCATAGAAAAGGATTGTATTTTGCATTCAGAAATATGGTGAGACAAATATGACATGATGCATGAGGTGATTGCGCTTAATCTCACCCATTTATCTTCGTAATGAGGGTTTATCAGGCATCTCAAGGCTTTTATGCAAACTCATAGATAATGTGTTTGTTTTGTGGATACTGACCCATTGTAGCCAGTACTCCGCAAGCCGCCCACACACACAGACATGGGCCCACGGCTCCAGTTCCCTCCAGAACCGCTTTGGGAGAAATGAAGATCCCTGAGCCGATCATTGTTCCCACTATCAGACAGATGCCACTCACAAGACCCACCTGAGACATTCAGACAGGGTTAAGGTTAAAAGGTTAGGGAGTGATTAAGTAATTAAGTTCACGTGATGTTAAAATTAGGGATGCATGATATATCGACACCACAGCTGATTTGAGGGATTTTTTATTTGATTGTATCTGTTGGATTCTCCTTTAATCTATTTTTACATTTAGGTGAGCTTAGCCATTAAAGTTAATCCTTAAAACATGAATAATTTAGCATACCTCAACATAAATATCCTATATGTAGCATTTAAAATGATTGATTTTAGTTTTTAGTGTTTTATTTTATAGAACTGCCATATCAGCCAGATTTATTACACTACATGATCTAAATGATCTCAAACCACTTTAACACAGGGAAGACGAGGCTTCTATTAATATTGCCTGCTTGCTTTGTCTAAATATAAGTCAACATAAAGAACAAGGGTTGCGATAGTTTTAGTGGCCATTCTTGTCCGTATGTACGCAGATTTACTTACAGTATAAATAGCTAAAAAAAAAATAAGATTACTCGAATAGATGGGTCAGGAAGGGAGGGAATTACACCGCAGTGATGGTGACAGGCACCGCCAGGTCAACCCACAGTTAAACCCTTCACACACTTACTCTCACGCCCACATGCATCGACTCTGGACGGAAACCAGTGATCATTAAACATTCTTCACATTCTTCAGTGTAATGTGCCCATAATGAGTAAGATTCTCTCACACTCACATTCTGATGCAGAACTGCTGCTTTTGCCTGCTCATGCTTTTTGGCTCCAAGAGCCTCTGGGACGCTCCCATTGTGAGTGCTCGCCTTTTTCAGATCCTCCATCTTTCACAGGATCAACAGTCCAGTTTGAATTTTGTGCAGTCAGCCTGATTGAATACAAACAGAACTATAGTGTATTCTTCACTACAAACTCGGTGAAGTTAAATAGTGAATAAAAAAGAACAAAATTTACTAAAAGACATCTAAGGAAATCTAAGGAAGTCTGGATCTAAGGAATACAGCACATTTATTCTTGTTGTTTTGATGTCTTGTGCTTGGTTGTGTAGTTCATCATGTCAGTACTAATCCTGAAGGCCAAGTTAAAGACATTACAGTGTTTTCAGTGTTATGAGCTCTCTGACAGAGCTGTTTATTCACACACAATAACATCTGCTCCACATGAACTTCAATTCAGACCATTTTGTCTCCTAGCAACTGCAGTGCGATAGTCCAAGCTTCAGTTTATACTATAGTCAAGAAGCAAAGCCTGCAAAAAAAACTGAAGGAAAATGAGTACAAAAATATATAAGCTAATAAAAAACAAATATTAAAATACTGCTATAAACCCAGCAAAAGAGAATGCATACATCATTCAGTTAAATGATTAAACTTCTCTTAAAGTTCTACCTATTTGTGCATCAAGTACTTTGCAAATAAAGTCATCTAAAGACCTTTGTCATTTCAAAGAATGTGCTTTCTCATTCTACTCAGATAATACTTTATCTCATCTGTAATTAAGACAGTGAGCCTGATTACCACAAGCAGCTACTGATACTAAACGGATCCATGCTGCCATTATGTGTATGGTCCATTGTGTACCTCTATAAACAAACTTTCTTTTCTGCCAAACATTTATCAATTATCTACTCAAAATAAATATCACATTAACAAAAAATAATGCATGAAATATTTTTCTGAGTGCAAATTTTTTCATTCAGCAAAGACAAACTATAAGTTAACTCAAGCTTACTTTCTGTGCCACCAATTCCACCGTCATATGAGAATCAGGTTTAGCTCGAGGCGTGAGGCGAAAGAAAAAACTGCAATGCTTTCAGTTTTTCCAGCAGATAAGTTTTGATCCATTTGCAAATTCATGTGTTTAATAACCAACAAAAGTGGGTGGGACCTTCAGTGTTCAGTCATTCTCCTGGCTGACCGTGATTGAAGCAAACACGTGACAAGGAGGAGGAGAGGGACCAGGATTGGCTAGAGGTGAGCAGGCTCTGACCAACACAATACCTCTTTGAAAGAGACACTTGATATGGTTTGGTTGGAAAGAGGGGGTGACAGTGTGAAGCCAAGGATAGACCAGAACACAGGCTTAGATCAAAAGCACTGCCAATGAAACTCAGTACATTGAGCCATTGCTCAAATAAATACAGGCCTGTAAAGCTCCATGATCTGGTATGGTATTATAAATACCACATAGGGTGAATTCAGGCTAATTGGGACACTTTTTGGCTTTGAGATCAACCTGAACATACTATACACTTTACAGTCACGAAGAGCTTCTCTGACGGATGTACTCATCGTTCCGGTCTCTCCTTTTCATTTGTCGAGTTCAAAAGCTGAGCCGTATCTCTCTGGCAATAGATTCAAAGGGGGTCGGGCATTTAATAGCTCGCCGTTATATCATTATACATAGAAATACTTGATATGACAAAGTACTCATAAGTGTACAATTGTTTATTATCCATGTTTGTTCCTAATACATTGATGAATGTTATTTTAATCAACTTGAATTGTTACAGATGTAGTAAAAGATGTAGAAATTAACAATGAAGCACGATAAACACTGTAAGACGGTTGTTCACTGTTAGTTAATGCTAGATTATATATATATAATGTATTAACATTACATAATGTTACTGTATTGTAACCGTATTGTACAGTTTTTATTCAGCACAGCTCTTCCTGCAACGTGCTATGTTACTATTTAACTACCTCCAGTGCATCAACAATTCCTGGTCTCCACATACTGCACCTTACAAATGATATAAACACATATCTGTCATTTGGCTATAAATTAGACAAATAGCATCAGTGTTCTTATTGCCAATCTGCAAAATGATAAAAATGAATTAACCTTGAAATAACATTTCGTAATAGTTATGAAGAAAAGTGAAAATGTCATGGCTGCATGACACAGCACAATATTGATCTACTTCCACCACAAAGCAACATTATTCTCGTACTTTCATTCAGTTTTCATCAAGGAAATTCCAAGGACATGCAAGCCAGTTATATAAAATTTTACAAATATATAAGATGTAATCTTTATGTGATTTATGACCTTTAGATGGGCTGCTACCCAAACTCAGATCTGAATCTACAAGCCATTACAGCAGGGATTACACACACACACACACACACACACACACACACACACACACACACACATTCTGGGTGGCATCCGAGCAGCTAACAATTAACCCGACATCGTCACAAATGACTGGCTTTGCACATCCTTCCTTCACGTGCAACGCTGAAACCCAGAGAAAACAACTCAGATGGACTTCATGTTTATGCAACTCATTCTCAATCTAATGTCTGAATATTCATAGAGAAAATCTTTTCAAAAATAAGTATCAAACTATTTCATTAACTTGAATTCTTTTAATATGAGCATAACAAGTATACAAGCTCCATTTAAGCAGTTTTTTTTAAAAGTTATCTAAATATTTACTGACCTCATAAAGTGACATGTCCATGTTTTATTGT
Source organism: Opsariichthys bidens (assembly GCA_037194245.1). Classification (NCBI taxonomy): domain Eukaryota; kingdom Metazoa; phylum Chordata; class Actinopteri; order Cypriniformes; family Xenocyprididae; genus Opsariichthys; species Opsariichthys bidens. Next base: position 12,176,223 of record CM074280.1, on the reverse strand, counting down.
TTTGTTTATGAGACGGAGTGATTTGATTACCCATCAGTTACAGTTAAAGTCAAGAGGCTAGAAAGATTTGAGTGCGCGTATGTGGTGTGTTATCAAAAACCCAATAATTGTGGCTCAAAAGATGAGAAAATGAAATTCTGGAGTCAGTTTAAATGACAGGGTTTCATTTAGTGAATTAACTGAATCTCCCACAACTGGCAAAATGAAACAGACACTATATGAAAGGAAATCCCATATTCAAATTTATTATGGTTGTACAACAATAATTTGTATAGCATCTATTTACAATGGTAAAATTTAGTAAGTGGTAATCTACAGGATGTAATAAATATTATTAATTAGTCTGTATTAAATTACATGAAGTCATGGTAATAATAGCCCACTTTAGGAAATCTCCATTCACAAGAGCACAACAATGGTGTGATTGAATGCTTGAAAGGGATCCAGCTGACCTTACACTGAGATGTTAACCTAGATAAGGAACAAAGACCATCCAAGACCATCCAAGAGGACAGGTCTTAAACTTTTCAGGGGCTTTAACTGTTCAGCAGGACCTTGAAGTCTTCAGAGTCTGAGTATATGCTTTGATGTTTATCTGATCTACCTAGGTGGCCTGTCACAAAATCTGCCACTGGCTCATCAGAACTTTGCAGATTAATCAAGTCTGTGTTTCTCCAAAACTGTATTGTTCTCTATATTATTGAATAGGTGGTTTTTGTGGTTTTAACTGTATTTCTAGTTACTCATTAGGGTTTATGACATTTGTTTAATTGAAAGCCTTGCTGGTTTAATAATGTCCAGCAGATGGCAGCACTACTTTTCGGATCTTCTATTAGCTCCATTGATGAAACAGGCCAGTTGTCATGTGCATCATTTTATTTGTTCTGTTGTATTCCTCATTTTTGGATTCAAGGAGTAAATGTAAATGAGGAATTCCAATGGAAAGCCTCGAGGATCGAAAATGTCTTTCTATTCTCAAAACTGATGAGAAATGAGAGGGTGAGTGTATGAATGAATTTACAGAATGGGGGAGAATAAGACAGACAGAGAGTTGTTATGTGTGTGTGTTTTGCTCACTGGTTAGAGGCGCAGCAATAGTATAAGATATCCTCGCCATTTTTCTCTGCTGTCAGAGCCTTAGTCCACTGGGTCTGTGAAAGGGAACAAGTGACCTGTGCCTGAGGAGCAAAGCTTCACATACTCATTAGCATATAAACACACACACACACACACACACACTCTCTCTCTCACACACACACACACGCACCCCTAACGCTTTTGTACAACTTACAAGTGATAAGTTGTAGCTATTTGCAGACAGTCGTCCTACATTTCATCCTAAAAAACAGATTCATGATTTATAACTCATACCAAAGCACTTCAGGTCTGTCCCAACTCTCCAGTTCACTGGGCTGCACTATCAGAGAGATTTGCTTTCTAAAATAAATCTGTGACATTAACAAAAACATTCTACCACAAACATATATTATAACAAACATGCTCCAATGAACGGTAGTCCTAAAAAAAAATCAAATCAATTAAAATGTACTGCATTTAATCAATAAACTACGGTGGCCGAGAGAGCTCAACGCACTGCGATTAAGAAAACACATGCAAATAAAAAAAGCACCTGCAAATAAAAAAAAAAAAACACATGCAAATAAAAAAAGCACCTGCAAATAAAAAAAAAAACATGCAAATAAAAAAAGCACCTGCAAAAAAAAAAAAAAAAAAAACATGCAAATAAAAAAAGCACCTGCAAATAAAAAAATGCGCTACATTTACAAAAAGCGCTGCAAATAGCACAAACCACAACGGAAATGTTTCAAGGGGGACGGACCCTACTAGGACGTGCGTCCAAAACCAGTTCAACTCACCCGTTCACTTATTCACTAATCCCTATATAGTGTACGGCATTTGAGTGCACAATGTGTTCACAATCATGAAATACTATAAAAACTGCAAACAAAAATAAACAACTGTACATTATTTCATGTATTTATTATTTTTAATAAAGTGTTTTTCAGTTTGCTAGAAGCTCACAGATGACGTGGTCGTGGAGCGCCTCAGGCGGCTGTTACGATTACGTCACATTAGTACGCTACAGATGATTAACGAATATTTTTAAATCATCCACTAAATTATCATCTCTTAAAGTTTAATGAGTTAACAACAATGCCACATATTACACTTTTCTGTTAGTGAAACACATTACATGGAGCAAATACCTACATAATATATTTTAATATTTTTTAGTTTGTGCTGTTGTCAAGTAGGGTACGTCACTTTTTTGGGGTCCCCCTTGAAACATTTCCGTTGTGGTTTGTGCTATTTGCAGCGCTTTTTGTAAATGTAGCGCGTTTTTGCATATGCAGCGCGTTTTTGAGTTTGCATGTGTTGTGAGGATTTGCAGCACATGTGTTGTCAAACTGATGATCACGTTTTTTTATTTGCATGTGTTTTCTTATTTGCAGCGCTTTGAGCTCTCTCGGCCACCGTAATAAACTGTTAAGTAGAAGTTGAAATACTACATAACTGCTAATCTATGAAATTTATAATCAATACTGTTAACCAGTAGTGCTCCATTTCTTTTGTGAGCTCACGCACAAGCACACGGACTGCAGTTACAACAAAAGTCCTGAATGCGGTTTGCTTTGGGTGTAGTGAATGCTTGGTTATAATTTTGCTCTAAATTATTGCAGTGCCATTATGGAGAGAACTATTGGACTGTCCTTATGCTGCAACAGTCAGACAGGCACTTTTTTAAATCGATGAGGTGTTTTGCAATATCGTCACTGTCTGGTTTTATTGCTGCGTCTTGCTAGTTTTGTCCTGACCCCAGCGTAGGCTTTAGCACTGATAATTTTTTTTTTTTTTTTTTTATGGAATTAAGAATTTCTCTCCTCGGGAGAACCTCACATTAGTGTCATATATAGGAGGTGTTAAAAAAAACCTCCAAGGAGCAAGATTTATGTATGTTCCTTTTGTCCCCTCAAAATTACAAAAAAGGTAATATACAATCATATATTTTTTTGCCTAAAAAAAAAAGTGGATGGAAAATATGAGACAAATATGTAGGTCAGGACATGATTATGTCCATTGGGAAATGATTGAAATATTGTTTGAAATATAAATAAATAAGTAAATGCATAAATTGTGACAATTTGGACTAAACTGGTCAATTCATTTGGATTAGTTTTACAATCTCCTTATGAACTTTTTGAAGAGTCAAAATGGTAGTTGCATAGCTGTCAATAAGGGGTAGAAAGCTCTAAGATTTCATCAAAAAGATCTTCATTTGTGTTTGGAACAATTGGAATAATTTGGAACAACAAAGAGATGAGCTCAGTGCAGGTCATGAGCAAAAAATGTACAAACAGGGATGCTAATTGTATTATTGTATACCGTACTTTGTCCTTATTAAAAGAAAATTATGTGGGACAACCTTAGTGCAATCTGTTGTGTAAAGCCTTCATCCTAGAGAAGAAATAAGAGAGATTTCTGTTTCTCAATCATTCATCGTATGGCTTGTGTAACACAGAATTTCCTGTGTTATTTTGTTTATCCTCTGCTGGAACTGCTCTGTCATAAATGCTTTCTGAAATGAGCTCAGTAGCTGAATAAACATTGTAATGTTCTCCATCCTCAGGATAAACATTAATAATCGAAAACACTGTGATGTTGGAAAAAAGCATCAAAGCACATTTGTCAAAGTTAAGAGAGAGCAAGGTTGTGTATTTAAGGACTTCATGTACTTTACATGAAAAACCATTAAGCTTAGGTAAATCATTAAAATTAATTCCTGAACTCAAAACATGTATTTAAGGAGAATATGGAATTATTAGGAGCCCCGTCCGCTCTTGTCACTCTCATCAGATGATGGATTCTGGTGCTGGTCGGAATCGGAGTCAAACATGGGGCTGCACAGTAAAGGATGTGGCAGACGACTCTGTCTGGAGGTGAAGGGAGAGGACAGCAAGCAGGACAAATGATCTTCTACACGGGGGATCCTGGCAGGAGTTTTGCCGGAAGTGCTGCGTAGGGCTGGAGCCACGGTGGCTGGACTGCGTCTCAACACCACCTCTCTCAAGCGCTGACTCTCTCTGGTCGCTGCCTCCCAAACCACCTCTAGTTCACCTTCCACTTCTCTGAGAAACACAGAGAGAGAGAGAGAGAGAGAGAGAGAGAGACTTGTATCACTGCAGTATAGCTAGGCTTTCCTGATTCAAATAGAAGCTCTCTTGTACCATCAAGTGCTCTAAAAAGGGAGAATGTCTTGCTACACACTCCAGCAAACACACACAAGCATTCAAAATACACAGAAACACACACACTCTGTGACCTTTCAGTCATTTTGTACCCTCTAGCAGTGGATTCACTCACCAGGATTCTGAGGGCTCAGCTGTGCAATAATAACAGGTATTAACTGGAAATGTGCTGAGGCACAAACATGAACAGAAAGAGAGAACGAAGGAGATGACTGAGCGGCAGAGGGGTTTAAGCTATCGTAATGATAGATCAATTAGCCCAACCATCTGTTGACGCACATCACCGCTTCCACATGCACTCACACACAAGGTTTACGACACGCGTTCTATCTCATTCTCTCCCACTGTGTAGAAAGTGGCGAGTCATCTCTGTAACTGCCCTTCACTTTGCGGGTTTCTAGTCTGCGTCATTAAGATAGCTTTTAAGCTGTTATCTTCACTGCCCGCCTCAATACACAGCATCTCGGACAAACTTAAGCAGTGTCAAGACTTGGACAAACTCATCTATCACACTGCTTCAAACACCACGTACCTAAGAAACCGAACAAAACATGCTTATGTATGAACATTTCTGATCATCAAATACATGTTCCCTTTCGAATGGGAACTCTTCACGGCATCTTGAATAGGCCCTATGGGAACGCAATCAGCGTAACCGGTGTCTGAAGCAAGCGTGAAAACACTCCAATCTGATCGAAAGTACAAGAGGGCATCCATAGTACACATCATTAGCTTTTGTCTTCAGGAGCCGTTGTGTTTTTAGCACAATGTGAAGGCAGGATCTAAAATGGAGAATCCTAACAAGGATTTTAGGAAGTGTGTGTCTCTGTGTCACATCTGAGGACACACAACCTGTGCGTTCAGAGTGCAGAAGAAGAGACAAGATCTGAGGGAAGTGATTAATAAAAAGCGGCTTGGTAAAGATGCATCACAAAAGCAAAATGGGAATACAGTAGGAAAACGGACTACAATTTAAATGTAGTAAAGACGCATTGGATGTGGCAAGGGATTCAAACCATAACGGACTACAAATCGCATATGCGGATATTTACAGCTGCCGTGAGTCTCTCCATGATGAACTGAACATGTTCTATGCGCATTTTCGAGCTCGTAAATAATGACCCTCCTATGCGAGCTCATGCAGCATTGCATATTTCCAGTTTAACCGTCTCTGAGGCAGAAGTGAGATTCACTCTTAGCCATGCCAACTAGGGGTGTAAATCGGACGGTTCATCACAATTCGATAGAATATCAATTCTCATAGCCAGTGGTACAATATTGTCCAATACCTCAGAAAGTTCTGCAATACGATTATGATATGATTCAACTCAGGGGTGTATCGATCAAAATATCGATATGTGTCTATTTTACACAACCAGTTAAATTTTTATTAACTCACAACTGCAACCAAAATATATAACAAACAATTCTTTAAAATTGAACCCGGATTGGAACATCCACAAATAATTAAATAATTAAATAATAATTTAAAAAAAAATCACAGTAATCTAATGACAGCTTATGACATGACAACAATAAAGTATTTTAGGCTTCTGTGCTAAAATGTGTAATGTCAAAAAACTGTATATATATGTGCCATTTTTGTATGAATATACATACATACACACAGAGTCACGGTGCTTATATGCAGCAGTTTATTGAGCAATTTTTTTTAAACAGTTTTGAATTTCAGCTGCTGTGTGTGTGAAGAATGATTCATAACGCTCTGTTCTCCAGTGTTATCTAACAGACACAGTTTGAGATGTGTGCGCGGGGCGCTGCTGTTCAAGGCTTTAAACACGAGCAAATTATAAACTTTTGTGAAGATTCAGCAATGGCTCGGTCGGTACAATGACAGTTCCATCTACTGTCCCGAGCGTCTTTCACAAGTTCTGAAAGGTAGTTTAAACGAAGGTGCCTCTTAAACATAATCCACATGAATCTATATATATATATATAAATATATATATATATATATATATATATATATATATATATATATATATATATATATATATATATATATTTATATATATATATATATATACACACACACACACACACATACATATAAATGTATATATATATATATATATATATATATATATATATATATATTCCTAAAAAAAGTGGGTCGCTACTTAATGACCATGGGAAAACAGTCATTAAGGCGCCACTGCTGTAGATCCACAGCAATTCACCTACCGACACAATAGATTAACGGGGGATGCGATTTTGCACACGCTTCACACCACTGAGTCACCTGGACAATAAAAACTGCTACATGAGGCTATTATTTGTGGATTATAGCTCTGTATTTTATTCTTTCATCCCAACCAAGCTGATTTACAAGCTGCTAGATCTGGGACTAAGTGCCACATTGTGCAATTGGATCTTGAATTTTCTCACCAACAATCCCCAGTGTGTGCGGACAGGCAGTAAAACCTCTTCGTCACTGACCCCCCCACTGGCCTGGTGAGGACGATTGGTGGTCTGGTGACATGATTATGTGGCTATTCACAGCTCCAATTCCATTATTAAATTTGCTGACGATACCACCATTGTGGGTCTGATCACCAATGACAATGAGGCAGCCTACAGAGAAGAGGTGAGCCTCTAGAGACAATGGTGCCAGAACAACAACCAGTCTCTTAATGTCAGTATAACAAAGGATCCGGTGATTGACTTTAGGAAGCATTATAAGGCACACATACCCATTTATATTAGAAGGGATAAAATACCAGCTTTAGATTCGTAGGGGTCACACTCACTTCTAAACTCACATGGACTGAGCACACAGCATCCATCACAAAAAAGGCTCATCAACACCTACAGAAGGTACGGAAAGTATTCAGATCCCCTTAAATTTTCACTCTTTGTTATATTGCAGTCATTTGCTAGAATGATTTAAGTAAAAAAATTTTTGGACATTTTTGCAGATTTATTAAAAAAGAAAAACTGGAATATCACATGGTCCTAAGTATTCAGACCCTTTGCACAGTATTTAGTAGAAGCACCTTTTAATCTAATACAGCCATGAGTCTTTTTGGGAAAGATGCAGCAAGTTTTTCACACCTGGATTTGGGGATCCTCTGCCATTCCTCCTTGCAGATCCTCTCCAGTTCTGTCAGCTTGGATGGTAAACGTTGGTGGACAGCCATTTTTAGGTCTCTCCAGAGATGCTCAATTGGGTTTAAGTCAGGGCTCTGACTGTCATGGAGTTGTTGTGAAGCCACTCCTTCGTTATTTTAGCTGTGTGCTTAGGGTCATTGTCTTGTTGGAAGGTAAACCTTCAGCCCAATCTGAGGTTCTGAGTACTCTGGAGAAGGTTTTCGTCCAGGATATCCCTTTACTTGGCCGCATTCATCTTTCCCTCGATTGCAACCAGTCGTCCTGTCTCTGCAGCTGAAAAACTGCCACCACCATGCTTCACTGTTGGGACTGTATTGGACAGGTGATGAGCAGTGCCTGGTTCTATCTTGGTCTCATCAGACGAGAGAATCTTATTTCTCACCATCTTGGAGTCCTTCAGGTGTCTTTTTTTAGCAAACTCCATGCAGGCTTTCATGTGTTTTGTACTGCGGAGAAGCTTCCTTCGGGCCACTCTGCCATAAAGTCCCGACTGGTGGAGGGCTGCAGTGATGGTTGACTTTCAACAACTTTCTCCCATCTCCCGACTGCATCTCTGGAGCTCAGCCACAGTGATCTTTGGGTTCTTCTTTACCTCTCTCACCAAGGCTCTTCTCCCCTGATAGCTCAGTTTGGCAGGATGGCCAGCTCTAGGAAGGGTTCTGGTCGTCCCAAATGTCTTCCATTTAAGGATTATGGGGGCCACTGTGCTCTTAGGAACCTTAAGTGCAGCAGAAAGTTTTTTGTAACCATGGCCAGATCTGTGCCTTGCCACAATTCTGTCTCTGAGCTCTTCAGGCAATTCCTTTGACCTCATGATTCCTATTTGCTCTGACATGCAATGTGAGCTGTAAGGTCTTATATAGACAGGTGTGTGACTTTCCTAATCAAGTCCAATCAGTATAATCAAACACAGCTGGACTCAAATGAAGGTGTAGAATCATCTCAAGGATGATCAGAAGAAATGGACAACACCCGAGTTAAATATATAAGTGTCACAGCAAAGGGTCTGAATACGTAGGACCATGTGATATTTCAGTTTTTATTTTTTAATAAATCGGCAAAAATGTCAACAATTCGGTGTTTTTCTGTCAATATGGGGTGATGTGTGTACATTAATGAGGAAAAAATTAACTTAAATGATTTTAGCAAATGGCTGCAATATAACAAAGAGTGAAACATTTAAGGGGGTCTGAATACTTTCTGTACACACTGTATATTAGCCACAAAGTCCTCAAAGCTTTATGTCCACAAAGATGCCCTGTGGAAGAAAACTTGGCACTTCTCGTAAAAGAGTAGGGGTGGCTAGGCCAAATTCCCTCCATTGGCCCTTACCAATTATGGCCTCCTAATAGTCCCAATCCACTGAATTGGCTATATCACTCTCTCTCCTCTCCACCTACAGCTGGTGTGTGGTGAGTGCACTGAAGCCATTGTACTGTGGATGCTGCTCACTAATGGTGGTTGAGAAGAGACCCCAAATATGATTGTAAAGCGCTTTGGGTGTACAGTAGAACATAAGAAAGCGATATATATAAATGCCTCATTCATTCAATCATTTACACAAAAGAACTGACAGTCCAACAAAATGTCCAATAGCTTTACTTTCACCACCACAACATTTCTGGATCCTTAAGCTTAAACTTCCGTTTTGGAATCAAACTGTTATCAAAAATGTGTGTCATTTAAAAAAATTATTCAGTCCTTATACTGAATATTATACATCATTTTGTCATTGATGTGTTGTCATAAATTGCCTGAGGCTGTTCTTTTCATATTCTGACAAAGAGTCAGGTAAATATGGCTATGTATATTTTTAATCTTGTTTTCAGGCATACTTGAATACCTAATGAGATTCTCACCTCAAGACTCTTTTTTTTTCTCCTTGCAGGTGCCCTTTTTCTCTCTCCTTCCTCCTCTCTATTCATCACATATTGTGCTGTCTCAGCAAAAGTCAAACAAGGCCTTATCTAGGCACACAGCTATCCTGCCCCTGTCACCTTAGAGATTTATAACAGAGAGAGAGAAACAGAGAGAGATTGCAGCCAGTGGGTGGGTCATAGCTGATCAATAGTGTCAGACAGGGGAACAGACAGTAGGACAGAGTGATGCAGAGAGGGTAGAAGTGAGGGACAAATAAACAGACTGACAGATTAGTAGGGAAGACATGTCTGACAAACTACTATCACAACTGAATGTATAAGCATATACATGTATATTCCAAATGGAATCGTCAGACTTTTGTGCATTTTCTATGCTGAAAATGGAGCTGAGAATACTACAATAATTAACTGAAAGCACCATTAACCTATATGATAAAACTGTAATATTAATGGTTGCATAGATTCTGATCAGTGTACATCAACAATCCATACAGTCATAAACATTGGTAGAAACTGTTCCTAGGTAAATTACATTTTTCTGCCATAATATTATCCTTTTTAAATACACAAAAACAGAAAATACTAATCATTCAGTTAATTCAATTCAATTTGTGCTTCCTACAAGTCCTTCACTCACCATCTAATCGATTGCTAGTGTTTGCTTTCACTCTGATTCTCATGACCCAGTTGCCAAAAAGAGAGTGGGAATAGGACCGGAGAGACGGGCATGAGTGGGCGTGAAGGAAAGAAGTGACACGTCTGAGCGCTGAACGTCAGGAGATGAAAGATGAGAGAGAGATCAGTATTGACCGTGCTGGTTTTAGCATCAAAGTCTTCTAGATGAGATTAAAAAAGAAATGAGAGAGATGGGAGAGTACTTTGTGAACGCTGCACTGGGAAGTAGGTTCATGGGAGAAGTAGTAATTTGAGTAATGAGGTTGTGGTACATTCTGCTGTGTCACTGTGTGTAAAAGCCACTTTGAATGATGCCATATATTTAATCTACGTCAGATCAACCAAGCTGTAATTTACTGGTGAATGGTTTCTTCCTCATAGTGTCTTTGAGAGGGCACCAGTGGGAGACATGCTGAGATGACCAGTTACAAGTTCGGCTGCACTTTAAAAAAAAATTTGTTTTGTTTTTTATTTTGATTGATTTATTTTAATAATATGATTTATTTTTTAAAATTGCAAACATTAAAATTTAAAAATATAGTGGAGTCTTAGAGACCACAAAATTATACAACAAAAAAAAAAAAGTAATACAAAGTAAGTAAATATTAAAAATTGGTTTTAAAGAAAGAGATAGAAGATACAAATTTAGAGAAGGAGAGGAAATCTCTCACAATCAAACACTCACACACTAAAACAAAGCATGTGCAAAAATGTCACGGGGTGAGGATGTGGAATAATTTAACCTGTAACAATTAAATTGTAAAAATAAATTGTGCAATTCAAAGAAGGTTTAAAATGTCTATATTAGAAAAGAAATATAATTAAGGTGGGGACATGGGTTTAAACAAATGTCCCATTTCCTCTCCAAGAGTGGTACCATGGATTACCATACAGTCTGTTTTCTTGCCATTTTTGTATATATATTAATTTGTTAATATTTATGTTTATATTTATTTTTTTTTTTTTTTTTTTTTTTTTTTTATTATTTTTTATATATTTTATTTTTTTTTTTTTTTTTTTTTCTTTTTTTATTTTTTATAATAATGATTTTGTTTTTTTAAATTATGATATGTTATTTTGTTAGATAAAAGTTAGTGATAGAGGAAAAGGGGAATAAAAGTTTATAAAAGGAAATCCAGTAGCAGTTTCTTTTCCTTTTGTTTCTTTTTCTTTTTTTTTTTTTCTTTCTTTTGGGAAGCTTTGATTTTTGTTTTTTTTTTATTTTTGTTACTTTTGTTTTGTTTTTTTCCTTTTTTTTTTAAGAAAGAAAGAAAAATTTTTTTTGTATTTTTTTCATTCATTCATTCAATCATTTTCACAAAAAAATTGTATTTATATAAATTACATGTATTATATACACTGCCCCCCCCCCCCCAAAAAAAAGTCGCTGCTTGGATTTTAATAGGTAAAAACTTATCTGTAATAATGATCTATGACTGGATCATTATTACAGTGATTATTATGTTTTGTAGCATATTTTATGTTTTCTTTTAACCCTAAAAGATGAGTGTGTAGGTTTTCTTGTCTTAAAAAACCATGCAGGAAGATGCATTATGGCATGATAATGCCAATATTCATCAGGTTACATTTGTGAAAAAATAGTTCAGAGAGCATGAAGAATCATTTTGACACATGAATTGGCACCTCCGAGTCCAGAGCCTAACCTCAAAATGTAAAATTTTCTCCTAATAAAACGGTTAAAAACTAAACATGCACGAATGTGTAATAAGGACTTGCGGTACCCAGATAAGACAGCAATACGGTCGCTGCAGTGAAGCAGCAGAGCATTATTCAGAAAGATGACATGCGAACTGCCACAAATGGAAAATTCAGCATCACATCCTGAAGCTCAACACACAGTCGTCTTCATTAGAAGTAGTACTAAATTATCTTAGCTGTGCTGATGCTGCTCTCTCTTTCCAATTGTGGTCTTTGATCTTGAAATTGGCATATGATAAACAAAATTAAGCTCATATCCTGGTTTCTTTGACACAAACTCCGTTAAATTTGCATATATCTTGGGAATTGAAGATTAAATTTATATCTTGTTTTGCGTAGACACATTTAGGCCTATGTCAAGTGTAAATGGAATAGTTTTAACAAAACAGATAGCTATCCGATCAGTTAAAATGACTAACAGTGCATGAATGACAAGGTAAATAGGCCCGTTGGAAATCTGTTCTTCAAAGTATAATGTAAACCTGAAAACAATGAGATTAAAGGATTTTGACAAATGTAAAGCAACATTTCTTCAGAAATATTTAAGGTTCTGCACTATTTTTATGTTAGCCATGATGAATGTTTAAAATATGTTAATGTGTATTTATACAGGGGTTGTGGCACAGTGATTAACTCGGAAACTTAAAAATGGCACTTCATGACAAAAAGGTTGCCAACCCCTGCTCTAGAGTCTGGGATGGACTGCTATAGCTTTATACTTCACTTTTTTTGTTTGAGGTCATCACCCATGTGCTTTGTCTCAATTTCTGAACACTGGCCCCTAAAATGTATATAAACTACAATGTATGACTGCCTTAGTTGGACTTGATGACTGCAGTGACCAACAGCATGTTCTCAATAAAGAATCCTGCTGAATATAGACCCAAGTCTCCTGGTCTTTGCTTTTGAGTTTCATACACACCCCATTGGTTTGTTCAAAACGAGTGGTAACACAAGGTACTTCCTTACAAGTATGTACATGGAAACTAATAAGAAACACTGCTGTACTTACCAATTATGGCCTCTTTATAATCCCAATCCACTGAATTGGCTATTTCACTCTCTCTCCTCTCCACCTACAGCTGGGGTGTGGTGTGCTGCAGTGGTACATACATGGTAACTACTTTGTACCTATAGACAAGTGTTGGGTAATAACGGGCACTTAATTATAGTGTCCGTGTATGGTCACTAACCGACACGTTACTGTAGTTACTAATGGTATTTAGACGGTAACTATGCAGTACTTATGTGTACAAGGGTGCACTTAATTTTACAGTCCTGTTTCCATGTACTTACTATATGAACACACTAGTGAATATACCACTTAGTTAATGTGTAAGTTACACATTACTTAGGTTGGGGGGGTACAAGATACTTCTTGAATACTGGATGGTATACTATTACGGTTCAACTTGCCTAATCTTTACTGGATAATGATTCCCTTAATCAATTGGACCAATAGGGGTATTCTGATGACATACGTACCCAAATAATTATGTGTGTGTTGATAGAAACACTACAATAACCTCCCAGACTAATATTATTTTTTAAATATTGCATTGTGTCAAATGACTAATTTCAAAGTTACATAGAAGTTAAAGGGATAGTTCACCCAAAAATGAAAATTCTGTCATCATTTACTCACCTCCACCCTCATTTACTCACCCAAATGTGAATTTCTTAGTTCTGCTGAACACAAAAGTAGATATTTTTTTAAGAAAGAATGTCTGTAACCAAATAGTGGATGGGCCCCATTGACTTCCAAAGTATTTTTGCTATTGAAGTCATCGACTGTTTGATTACCTGTATTCTTTAAAATATCTTCTTTGTGTTCAGCAGAAGACAGACATTCATACAGGTTTGGAACAACTTGAGAGTGAGTAAATGATGAGAGAATATTTGATTTTTGGGTGAACCATCCCTTTAACACTTCAAAGACAATGTAAGGTTTTAAAATATTATACAATAGTTAAATACAATATAAAGCGGGTCAGTTTTTTCTTTCTAAACATACCTAATTCTATTAGAGGTTTTCCTACATTTGATTTCTCCCACATTCCCAGTATGTGACATGTTGCTGACTGTATGGTGGAGAGCACTGAGAGAACCTATTTTAATCATTTTTATTGCTGATACTAATATTTCTTCAAAATATATACATTTTACAGTGTCATCTGTTCGTTTTTCTTCTGTACATTACATAGTTCAAATAGGTGCACAAACGGCCAATCAGCAGCATTAATCCAATAAACACACATACGACACTCTTAATATATCTCATTAGTAGTGTGTAATGGATTACAGACATAATGAGGGATGATTCACCCAAAATGGAGCGGATAAATGCACATGGGCCAGCACATGCACCCACATGAACACAAACCTATACACTCACGTGTGAGAGAACAACAAAGACTGAATGTTACTGCAAGACAATAGCGGCCATAATTTGAATGTGATAGACATAATTAGAAATGTCATTTTATTTAATCCTGAGACAGCTATTTTCTACATTGAGGGTTTGGAAATTAAATCAATGTTTCATCTGACCTCCAGCACTGCAGAGCAACATGCAGAATGTAAGGTGCAAGGTCTAAGCTCATACAGAATGGCTAGTAAGCAAATTAATGTTTTATCATGTCACGACCCATCTGTACCCAGAGAAAACTGAGCGTCATTAAGTGCGGTAGGGTCAGGCTGACAGGGTGAGAATATGAGGGCTACAGGTCTTTAATTGCATTACTTGTGAGTGTGCATTGCTCTAATGAGGAAAAAATACCCAGATGTAAACACACATAAAAACTAATTCCAAGCAGAGAAATGTGAAACATTTCAATATGCTGAAGCATTTGTGTGTTTTGAGCTGTCAGTTCTGCTAAAATCACTTACACCATCCTGACCTACAAAATACAAAAACCTTTTCAGACTCCTTCATTTTTAAAACACTAACATGACAAGAGAGGTAAACACAAACATTTCTGTTTTTTATACTCTGTAAGGTAAATGTGCCTCTACTTTTAAAAAAAAAAAAAAAAATCCAGTTTAGTCCAGCATTCATTTCAGTCGACTCAACAAAGCGATACAAAATACAGCCATGTTCATCTCAAGCTCAGAACTTTAGTCATGAGAGTCTGTCCCGTGCATTAAACTGTAGTTAATAAATAAATAATAATAAAAAAAGACAGGTGAGGAAAAGAGAAAAGAGGGGCAGGATTAAGAAGGATTAACAGTGAGAGACAATTAGGATTACATTAAAATTAGGATGTTTTAGAAATGAAAGAGGTGTCCTGTGCCCTGGGGTCATTCAACACTGCTGAGAGAGGAAGAATGATTTACAATAAATGACACATCACATGCCCATAATAATAAAACGAGGGGGAAGACTATATAATTTTTCAAAGCGCTCATGTGTAATTTAGATATGTCCATTAATCTTCCCTTTTCATTCTCTCTCTACCTTCTGTTCTCACTCACATAGCCTGGTGACATTTCAGTATATAACAGAGATTTTTATCTCTCTTTCTCACACACAAATTTCAGAGCACACACAATAATCTCTATGTGATTGGAAGCTAATGTTTCAGCAGCCTACAGAAGCAATATAAGCAGCAAGTTTAGCCAGACTAGATCTTTCCAAATATCCATGAGTGCCACCTTTGGCCCACACTTGAACTTTTTCTCTCTCACTCACCCCCACACAGCACCATAAACTAACCCACAGTTGGAGTGAAATCCTCCAGAAATAAAGGGATAATTCACCTGAAAATGAAAATTCTGTCATAATTTACCCATCCTCGTGTCATTCCAATCCTCTATGACTTTCTTTTTTTTGCTCAACACAAAAGAAGATATTTTAAAAAAATGTTGTTTTTGTCCATACAATATAAATCAATAGGGTTCAGGGTTGTTATAGATCTCACTGACTTGCATTGTATAAATATAAACAGTTATTCAAACTAAATTACTGTTCAACAGTTTGAGGTCAGTAAGACTTTTTTTTTTTTTTTAAAGAAATTGATACTGATCAAAAGTGAAGACATTTATTGTGTCGCAAAAGATTTCGATTTCAATAATGTTACTCTTTTAAACTTTCTATTCATCAAACAATACCGTTTCCACAAAAATATTGATACATTGATAATAATGAGAAATGTTTCTTTAGCAGCAAATCAGCATATTAGAGTGATTTCTGAAGGATCATGAAGACTGGAGTAATGATACTGAAAATTCAGCTTTGCCATCAAAGAAATAAATGACATTGTAAATTAGAAAAGTTATTTTGAATTGTACGTTTCACAATGGTAAAGTTTTAATGTATTTTGATATGTAAATGAAGCCGTGAGGTGTACATGTTTGTAGCAACATGGGGGTGAGTAAATGATTTTGAATAGCTATTAAGGAAGCTCAAGAACACGGCATTTGTTTTAATAAATCTGCCATTTGTGTGTATGCAAACTGTTTGTACTGAAAAGGTCCCATGAGGGCCCAGTTGAGTAAGTGTCTATGAATCATTCACACATGAAGGAGAAGCATGCAACACAGCTAACAAGAGAATTATAGTGTTAAATGAATGTTCATTTCAACTTTGAACATCACAGTGTAAAAAGAAATCAACACATACAGTTACAAACAAACACCAGAGAACATGCCACCAAACACTTATAAAAACACTCAGAGGAAAACAGAGAAACAGTGTGTGACGGCAGCATCGTGAGCTGTGGTGATAGCCATATTCTGCCACCACAGACATGATAATTTGGTGAATTACCACAGGTTTTACAGCCAAATAATGCCACATCTCTTCCTGAAACACAGCTCCTTCATTCACTGAGTTTGATGTCAAAATTAAATGTCAAAAACATTCGAGAC
Organism: Opsariichthys bidens; assembly: GCA_037194245.1. Lineage (NCBI taxonomy): Eukaryota > Metazoa > Chordata > Actinopteri > Cypriniformes > Xenocyprididae > Opsariichthys > Opsariichthys bidens. The sequence goes on along the minus strand of CM074280.1, from coordinate 12,159,680 downwards.
AAAAAACCAAATGAAGCAGATGGGGGAACAGCTGCATAGAAAGAGGGTGAATGGTGAATATTAACAATGGAGTTGCCATTTCCTATTTATATTCTTCACAATGTCAAACACATGCATAAAAACAAATTCTTCTGCAGTAGAAGTATTTAACTGACGTATCAAAGCTGACATTTAAAACCCTCTCACTCAGGCTTGGGAAGGGAACAGACTTCAAAATGAGCTTTGATGTAAGGTTGAGACCACGAGAGAAAGAGAGAGAGGCTGTAAGCGTTTAATGGACGAGCGAGTACACTTCAAGCAGAGGAGCTGAGTTGAGTTGGTTATGGCTCAAATTCTGAACAAGAATATAGTGTGTCATAGTTTGTGAGGATGAGCGGCCCAGACAGCAGAGCAGATCTGAGTCCATCAGTGTGCGTCTGTCCTTAGCTAAACACTGTATCCTGCCTCGACTTGTCTCTGTCCTGTCTAGTGTAGACTATTGATATCCAAGTGTTGTGTGCACTTAGATGTCACATGTACATCATTAATATACAGTATATACACACACGCATAAAAACAAAGGTAACACTTTACAATAAGGTTCATTAGTTAAACATTAGTTAATGTATTAACTAACATGAACTAACCATGAGCAATACATTTGTTACTGTATTTACTAATCTTGGTTAACGTTGATGGAAATACAGTTGTTCATTCTTTGTTCATGTTAGTTCACAGTTCATTAAGTAATGTTAACAAGGCTTTAATAATGTATTAGTAAATGTTGAAATTAACATTAACAAAGATTAAAATGCTTTGTAAATCCAGTTCATTATTAGTTCATGTTAACTAATATTGTTAACTAATGAACCTTATTGTAAACTGTTACCAAACAAATCTTAAAAAAAAATATCTGTTAAATCTGTCCAAACCTTTAAAGCAATAATTACATTCCCATTATTATCGTTCAGTTCGTTAGTTTTTGCTTATGTCAGTTTTCATTCTAGGTATATACACCAGCATATACACACTTACACTGATGTTCTGCAGAGCATGTTACTGAACTTTGTGAAAATCGTGTGATGTATGACTTACAACAAAATAACAACAGCTCCACTTTGTACCATAAACAGCGCTACAACAACCTTGAAAATGCTGCTCTGTGAGTTGTAATATAATTTCTATTGGGTCCTGTCAGCCCTGAAGAAGTGGTAATAATTTTAAAAAGTGGAAAGGATGTTTTTCAAGACATTGTAAGAAAATGTAAAACCCATTTTTCCTTTTAACTATATTTTCCTCTTCTGCTACAAGGCTGCCTGTGGCATCTGCAAGAATATACAGACCCATGAACATAGAATTTTGTATTATTTACAAAACATTATTTGAAAAAATAGAATAAATTAAAGGTAAAACACTAGTTTGTTTCTTAAATTAATTATAATTAATTAACAATGAGCAATTTTTCAATCACTAATTAATTGTAGGTTAATTTTTAATTAAATAAATATGTGTGTGTGTGTGTGTGTGTATATATATATGTATATATATATATATATTGTAATATATACACACAATTGGATATATATATTGTGTATATATATATATATATATATATACACACACATATACACACACAGTTACACATAAGACTGAATCTTTTTGAAGAAACTGTAATACTTGTCTTATAAACACAAAACTAAAAATAAACTGCAAGAATAAGTCGGTATGAGAGAAAAGGGGGCAAATTTAAGAAAAGCAAATATAATTATGAGAGCTCAAAATTATTAGACTACATGGAACATATAGACAGATGAGCCTGCAGCTGTGCCAGCTTGTTTAGAGCTCCTCCTTTCTCTCTCTCTCTCTCTCTCTCTCTCTCTCTCTCTCTCTCTCTCTCTCTCTCTCTGCTGTCTGTTATTGGTTTGTGCCTTTGTGACAGCTGCTCCACTACTGCTCTCACCTCTTCTGCTGCATCCCTCTATTCACAGAAAGCAAGAGGGGGAGAGAGCGAAAGAGCGCGCGTGTGTGTGCGTATGTGTGAGAGGATCACCTCTTCTGCTGCAGAGCTCCGTGCAGTTGTTCCTGTCTGTCTCTTAGTTGGCTCTGCAGGTGCCGGATCTCTCGTTGATAACTCGCTGCTTTTCCCGCAAAGTCTTCCTCCTGCTCGCGCAGACGGTGACCCAGCGCATTTACATTTGCTGATGCCTGCTGCTTGTACACCTAGGGTTGACGGGAGAGAGATATGAAAACAGTTGTGCTGGAGAGCACTGAGGAACCGTGGAGTACCACTTAAACTAATAATAAAAAAAAAAATCAAAGGAAAACAAAATAACTCAAAACAACCCTGGAGGAGCCAGAGACAGAGACTACACAGCACGGTAAGACTAGAGAGCTAATGTGTGTAGAGAAATGTTCATCTGTCTGGATTAGATGAAGTCTAGCCAATGCAGGAAAAGTGACAAACTATTAATACCTGTAAAGAGAGGAATGCTGAAGAAAAGGGAGGGTATAGGAGCAATGGAGAAGGTCTGAATTTACTGCTTAATAGCTGAGGTTGAAAACATTTACGAAGGAATATTTTACCTGCAGCTGGTTACCTTGTGGATGAAAAATGACATTCATTCACACAAACACATAAATATATATATATATATAAATAAAAAACAGGTTGAAGGAAATATAGTTAATGGAGATGAATGGAGCAGAGATCGGATGTGTTGGGATATTGCAGTGATATGTTGAATTGCAGACTCAGGGCAGATGCATTACGGAGAGGAACAGATGTTGGCCTGTCTGCTGCTAAAACAGATGTGAGCTATTTAGATAAACAAACACACACATTTGCACAGCTCCTGGGGTTTCTAGGGAGAGGCAGCCTGTTGATATAACTCATCTTCACATAGCAAAGGGCAATGAGACAATTACAGCCGCATGAGTACATGAGAGTAGTCAGATATCCTCAGACCATAAATGTCTTATTGTAAATACATGACAGCGGGGAGGATATAAGACAGATATCTGAGAAACAATTAAGAGAAAAAAAAAAAAAAACCAAGAGAGTCAGACAAATGGATAGAAGGGCAAAAAAGAAGAAAACAGAAAAGAAACAGTGTCAGATAAGTTGATACTGAGGGTTGTGCTCCTTGGTAACCGATGCTAGGCACAATTGTGATTTCCTTCAGAGATCAAAACCCAGAAGAAGGAATGCACAAATGAACACTTAATATTATCCAGGAGGAATATTTCCATTTACATGTAAGCGTGAAAACACATACATATGCGTTTAGAGAGCTGATTATCAATGCTAATGTTTTTAATGGACCCCCCTGTTATCATATCTGTTTCGAGCAAAGAATGAGCATGTGTGGAAAAAGCGGGATTGTGCGTGTGTGTGTGTGTGTGTGTGTGTGTGTGTGTGTGGATGGATGAGAGGGAGTCGTTTGACTGTACTCTGTGGGGTTTTAGAACAAATAGGGTCTAGTCTTTCCCTCGCATATGGATCAATAACACAGAGCATGTTTGTGTGAGTTTTCAATTACAGCAATTCTGAGTCTCTCTGGTTCTCTCGCCCCTTCTCTTCTAGAGATATTAGTGTTGTCTTGATCGTGTTAAAGAGCATCTGAGCAGCACAAAACCAATAAGGAGTACCGGAACTAATATTGCAAACAAGCGTGCCAACATGAAGCGATTTCAGTGACTTTGGTGGACTGCAATGAATGATCTGCACTATTGTAAAGATGGTGCTAATGTGATTTCAGTTCGTGTCATTTTATTTATATGATACTGATATATTCAATTTGAGCTTGTGATAGCAAGCTTCTGGCCATACTGCTCTTCAGCAATGCTTGCTTTCTTTTGAAATTCTCACCATCATGGTAAATCTATTTGCTGTTTGAATATTTCACTTCTGTTCTTCTGTCTTTGGAAAGCTTCATACACTGTCCAAAATAGAGGTTTTCCATACAATACTTCCTCTTAAAAGCTCTTAAGGAATCCTAATGATAAATCTAGTGTTGTCAAAGTTAATACGCCTTACTTATGGCCAGAATCTTTCAGACAGTGGTTAGAATGAGGCTAAACACTGTAGGGGATCCTTTGGCAAGTTCAACCTGTCAACTGTAAATCAACCAGGGGTCAGATTAACAATTTTTTTTCTTTGTAGGAAAAAACTTAACTTATCAACTCAATGAAACACCTCAAAGATCGTCTTTTTGTATATGATGCAATTGTTTGAGCTCTCTCTAGAATGAACATGTCTTGTATGAACGTGCTTCCAAACTTTTGGCGGAATTATAATTAGGCAAAAAAGTTATGTCAGGTATAATTATGGCCTCCCCATCGTTTACATTATAGATCATTGGTGTCACATCAGAAGACTAGTAATGACTAGTAATAGGTCTTATATGGAGCCAGTATTACGTTCTAATGCTTAACATTAAAACAACCCCATAAATTAATTGAACATCTTACATTTGGGAATTTAAGACAAGCTGTAGGTTATCCAAATTTTAAGAGGTTATTTACGATAATTAAAAATTTTCAGAAATTCAAATTATTCTTAAGTTTATTCTTAAGCTTAAGAATGTTCTTATCGTTTTCCTTAAGATTTTTCTAAAGAAATGATTTTGGTCATACAAAATATTCTTAACTTTATTCTTGAATTGCTTCATGAATTTGGCCCCAGGTATATTTCAGGATATGAAAAAGATTTATAATACTTTGGTTTGTAGTTTCTTTTCAGATGACTAAGCTTTTGGGTTGCTTGTTTATCATATTTTTGGATTTCACAGCTGATTTTTCAGGCCTTTTAAAGAAGGTAGTAAATGTTTATAATTGACAAAACTATGTGTACTGTAAACTGGTGATGTTTAATGAAGAAGACAAGTGTGGAAGGTAAGGGCTAATTTAATTTCCTTGCACTTTTCTGAATATGCATTACAAACATTAAACTGATTTTTAAACACAATAAACAGATACTATTCTGCCATTCTGTGGTTATAATCAATTATCTACATATAAGAATATAACTGCATTTATTTGAGCAAAAACACAGTAAAAGAAGTAATACTGTTGAATAACATATTAAGGGACATATTTAGGGATTAAATCACTGAAACATTATTGTAATTGTTAAGATTTTTATTATTATTATCATGATCATCATCATAGTATGAAGGACTGCTAACTGCAATCCAAAACGTGAAAGTGCTCATAACTCCAAGACTGTTTTCCTCAGACTCAAGTGTCTTATATCATTGGAATCTTTGACTCAATAAAATGATCCTTGCTCTCCAATACAATGTATATGTTCAATATTAAATGTATGAATAAAATTTTCTGCCATCTTAGATTTTGTCTGAAACCTACTTTTGCGAACTAGTCCAATGATTTTTACCTGTTTGGAACTGAATTAGTGCAGAAACATTACTTTTACTCGAATGGAAAGATATTTTCACCAAAATCGGTAAACATGTGTATGAGCTCAATCTGAGGTCACAGAAAAAAAAAATTGCAAAGCTTGGCCACTTGGCGACAACATATTTTATGAATAAATGTAATTGTTTGTATGGTATGCAACGTTGCACACATAAACAATATTCATATCCTATGATAGATTTCATTCTGAACAATTTTGCCTCAAGAACCACTGCTGTCAATCAAAAAAAAAAAAAAAAAAACTACTTTTCCAAACTAGTCCCAGGTTTTTCGCTCAACCTCAATAATGCATTTGAAACCATATTTAGACATAAAATCATTAAAGGGTTAGTTCATCCAAAAATGAAAATTCTGTCATTAATTACTCACCCTCATGTCACAGCGAACAAAACAGAGGAGATAGCATCACCTGTCTTGTTCCCCTCCCAAGAACAGTGGCCATTCCCCCTAATTCTTGATTTAGTATTATGATAAAAATATTTGTATCCATCTTATAAATGTGTGATGAAACCCCATGTACTCCAATATTTGTTTAAATATGTCCAATCCAATCTATCGAATGCCTTTTCCGCATCTAAACTAAGTAACATTGAGGGAGTCTTTCTTTTTGCTGCAATCATCTGTATATTTAGAGCTCTCCTTTATCAGTATCTTAGCGTCCACTAATAAATCCTATCTGGTCTGGCTTCACAAGTTTTCTAATATACTTTTGAATCCTTTCTGCTAAAACTGAGGTTAAAATTTTTAGATCCTGGCAGGGAAGGCTTATAGGCCTTTAACTTGTACAATGAGGGGAGTCTTTCCCAGCTTTATGTATAACTGTTATTACTGCCACAGCACATGATTTTGGAGAACCTCCTTTCTCTAATTACACGTTCGACACAAAAATTTCCAGGGAAGCCATCTACTCCGGGTGTTTTTCTTATTTTCATCCTCTGTAATGGGACTAATTTTTCTTTTCCTATTTTTTCAGAATTTTTTTTCTTCCTTATTTGTCTGTTTATTCCCCTCCATATAGTTTTTTTTATAATAATCTTTAAATGCATCTGCAATTTCTTTAGGTTGTGATGTTATAATACCAGTATATGGATGTCTAATTTTCGGGACAAGTCTTTTAGACTGGGCTTTACGTAGTTGGAAAGCAAGTAGCCGGCTTGCTCTATTACCAAATTCATAATATTTTCTGCTTGTATATCTTAGAGCCCCCTCTGCCTTATAAGTTAACAAGTCATCCAATTTCTGTCTATTTTGCTTCAATAGATCTAAAAAAGTTTTTATGTTTGCATTCCAACCTCTTTATTTCTTTCTCTATTTCCAATCGTTTAAGTTCCCTTTGCTTTTTTATTCTGGATGCAAGTGCAATAATCTTTCCCCTTATTACTGCTTTGGCTGCATCCCACAACACAGAAGGAGAAACAGATCCATGAACATTTATTTTAATATAATTATCCCATTCCCCCTGTATATCCTGTTTGTGTTTCATTGCTCAATATTGAGATATTTAGTCTCTAGCATTTAATTTTTTTTGTTTAAAAATAACAGGACCATGATCTGACACAGTAATTGGCACTTTCTTTTTTTGAAATGCAGAAAAAAATCCAGTCTAGAATAACTGCTGTGTGTTAATGACATAAATGTAAAGTCTTTTTCTTTTGGATGAAGGAATCTCTAAATGTCAACCAACCCTATCTCATTCATCATCCCCAAAGGTGTATTTGTTTTACATGATTGGGGTCTCTTTTCTATTGTCAACCTGTCCATGTACAGGTTAAAGGCACATTTGAAGTCTCCACCTATCAATAAAATCCTCTCTGCTTTATATGCCACAAGTGAGGAGATTTTCTTAAAAAAATAAAGACAATCTTCATTCGGTAAATTAATTTAAAAGAGTTATTCTAATATCTCCAACTGTCCCCATATCCATAACATATCTTTTTCACCCTCCACAATAGGATACACTGAAAACCTGATCCACCCATTCTCGTTTCAACTTTAAATGTTCTTCATCTGAGAGATGAGTCTCTTTTATCATGACGATACCACACTTTAATGTCTTAAACTGATAAAGTATTTTTTCCTCTTCACAGGGCTACCTAGCCCCTGCACATTGTAACAAACACAAGTTAGACTTGATCCATGATTATTAAAAAAAAAAAAAAAAAAAATGAAAGCCTTCTTACATTGCCACTTTGGGCTGGTCACAAACCAATAACAATTAGTGAGTCTATTTAGGTGTACATTTAAAGCATTACAGCCATCAAGGAATAGGGAACAATGACCTTGAACGTCAGATTGAACTTCATATCCTACTATTTGCACTTTGCACAAAATTCGTCAGAACAAAAATACAAAAAGACAAACAGCTTTTCAACACCAGATTGAAAGTGGGTATAGAGTTGGGAAAAAACAGAACGATTTGCGACCGTGCCTTAGAAATAGCTCCTGGGGGGTGGGTGAGGGTTATCCAGAGCATTATCACAATGGGTGAGCGTTATCCAGTCATTAAAGGTTTTATGTCCACCATTATTGAAATAACCAAAAAAAAAAAATGTACCAGTCCTAATGTAGTCAAGGTATAAATGTCAATCACAATACAGTCTCTATTACAGCCTCCCATTAACAACTGTGAGTTCTTACCAGACTTTCACGGCGAAGGGGAGGGGAAAAGGAGCAATAATTATATATCTTGCCTGCATTTTTTATGAATACAATACAGCTAGCCAGGAAAGAAAACTTTAACATCCATGTCCGACAGCGTTGCTTGATTAATCCGGCGGTGGCCTCCTCTCCGTGTCAACCACAGGGTTTTTGACAACTCCATCTCCAATGCATCACCTTCCCTCATTTGCATCTTGATAGACGTATATACACTCCTGTAGTGTTGGCAAGGCATCCTTCAAAGTAGAGGAAGTTTTGTCACTGGTATTCAGGCTGATCTTCAGTTGTGCAGGGTAGAAACTCCGTGTTGTAATGTCCTTCTTCTTGAGTTGTCTGGTGACGTCTCACACCTGAGCCCTTCTTCTCTGCAGATCCGGGGAGTAGTGGTTGTCGAAATAAATGTGCTTTTTCTTTATACATGACTTGTTTTTGCACCCAGGCCTGTCACAAAATCGCTTCTTTCACTGTAAACTCTGTGAATTTTACTGCTATTGATCTGGGTGGTTCCATTTCTTTTGGCTAGGGAGCCAAATTTCTGTGAGCCCTTTACGTCCGCGTCGAGGAGAGAGTTTAAGTGAGTAGGTCTTTCACGAAATCAACTGGATTCTTCACTTCTTCACCATTTTCAGGCATTTTCAGGCGCAGGTAGATTTTGTTTTAGATCTGTTATGCAGATCACCCCACCTGGCGGATAGTTCCACCTCTCATTGTAGCAGGTATTCGCCCAGGTAATCGCCCTCCTGTGACACATTACAGAGTCCTTACTATTGCTAATATGCTCCTCAGCCTCTATGATTCACGTTTCCAACTTTGTTATCTGATCTTTCAATTCTTCGACCGATGTTTCTAGTCTTGTCAGCGATTCTTTTGTACTAATGTGACACTGCTGATTTTTTTTTTTTTTAATGAAGGGGTTAAGTGCTCACTAAACATTTTTCAGCTGTCTTTTGAATATTGCCAGGGATTCAGCATTCCTGATGAAGGTAGGGAGATCATTCCACCAGCAGGGAGCAGTGAGCGAGAATGTTCTTGAAAGTGATTTTGTGCCTCTCTGTGACGGTACCACAAGCCTTTGCTCCTTTAGTGATCGCAGGCTTCTGGTGGGGACGTAGAGTTGTAACAGTGAGTGGAGGTAGGAGGGTGCGGAGCCTGTGGTGGACCTGTAAGCAAGCGTCAATGCCTTGAACTTGATGCGACCAGCAAGGGGTAGCCAGTGCAGAGAGAAGTAGAGAGACGTGACATGGGCTCTCTTGGGCTCGTTGAAGACAAGACAAGATGTGCAGCAGCGTTCTGGATCATTTGAAGAGGTTTGATTGTACTTGACGGCAGTCTAGCCAGAAGAGCATGGCAGTAATCAAGCCTTGAAAAGACCAGGGCCTGGACAAGAAGTTGTGTTGCATGCTCAGTCAGAAAGGGCCTGATTTTCCTGATGTGTAGTGCAAATCTGCACGACCGAGCTGTCTTTGAGATATCGTCTCTGATGGTCAGTTGGTCATTGAAGATAACTCTATCTACCCACTTTCACTAAAATGACCATAACTCTTGAACGCAATGAGATATTTTCACCAAACTTGTTAAACTCATGTACAAGCATATTCTGTGGTCACACAAAAAATAATCCACAGTGATTCACCACTTGGTGGCGCTATTATATGAATTAAACATAAAAATAGCTGTAACTACGCATTGACTAATTGACTTGGGTTGCCATGATGATTTATGAGGATATTCATGTATCTCAAAAAACATGGCTGTCATTGGCCAATGAAATTTGAGCACCTAGTAGACAGGTTAGCAGAGGCTGATTGAAATGAAACTCGGTGGGGTTGTTTGACTCATGTCTGTTGATGTGATGAACTGAATATTTAAATTGACAACTCAGGCATTTAAGTGGCCCTGAAATGAGGCACTGAAATCTATGTTCTGATTCGTCTGGGTACATAACGGTCATATAGGTACCCAACCCTAGTGCATGCGTGTATGTGTGTGTGTGTGTGTAAGCATGCTTAGTGAGTGTTAAGTATTATGGTTTTAGCTGCAATGTGTAAAATTTGAAAGACGTATTGATAGAAATGCAATATAATCTATATAACTATGTTTGTATAAAGACCTTACATAATGAAATGTTAAGTATTTATTGCCTTAAAATGAGCCATTTCTCTCTACATACACCACGGGTCCCCCCTCCATGTCAAGTCATCATTTTGCACCAACATCTTTCTACAGTAACCCTAAATGGACAGACTGCTCTACAGAGCACGTTTCGTCACTATGTCGTCATTGTTTTAGAGGCAGCTTGCATCATCACTACATTAAAAACACACAAATAAGAAGTAGTAGAAGTTATCTGGTTTATTAGAAGCAGATACCATTTTTTGTTACAAGAAGAAACCTCATTGCTTGACTGGCTGCTGTCTAAGAAAATGACATCTTTGTCTTTGTGTCTGTCACCGTAGCTTTTCTAAAGTGCTTCGAAAGGGAGGGTTAAGCACGATGCTGAGCAGTTGGTTTCAACACCACTAGATGGCACTAAAATTTACATACTGCACCTTTAAAACTTGTATTCTTTTGTGTATATGTAATAGCGTATTTGTCACAATAACTAGCCACTTGATATCCACTAGAGGGCACTCCTCCCAAGATCATTGTCATTGTATCAAGAACATCATTTCCCATAATCCTTTGCCCAGACTCATCATATATGATTGCATTCAGCTGCTACTCATTAACTTGGTAACTCTGTCTATTTAAACCCTGTCTGATCATTCATCACAAAGTCCTGTTTAAAGTTACAACTGCAATTCTGAGCATTCTGACATTTGATCCCGTGTTCATGGTTTTGATCTCTACCTGTTCTTGAATTTTTCTGTCTGCCTGGTACCCTGTGATTGTTTGGACTGTGATGTTTATAACCTCTTGCCTGTTTACTGGATTATGTCTTTGGATTACCCATTAATAAATGTTGCATGTGTATCCTCAACCCAAAGTTTTGGAGCAGTTATATAACAGTATTCTCCATCATGGATATTTTATGAAATGAGGCTGTCAGCTTTACATTTTGGGTTGACCTAGACCAGGTTTCCTCAAATCTGGTCCTCCAGTGGCCACTGCCTTGCAGAGCTTAGTTCCAGCCCTAATCAAACATACTTGAACAAGCTAATCACAGTCTTCAGTATTACTAGATGATTACAGGTAGGGGAGTTTGAGCAGGATTTGAGCTAAACTCTATGGAACAGTGACCCTCCAGGGACAGATTTGAGGAACCCTGGCCTAGACACTAACAGCATAGATGGTATGAAGGTCTTAAAACACTTGAACCCCATTAACTGCTGCTTGCAGCTATATTTTAAAATGTATTTTATTCCTATGATGGCAAAGCAGAAGACAGTCACTTAACTGTCACTTTTGATCAATTCAATGTATCCTTGTTGAAAAAAGTATTAATTTCTTTTCAATAAAAAAAGCTTAATTTCCTCTGTAAATAAATGTTAATTATAAAGTACATTTATTTTTAAGAGTAAGAGAATGCAATTTCAGATGCAGTATTTATGCCTTTTTAGTGAGATGCTATTGAAGAATTGTGAAATAAGCACAAAGATTTTGCTACAGAGATTAAAAAAAAAAAAATATTCAAACTGAATACAGATGTTGCAGGAAAAGGCTTTGGAGCATATGTTCAGTCTCAAGTTGTGTTGTTTTAAATCATATAAGGTGGCTTGTTGATTTACACCATTAGGTCTACCCCAGGGTGTGAACAACAGTAATGTTTATACAGTTGCTGAATTTAATTTTGGAAAATGGGAGGGGGTGGGGGGACTCTAGGTGACTCTTATGGGGGATTAGTGTTTTAAATTACATTTATGTCACCTAAAAGTTTGCTCACTCCAAAAATAAAAAAAATCACTTGTTCCCTCAAATCTATTCCCTACCTCTAATGTAGCTTCCACTTAGACACCAAGCCTACAGAGCCTTTTTTGTAAATCTGATAACAAAAGCATCTTTGAAGTCAAGGGTCCTGCTTAGGGACTTGTGAGTTAGGGCTGCTACAAATGACACACACAAGCATGTGTGTTTTTGTGTTTTGTGGAGACTTTCCATAGGTATAATGGTTTTTATACTGTACAAACTTTACATTCTGTCCCCCTAGACTACCCCTACCCCTAAACCTACCCAATCACAGAAAACATTCTGCTATTTTAAATTTTCAAAAAAGATAATTCTGAATGATTTATAAGCTTGTTTCCTCATGGGGACTAAAACCCACATTATCAAAATTTACTAATATTACTATACCTGTGGGGACATTTGGTCCCCATAATGTAGGGAATACCTGCCCCCACACACACACACACACACACACACACACACACACACACACACACACACACACATTACACAGCAGCCACCTCCCTTAGGGACTCGTTACTAACAAAAACACTGGATCCATGTCATTTTTACTCTGCCTGTCCAGTTTGAGTGAGGAAGTTGAAGTCTTTTACACCTACAGCATTTTCACTAATATTGTCTATGTGATCATGGAGATATAAGATGTATGGTTCTGCTGGGAGATTACAGAAAGCTAAAACTGAATGAATAATCTGATTGAGTTTCAGTCCTCTAGTCTAGATAACTCCACTTTAATCTAAAGTTGTTAGTGAGTAATCTTGATCACGCTTGATGGCTTCTAAACTTCTTTTAAGCAGTACACACCTAAAAAAAAAAAGCACCTAACCCCATACGCATCAGGGCCTGGTTGCATGAAACCTCTTAAGGGTATCCCTGAGGGGAAAAAATCCCTGAGGCAAGGGATTTCTTTAAGAGTGTTGCAACAAACGTCTTAACTGTCACCCTTAACTAAATGTTTATACTAAGTATTTCCCAATATTATTTGGCAAAACACAGCAATGGAGAAGCAGTTGCTATAGTTACGAAATCTCCCACAATAAACAGAACACAACAGACTTTTTAACATAACGGAAAAGTTAAACATTTTCTAAACAACTATTCTACAATATTTGAGTTATGGAGATTATTAAAGGCAGCCTGACAGACTACACAGAAAATACTAAAGTTCAAGCACATGTTTATGAGTACAGCTACGACACCGGAGGATACTCAAAATCCTGCCGTGCCACAGTTTTCCATTAAATTACATTATATTAAACCAACTCATTGTTATTGTATTGTACTCGCACATCAACGCCACTTCGCCTGTTTGATTATTCACTGAAATGATGCATTCGGTGACCTACAGGAGAATATCATCAAAAAGTTTATTTCACTAATTCCATTCAAAAAGTGAAACTTGTATATTATATTCATTCATTACACACAGACTGATATATTTCAAATGTTTATTTCCCAAAAAAATCCCAAATTCAGTATCTCAGAAAATTAGAATATTGTGAAAAGGTTCAACACTGAAGACACCTGGTGCCACACTCTAATCAGCTAATTAACTCAAAACACCTGCAAATGCATTTAAATGGTCTCTCAGTCTAGTTCTGTTGGCTACACAATCATGGGGAAGAATGCTGACTAGACAGTTGTCCAAAAGATGACCATTGACACCTTGCATAAGGAGGTAAAGACACAAAAGAGGCTGGCTGTTCACAGAGCTCTGTGTCCAAGCACATTAATAGAGAGGCGAAGGGAAGGAAAAGATGTGATATAAAAAAAGTGTACAAGCAATAGGGAAAACCGCACCCTGGAGAGGATTGTGAAACAAAACCCATTCAAAAATGTGGAGGAGATTCACAAAGAGTGGACTGCAGCTGGAGTCAGTGCTTCAAGAACCACTACGCACAGCTGTATGTAAGACATGGGTTTCAGCTGTCGCATTCCTTGTGTCAAGCCACTCTTGAACAACAGACAGTGTCAGAAGCGTCTTGCCTGGGTTAAAAACAAAAAGGACTGGACTGCTGCTGAGTGGTCCAAAGTTATGTTCTCTGATGAAAGTAAATGTTAAATTTCCTTTGGAAATCAGTGTCCCACAGTCTGGAAGAAGAGAGGAGAGTTACACAATCCACGTTGCTTGAGGTCCAGTGTAAAGTTTCCACAGTCAGTGATGGTTTGGGGTGTCATGTCATCTGCTGGTGTTGGTCCACTGTGTTTTCTGAGGTCCAAGGTCAACGCATCCGTATACCAGGAAGTCTTAGAGCACTTCATGCTTCCTGCTGCTGGCCAACTTTATGGAGATGCAGATTACATTTTCCAACAGGACATGGCACCTGCACACAGTGCCAAAGCAACCAGTACCTGGTTTAAGGACCATGGTATCACTGTTCTTAATTAGGCAGCAAACTTGCCTGATCTTCTATGGGATATTGTGAAGAGGAAGATGCGATATGCCAGACCCAACAATGCAGAAGAGCAACCTGGGCTCTCATAACACCTGAGCAGTGCCACAGACTGATCGACTCCATGCCACGCCGCATTGCTGCAGTAATTCAGGCAAAAGGAGCCCCAACTAAGTACTGAATACTGTACATGCTCAAACTTTTCATGTTCATACTTTCAGTTGGCCAACATTTCTAAAAATCCTTTCTTTGTATTGGTCTTAAGTAATATTCTAATTTTCTGAGATACTGAATTTGGGATTTTCCTTAGTTGTCAGTTATAATCATCAAAATGAAAAGAAATAAACATTTGAAATATATCAGTCTGTGTGTAATGAATGAATATAATATACAAGTTTCACTTTTTGAATGGAATTAGTGAAATAAATAAACTTTTTGATGATATTCTAATTATATGACCAGCACCTGTATATGCGGCATGGCTCGACGCCTAGTTCTGTGCGCTAAAAACAAATCTAAACCAAACTGGACCAAGGATAAAAAAAAAAAAAAAAGCTTTTTTTTTTTTTTTTTTTTTAAAGAGGGGGAAACACCCAAGCCTTCTGCTTTAGTCAGTCACTCTTGTGCACAAGACAAAAGCCTGGCATGAGATTTTTAATTCAAGTGCACAGTGGAAGTGATAAAAATATGAAAACGCTGTGTTCATTCAATTTTATTTTTTACAATACACACTGTTTCACATAATAGTTTCAAAAGGCTTATTTTGATCGCCAAAAATACACATCGGTACTTCCTCATCCTCAGTTAACATGAAATCATGTTAACTGACGATGTTTGAGTTCAACAGATGCCTTCATGGATCTGTTTTGATCCCTTAATTTTTTTAAGGCTAAATGATTGCAAAGGACTTTGTTGCAACGCATAGCAGAACTTAAGGGAACACTTAAGCAATTAAGGGAAATACTTAGTAACACCCTTAAGGTTTTTTTCTTGCAACCCATGTTTCACTAAGGTACCAGGTTGACAGGATGCTAAAACAAAAACAAACCATACACACAGTATGCCAGTAGCATGTCAGTAACACACACAGTTAATGCAACTGAAACCTGTGATCACAAGTCATTTAGGAAAGCGCAAGATAACTTTACACCTTCAGGAATGGTTCTGGTTCTGCATCCGGATCTTATTTCTCATAATGTTTTCAGATTATTAACGGTTTTATTAATGTTTTCAGTACTTTTATGAAATAAATATTTTAAAAATCTGGCACCTATTCTTAGGTGGCACATATGCAATCCAATTACTGGCCTGAACTATATATTAAACAACAGTCGTTTAACAAATCAAAAATGTAGTATCATATATCATTCATTATTATCTATAAAACAAATAATGTTCATCCTTTACTATACACTGAACAACCAGTAACTACTGAATCTTAAAGCTATTTTAAATCTGCATGTGTTTGGTTCACAAAAAACCCCCCCAAAAAACACTTCAGTTCTTCATTCGGGAATCATACTACACTGGTTGTGCTGTATGTTTATGATTTACTAGAAAGAACCACTCTTATTTATGAGTGTATCAAATTCCCCATCAAGACAATCAGTTAAACAAGTATGCCAACACAGAAATGGCAAACTATGAATTCATTATCTTTTCGCATACACATACAGATGAACAAATGAACACATGCACATATGCAATCCACATAACATGGCATGCATTTATTCTCAAGCATGCAAACAAACATTTAACCTATTGACAGAAGTTGATGAGCAGGAACAGATGTTCACCAATGTGTATATGAAGATTCTCTCACAGTGGTAGCAAATACATGTCTTTCTCTTGTCCTCAGAGTAGAGGAATAATGACATGGTCCTAATCAATTTGCCTGACATACTGTGTGGATCCAATTATTTTAGCTGGCAGAATAGATTAGCAGCACAGACCAGCAGTCTGCTTTTGAACAGGGTTCAACAAAAAACACTTCTACTGTCTTCTGAAAAGCTCAGTTCACTCTATCAGTCTCCATCCTTTCATTCCAGTACAATCTCTCCACAGACGCGAACGTTACTGCAATACTAGCATTTCAGATTCTCTAACTGCGCAAAACTCATTGCAAGTTGAATCCAGTCTTATTCTCTTTAAGATGACAGTAAGTAGCAAAAATTGGACAGAGCAGGCAGGAAACACTTTTTCACTGCTGTGCACCAGTTGAAGATGCAGCACAAGAGAGTATATGTATATTTGCACCCTGAGCCTGATTCACATGCAGTTAAAATATCTGTGAAATGACAGATGATTGAGCACAGACCAGGCAAATTTGTGATCTAACAACTTTCAATCTCAGTAATCACTGTCATAGCTCAACACAGAGTTGTATGAATAGCTAGTATGAATGAGAGCATGATGGGGTGCTAAGTATTGTCTGTCACTGAGGTATTTCTTGATTTGTGACAATTTCTTATAAGTGAGTGAAATGCAGCAGACTTATTTTCTGTGCTCTGAATCCCTGCCCTGTAACTGAAAGAATTACAAAAGTTACATAGACATAAGATATCATCTTTTATTCATAAGATCTGCTGTCCAACCCAATGAAGTAAATGATCACATTCAGTATACAAGGATGGAGTATAATATTATTAGTGAAAGAATAATCATATTGATGATGATAATATGATAATAAGAACAGAAAATACAGATTTATTTGGTTTCGGCTTGACAGAAACACCACCCTCTTTGGCTCAACCCACTCAATGCCAGACTTTAGACAATCAACCAATATGGAATACTGACAAAGATACTAATTTAGAAATTTATCCCAAGGAACTTGAATGAGTCTGACTTTGGAAAACAGGATCAGTCACAC
Source organism: Opsariichthys bidens (assembly GCA_037194245.1). Lineage (NCBI taxonomy): Eukaryota > Metazoa > Chordata > Actinopteri > Cypriniformes > Xenocyprididae > Opsariichthys > Opsariichthys bidens. The sequence continues at coordinate 12,142,436 of CM074280.1, read as the reverse complement.
AGGATTTCAAACCACAGCCTTGAGTAATGAAATATTAACAATTATGCATGTGCCTTAAAAGAAAATCCCAGCATTCAGTGAGCTTCCCTTTGTTGCTCACTATTCATAAGTATTTATAATCTATAAATGACTGAATACAGCTTTACATAGCATTACCTTATTGTTAAAACAGACAAGCACTCACAGTTCCTCTTTTCCCACTCACTCTCACCCCTTTTAACTTACATATACAAGATGGTCTAAATCAGAGCTTCCCAAAATTAAGAGAGGTAAGGCCCCCCAAAGACATTGCGGCCCACAGTTTGGGAAGCACTGGTCAAAATAATTGAATTGACTTTGGATTCTAGGGTCTCTGGAGGGTAAGATGAATGAGGCAACTAAATTTAAGAAGTCCAAGTGATTGCACTTAAAAGCGACTTAATGAACTGTGCATGTTGCTGTATGTGATGTCTTGCTGACCTTCATCCAATAAGGAGCTTTGATTTACTTATCTGATCACACACTGCACATCTCCTGGAGTATGATTACAAGAGATACTAAGTGTTTACACAATATATAGTGTGAGCCACCTAAGTGTTTTATTTTATCTTAAAGGGTAGTTTACTCAAAAATGAAAATTCTGTCATCATTAACTCACCCTCATGTCATTCCAAACCTGTATGACTTTATATCTTATGTGGTACACAAAACATAAAACAATAGTGAACCCCAATGGCTTTCATTCTATGGACAATACTAGGTAAATAAAGACTAGTTTGAATAACGAACATTTTCATGGTATATATTGTGACAGTAAAGACTTTAAGATCAACTCCCACCCAATAAATCGCAGTTGCTTTGTTACTTTTGATAATAAACATTCAACTTTCAAATTCTATAAATTTCATTACAAAATTGAAAAAATAAAAGTAGTTTTGGCATTCTTGGAGGGAATAGAGACGCTATGGCCACTGACAAATGGGGTCTCACTTGGAAGCCCCAATCACCTCTGAGTTTTAGAAAAATGAAATTAGAGAGTGAAATTTGCATAGCAAGCTACTCCCCGTACGTATGGGTATATTAGATGGCAGCATGCATCCACTCATTAGGTTTAAGCTGAGCAGCCAAGACGGCTATTCTGGCTATTCAGCAGGGTAGTTCAGGGTTGCAGCAAGAGGGACATAATAACTCCATTCCCTTCATTAGGGAAATGAGGGTTATGACAGTAACCAAGACATTCCCTATCTGTCAGTTACTGTGTAGTGTTGACTGACAAATGGGGTCCCTATGGAAAGCACCACAACCACTGAAGTGTGTTACGAGTTTTGGCAATTTTTGGCAACTGCTCTCGCTAAGTCTCGCAGTGTATAAATGACCAGTGTATGAACATACCTAGTCCAGGTGGAGAGGAACGATATGGAGGTCACATCCTACCCATAGAAAATTCACATATGGTAATACACATATGGACTGACCCCTGAGGCAGTGCTAAATATGACAAAATCTCTGCGGTAGGTCCTGCCTAGGAAGGGATAGAACTACTACAGATGCAGAGACTGGGCAGAGCAGATTCTATCAAGGTAAAGACACAGGTTTACCAACAGGGATACCATATCATGGAAGGATGCTAGCTCATTATTGGCCAGCTCCTGCATTAGCAACACACGCATGTCGTGGTGCTCATGTGTGCATTGCCTGGCAATACTGAGCCCGCATTCTGACATAGAACCTGGAAGCATTGTGCTGTGTATACAACGTCAACAGTGTAGGAAACTGACAGAGAAGAGAGGAAATTGTTGAATAAAGTCATTTTTTTGTTTTGTTTTTGAGCACAAAAAGTATTCTCGTCACTTCATAACATTAAGGTTGAACCACTGCATTCACAAGGACTATTTTAACGATGTCTTAACTTCCTTTCTGGGCCTTGAAATTGGTTATGACATTGCTGTGTATAGGAAGGTCAGAAGCTCCTGGATTTCACCAAAAATATCTTAATTTGTGTTAGATGAAGATGAACAAAGGTTTTATGGGATTGGAACAAGATGATGCGGAGTAATTAATGAAAGACATGACAGAAAGCTTTATTTTGGGTGAACTAACCCTTTAAGTACTGGGCGGGCATTGTATGCCTCTGCCATATCTGACTGCTGAAGCCAACACGGTCTCACCCCTATTCGTCACACGTCTGCTTTTTGATGAAGAGGGGTACCCTAAACGTAGGCTTATTGACGAAGAGGGGTACCCTCAACGTCGGAGTGTTGACGTGAAGGGGAAATGCCCAAAAGGCAGCATGTGACAAATAGGGGTGAAACAGTGTTGCTGAAGGATGCCTGGAGGAAACTTAATCCAGTGTTCACCAATTGGGGAACTCTCTGGCTTTAGTGATAGTGTCTACCAACATGGTAGGCCACTTAAGTCCTCCACATGGTGTCCAGAATCAACACATGGATAGGTCTGGAGGTGGGTGCCATATGCTCCCCCATCCCTGAGAAAGAAGGCTCTTTCTTAGGTGAATCAGCAACCATCAAGACCTACTCCTTGTCTTTCATCACAATGCACAATGGCTGTGCAAGCAGGCTCAGTGGGGGAAACATATATTTGCATAGGCCCCTGGGCCAGCTGTGTGCCAGCATATCCATGCTTAAGGGTGCTTTGGTCAGGGAGAAAAAAAGCAGGCAGTGGGAGGATTCCTCGGAAGCAAACAGGTCTACCTATGTGTCCCTGGAATTGACTCCAGATCAGCTGGACAACCTTGGGATGGAGTCTCCATTCTCCTGGGAGCTTGCCAAGTATATAGTGTTCTTGAGTAAAGAAAATGCTGTTCTTTTTCAAAGAACCAGTTCTTTATTTACCTTTGCATAGCAGAAAAGCAGAGAATCTCACTAAATGGTGACCAACAAAGGGGAGGTACTAGTTGTACTAGTATGCCCGACCCTCAAAAGCTAAGTGAAGAAATGGTCTGTGTTGAGGCAGAATCGAGATGTGAACATACACGTTCTTCAGGTAAATCACTGCAAAACGATCTTGGGGGCGAATGCATGTGAAAATGCATTTCTGCATTAACATTTTGAATGGGAGCTTGTGAAGGGTTCATGACTTGCAAATCCAATATCGGCCATAACCCACCTCCTTTCTAGGGTATGATGAAGTAAGGACTGTAAAACCTAGAGGGACAGGTTCTATTGCATTCTTCGGCAAGAGGACCACAATCTCCGCTCACAGGACGGGGCGTCATTGCCTGCCACCAAGGTAAATAGGACGCCACTGAACCTGGGTGGATGCCTAGGGACCTGAATCAAGTAGCCGAGTCTGATTGTGCAAATGAGTAAGCAGAACAGGCTGGGACATGCTAGCCAGGCTCAGAGCAAGTGAAGCAGCACCAGAGGGACAACCGACATACCTGTGAGGATCCAACGAGGGGGTGGCTAGAGATGTGTGAAGAAGCAGCAAGCAGCACATCCTCAAAACCTCTTGGCTTGTAGTGAATCGGGGGATGGGGATTGTTTTGAGGCTGGGTGTGAGGAAGTGTAGCATCGCTCACTGCCAGACCATGCCCAGTATTACCCAGAGACTAAGGAAACTGCTCTTTTATTGAAAGTTTGGGTATAGCTGGCTGTTGGGTCAAAAAAAAAAAAAATCTTTCAAACAAAAAAGGGGACAAACAAACTCATCTCTGGGATAGTCTGTGGGACGGGCTGTGTCACCATCGTGCGGGGGTCTTGACTGGAGAACCTGCAGTGGCACACCGCCCATTGGATCGGTGACAAGCAAACTGTCAGCTCGCAAAGGCCTGGTGGCAGCGGTATCATGACAGGGTAAAATGTGCTTGATGGCCTTTGTCTGCTTTTGGACTGGCAATAACTGTTGAGAAAAGTCTGGACCAACTGGAAAACTGAAAAATGTCTGGCCGAGGGCCTGCGCCGTGACCTTTGGTCAACTGGAGATTAGAGTCAGTTGCCATGTGCAGTTTTGCAGCTTTGAGTGCTTTGGCCTGATGGACTTGCAGGACAGCCATCACATACAGGATGGAGGCGGCCTGTCCAGCGGCACTGTAAGCCTTAGCAGACATCAGCTTATAGGCCTTGGACTGGAGCCTCAGATGGTTCCTCTAGGTGGCAGCAATTTGTGGGCACAAGTGCACGCTCCACCTGTGGAATCTTCACGTACCCCCTGGCAGCCACACCATCAAGGGTAGCGAGAGTGGAGGAGGTCGTGAAGCGACTTCAGGGAGTAAAAGGTTCCTTCCACGATTTTGGGATCTCCTCATGCACCTCCGGGAAGAAAGGACTGGGGCAGGACATGGATGTGAATGACGCCCTGCACCAGGAACTAATCGTCCAACCATGGAAGCTCAGAGGAGGAGGGTTCCATTGAAAAACAATTCCTGCAGTGGCCTGGGAAAGCATGGCCATCAACTCTGAATCCAACTCAGTATGAGCGACCACCCCAGAGGGGGAATATCAGCTTCATCTTCATTCAGCTTGTGAATCAAAATCAAATCAATATATGCAATTTGTGTCAATGCCTATCCCTGAATAAAAGAATAAAATGGTGTCCCCATGTGTGCTGACAAAACTGCAGAGCATGTGTCTGCTTCACTGTGTAGAGTTGAGCTTTGATATCAAGTGGGACTCAGCAAGTTCCTATTAACTAACTAGACTGCACTGTTAGTGTAGAAGAATGAGAAACCTGCAGTCAGGCTCAAAGCAGTACCATAGTTACAAGGAAATATTAAATCATTCAATCTAAAAAGCAATTCAGAAATTAATGTTAATGTAAATGTCATTTAATGTTTCCATGCAGGTGAAAGAAGAACATGCCAAATCATGGCGATGTCGGCTGACAGCCTTATAGCATGTCTTCCACACATTTCCTCTTTTAAGGAGTGAGGCTCTTGAAATATTCAAAATTTACAGATTTACACATTTTTCGTGTTGAATTTAAGCAAAAAAAAAAAAAATCAATAAATATTTGCTTGTGTTTTCAGATGTTTGATATGTCATTATGACAGAATCTCTGACACTGAGTTTTCCGACACTAATAATAGTGTTGTCTCAAATATACAATTTCATTTTAGAATAGAAAAACACTGTAAAACATTCTAATTATACTTCTGCCAACTCATCCTTCTACTAACAGATTTTTCCAGGAAGATTGCCAAGTACACATCAACATGTTGCTCTCCTGAGTGACATGAAATGGCCCCTGTTACATTTACAATCCATGACATTCATTAGGCCCCTATTTCGATGCTTTTTGTGAGATAATATTACAATCACAAAATTGTTTTTGTCCATTTGAGCAACAAATGAGCATCTTATATTAGATTTGAAATAAGATGACCTTTCAGACCAGAACACAACTGTCCTCTGAAAAGCGTTTTAAACGCCATATGTCGTTACTGCCGGGAGAAGGGAGAGAAGAACAGAAGGGAAAAAGAAATCTTTCATCCCCCAATAGACACTGGATTCACAAATACTGCAGTACATTACCATTACTACATCAATCAATGCCATTCTCATTCAATACGGATCAATATCCATAATAGTTCATCTCATGTGAAGGTTTTTATTTTAATAATGCTGACATGCAAAAATAAATAAATAAATAAATCAAAAAATAAATCAGCTCCAAAACAGGGACTGAAAACAATGACTCTGTTAACTGGTAATTTGAAAACCCTCTGCTAATACAGTTTTAACCCTAAATAGCCTACAAGCCTGTTTCCTTATTGGGCTTCTATTGACAGCCTCTGCTGGCTATACTTTTCTATCCAGCAAAGCAAAACAAATTCCTCTCAGAAATCCAATTATGCATGGGCATTGTTGTCATTAATAATAGAGACAGGTTTGTATGCTGGACGACCATGCTCTTTGCCCAAAGGGCCGCTATTTTATTTCTTTAACAATTGGCATCTCTTTCTTTCTTCAGTATGACAACTACTGGGTGACATTAGGGAAACAAAAACAGTTGGCTCCCCAAGACAACAAAGCAAAATCACTACGTCGATCCCACATTTCTTTCCATAATTAATTTCACAAACAGCGATTAACAAAGCAGCCTAATTAGGCCTTTGGAGAGTTGCACACTGAATGAGACATTGAAAACATCCATGCGGCACAGTAGGACGCTTCCGGTGAAGACTTAATAGCATGGGTGTTCGTATATTACAGTGACACTAACAATGCACTAATGCTTAATTTCATAACACACTGCAGGATCCTCTTGTTGTATGAAATCTTCAACAGTCACTAAACCCACGGATTTGTTTAATGTTGTCAATGTAATTCATTTTTAATGACAGCTTATTTTAGCTAGATATGAATGGTGATATAAAATGCTTCTGCAATCAGTAATGTAATAAAAATAATCAAGATCTAATATGAATGAATGAATTAATAATATTAAACACCCAGTAAACTACTACTAAGCTTGGGGATACTTTAAATAGGTTAATATGGGGGCAGATGCCCCCTTTAGGAACAGCGAGCATTTACTGTTCTGTACTGTAACATTTTAAGGATGAGTTTAGTATAAGATGACGATGTCTAGGTTCAAAGTTGAAGATATATAAGCAGTCAGACTTTATTGAACAAACTCAAAACAAAACAAAACAAAAAAAACAGGAGCACAGGAAAGAGATGAGAACTGACAAAGACCAATTGAAAATGAGAGCTATTTATACACAGGTTAGGGGAAGGGAGAAAACAAAGAGCAGGTGGAATTAATCAATTAACAAATGTGACCAGAATGTGATCAGTGACCAGAAACAAATGGGAACAGACTTAGAAACCATGACAACAGATGAGACAAGAACACATGGAAAACTAGAAAAATAGAAACCTCACGTGACAGATGATGTACATCCAATATTTTAGTAGGAGAAATAAATTTACAAAATTCATCATTTCATTATTTAGCCTAGATGTTATAGGACAAAATAATAAAAAAAAAAAAAATCATAAAACACTATCTTTCCCCACTACTGGTAAAATGATGCCCTATTTATATAAACATAAAGGTTAAAATTATGTGCATTTTTGACAAGTATATATATATATATATATATATATATATATATATATATATATATATATATATATATATATATATTATGGGGGGCCAAACAGGAAATAATTGAATGTAAATCCGAATATATAAATTTAAATCCGAATATATAAATGTAAATCCGAATATATAGTTATAAACCCGAATATATAAATGTAAATCCTGAATATATAAATGTAACTCTGAATATATAAATGTAAATCCGAATATATAAATGTAAATCCTGAATATATAGTTATAAATCCGAATATATAGTTATAAACCCGAATATATAAATGTAAATCCTAAATATATAGTTATAAACCTGAATATATAAATGTAAATCTTGAATATATAAATGTCAATCCTGAATATATAAATCCGAATATATAAATGTAAATCCTGAATATATAGTTATAAACCTGAATATATAAATGTAAATCTTGAATATATAAATGTCAATCCTGAATATATAAATGTAAATCCGAATATATAAATGTAAATCCTGAATATATAGTTATAAATCTGAATATATAAATGTAAATCTTGAATATATAGTTATAAACCCGAATATATAAATGTAAATCCTGAATATATAAATGTAAATCCGAATATATAAATGTAAATGCATTCAATTATTTCCTGTTTGGCCCCCCATAATATATATATATATATATACCCACCCTCAAATACAAAAGATGTATTTTCTTAATAATTCCTAATACAATTCATGGAAAGGTGGAAAAACTGAAATATATTAAGCATATACTTAATAAAAACAGCAATATGTCATTAATATCCATGAAATAAGTAAATTAGCCAATTTTGTTTAAAATTGCACAAATGAGTACACCCTAGATTTAATACAATATATGTATAATATTCTAGTACTTGGTATGTCCTCCATAATTTTAACTATACTATTCTGACCCTTCTTGGCATGGAGAGTGCAAGTTCATGCCAAACTTTCAAATCTGTCCTGTTTTAAGTCCTGGATCATGATCATACCCTGATCTTTAAAGGGGAGTTGTTGCTCAACTCCCACACAGGCGCTCAAGACTATTAAAGACCCACTGAAGTGCCTGAAGTGCCAATGTGTTGATTTCAACTGAAACAGGAAGACAGGGCAGGAAATATCAAACAGCTCCCCTTTTTTAAAATAGCCAATATTTCATATTTTCATTTCTTTTATATCACAGCTCGACCAGAGCCATTGAGCTCGGTAAAATCTCAGTTTCTTTCTACTCTATCGTTTCTCCTCCTAATTTCCCCCATATCGCTTAAAATTATAGTATTCTGTGCAGAATTCAAATGGGTCTGATACGTTTTGCCGTCTTTTTGCCGACTTGCGAATATCATTCTACTTGGTCTTCATTTGCCTAAAAAGCAGATTTACACTTTTACACTGTCTTAATTCTTCCCTATCCCCTATATAATGCACATTTTTAAGAATCATTTTACATATATAATTTTTTTTATACCGATAACACCAGCAAAAACATGCCACTGGAAACCTTCTGCCAAAATTCTTTGGTGGGCATCTTATCTTAAATGGATTAATGTGTCCACAAATCCGACATTAACAAACAGACATAAAAACTGTTAATGAATTCATATATCACTATTATGTTCAGAAATGTCAAGATAAACAAGAGCATAACAAATGTGTTTAAATTAGATTTAGTGGCATCTGCAGTCTAACCTTACACCTTGAAGTAAAGAATAAGCTTATACTGTATCGCTCTATAAGTACATGTTGTACTCTGTGCTAACATGCTGTTCTTGTTTCCCAGAGCATGAGGCCACGATGAGCTGTGCTCAGGCTGGACTGGAGGAGGGCTCCACTAATGCCAGCGTTACTACTAACACCAGCCACAATGGCACCACCAACGATGAGTTGGAGTGCAAAATCTGCTACCAGCGCTACAACGCACACAGCCGCAAACCCAAGATTCTGGACTGTCTGCATCGTGTGTGTGCCAGATGCCTCAATAAGATCCTGGACATCGGGGATGGCTCAAGCTCCATCAGCTGCCCTTTTTGCCGTCACGAGACGCAGGTCAGTGAGTACGAAGTGGCCAGGCTACCAGACGACTCAATCATCATGTCCCGTCTGGCCGTGAGTGACAAGTCCTGGAGCTCAGACAACAGTAAGGAGGTAGTGTTGACTCCCAAGAGCCTATCCTCCGACGAGAGTCCATCCCACGACTCCTCCAACTGCCTGGTCATCACTATCATGGAGGTGCAACGGGATCAGCAGCGCTCGCCCAGCCAAAATGGTAGCTCTGATTACTATGGAGACCAGAGTCTGGACTCAGTCTCCGTAGCTTCCAACAGTGGTGCGGTGGACCAAGACGCACTGTCCAAGTTCTGCAATCACGTTCCGAGGGTCTTGGTGTGGCTACTGGGCTTTTTCTACTTTGGTTCACTGCCACTCGGCATCTACTTACTTGTGATCCAGAGAGTGACTCTGGGGATTGTGTGCGTGAGCCTGGTGCCGTCCAGTCTCACAGTCTGTCTGGTCTATGGCTTCTGCCAGTGTCTGTGCCAGGGCATGTGCGACTGCTCTAACAGGGGGTGACTGGTACGAAACAGGCCACTGAAAATAAGGTTACATCATCTCACCACACCAAGAGGAGATAAAAATAAGCTCTAGGCATCTGAATCTTCTCGCTGCAAATCAAATGCAATTTGTACCTTCTTGCTTTGAAAGGATGTGTACAAGCAGCTGTGATAAGAGGATGAGTCAAGCATTAAATAGGAAGGTCAGTCTAGAGGAAACACTATTAGCTTAACATAGCTTCTGCACACACCCTTCAAGCTCATTCTGAAGTGAAAAAGCTGACCTAAGAAAGTTCTCCATGCAGATCAGATGATGATGCATGAGTAGGAGTTTATCAGAGTGGAGCAGTTGAACTTTATGTGTACAGCCATGCAGAGTGGATGAGCCATAAGGAATAAAGTTTTATTGTGGTTGATTCTCATTGTTGTGACAAACTACGTGCTCTGATTATCAATGAAACAGCTCCATGAGCAGCACTGTTACAGGTTAATAACACTGGAATAGTCTGTCTGGTTAAAGACTTCTACTGTAGGTATTCCAAAGTGAAGGGGTGGGTATGCACTGAGGTATGAGAGGACTTTTAAATAAAGAGATTTGACCCATGTTGTTGTTCTGTCCATGTGTTTAAAAAGACCCTCCAGGACTCTTTGGAGTATGCCATGTTGTTTCATCAGGGCTATGGAAATCATAACAAATCATGACCATCTCATGCTACAATATAATTTTCTCTCTCCATGACATCAGAATGTGAAAATGTCCCTTTGAGATTATGACACGAAATGAAAGGGCTTCCTGGCTGAGCTGACATGTTTCAAATGCTCTAGGAATTCAATAACAGAGCACAAACTGTCTATATAACACCACATGTGCTTGAGTGCAGGGAAGTGCTATTGCACTAGATGGGTGGAATATCTTATCTAAACTCTTATCTTATCTATTAACACCTGGCCTGTATTTAGGAGCATTTGAAGAGAGTGACATTTTTTGTAGATTGACAGTGAATCTTGCAGCTATAGTTATGGTGATGCAGTCAGTCCTGGCTGAAAGAAAAATCTAATCAAAACCCTTGCAAAATCCTTGGCCATTTAGATAAAACCTTTGCTCTAACCCTTGACCTTTATATAAAATCTATATCTTTAAAGGTAACATTGACTCTAACAACTACAATGGCTCAGTAACCCTTCACTCAAGCCTAATGTTAGTTATTCTCCATTATTCTCCGTGCAGGTCCTTTATGAGGCCTTCACCTTGAGTTCCAATGAGAGCCGTTCTTCATTCTGAACCTGAACTAGAGACAGGGTTTGAACTCAGCTAGACACACAGAGCTTACTCAGTCAATACTACAACAGTACCTTGAGTTTGTATTGAGTATTTTCAAACTGTCTGCCGGCCAACCAATAATTTCAGAGAACATTAATGTGATACATTATAAACAATGAGAAAATCTGCATGAACTATGGTTGGTTAAGCAACAATTTAATTGAACTAAGTCATGAGAATGTATTTCTAAGCAATTGAGAATCAAACCAGCTCCTAATCACTGCACACCACATTCTCTAAAAGTAATTCACCAATCAGGGAAGGACGGCTAAGCGTGCAATCTAAAAACAGCCCTCATCATCACAAAATTCCATTTAGGACTGTATTTATACACACAATCAAATATTCAACATCTTTTTTCTGCCGTTTCAGGCAAATGTGGTGCATAAATTTTAATAACCTGTGAATAATTTAGACACAATATTCTATCCTCTTGTAGGAACTTTCACATCCCTCCTTTTCATAGACTTGTTCCCTCTTTTATTTCACCCACCTCCTCATCTCTCTCACTAATTCAACCATTCATCCAATTTTCCATTTCTGGTTCTTTATGTATCCTTCTTTGTCTTTGCTTCAAAATTGTTTGTTTTGGAATCTGCTTATCTGCTCTGTTCATCCCACTTATACACACACACACACGCACATGCACACACACACACACACACACACACACACACACGCGCACACATACACAGCACTGCTCTTCGGCTACAGTCAAATCTGTATCTGAAATCTTAATTAGTGGCAATTGAGTGAGGGTTGTTGGTGAATGAAAGTGTGTGTGTGTTGCAGCTGTAAAAGAAGGTGTGCTAAGCCGTACTAAGTAGCCTAATTTATACAAGGTGGTTATGTCTACAGATCTGGGCTAACGTACTGAAAACTGTCTGACCGCACGTCACCATGAGTCTCTGTGATTTGAGAAGAGAGCCAAACGCATTCTCTCTTTGACAATACAGACAGACAACAAGCTTGACAATGCTCCTCTAGCCACATGTCAGGTTTAATTCACTGAGCCTTTTTCACATCACAAGCTCTGCAAATTGCTATATTTTCAATACAAATCATCCACAAAATTCCTGACTGTACAAGGAACTCAACACAACTTTTCGCATAATTGCATGCGTTTAGATGTTGGAGTGGGGAAACAGAATATGGTTTATTGAGATTGTCAGTTGTAACTAACTTCACAATGTGCCTTGTGAGCAGGGCTGACAAGACATGTCTGTTTTTAAAATGAAAATCAAATGTTCAGATTTAAATATTTGCATTAAAATGTTGTATACTTTTTATTATCAAAAACAAGGAAACATGTTTTATGGTTTTATATAAAGTAATATTTATTAATTTATTAAAATACATTTATAATTTTTTTAATGTATTTATATTTGAATGTATATGTGTATTTAAATAATAAACTGTATAAAATAATACATTACATATCTTTTTTTATAATTTAAAAATAACCCATTTCTTAAAATTACCTTGTACTTTTTTATATGAAATCCCTAAAATACTGAACAAGATTAAATAGGGAAAGCTCTCCTTTAAATGTCTTTATGATGATATCACGTGAAAAGATACAGTCAGAATAAGTAAAATATAAATGACTCTTACAGCCATTCATATGCTGGAACACACAACCACAAACACTTTTCCCCTCGGTAGCCCATGCATGAAGCTCTTCTATTTTCTTAAAAGATCATGCGCACTATCTCATGCAATCTATCACATAACTTCAGCTTGAGAGAGCACAGGAAAGAACACACTGCCTTCAACTGCAATAGCTCTTTCTTTCTTTCTCTTCGTCCTTTTTCTTTCACCCCCCTCTATGATTATGTTTTAAAGATTTAAATTGCTGTCTGATTTCCCTATAGGGCCATATATTATTCTTTTTGATGTGACAAGAAAAGAAGTGATGACTTCCATCTGTTCTCAGGGACACACATCACATACACATGCATATACATAAATACATACATATACATACACATACATATATACATAAGCAGAAGCAAAACAGCCTGTAGCTCTGTCAGAGCTCTCTGCAGCTATGAAGACTCAAGTCAGCCAATCTCCTGTATTCCTGCTGTTACTATAGAGACAGCTTGCATCACGATGAAATGAAGGAAGAATGTGAACTTTTCTCTGTGCACAGAACAGAACTCACATGCCAGGAACAAAAGCCTCAGCTTCTGCTGCTGAAAAAAAGACACTGTCTGAATGAAAGTAATTCAGCTAATTCCAAATTCACTGAAGAGGTTCAGCTAATTCCAACTCATATTTAACAACAAAATAATAAAAACAATATTTCCATAATAACAGACATCTTTATGGACATGAAGCTAAGGACTGTTATCCTGTTACTGTGACGCTGCTTTGAAATGAGCTGTAGCGCTATTTAAATAAAGGAGACTTGACTCATTACAAAATTTACAAACCTGAGCCATCAGAAAAGTTCAAAAAGTGGAATATACACTCACCAGCCACTATATTAGGTACACCTTGCTAATACTGGGTTGGATCCCCTCTTGCCTTTAAAACTGCCTTAGTTCCTTGAGGCATTGATACAAGAAGGTACTGGAAAAAATGAGGAATTTTTTTTTTCTGAGGAAAAAATCCACCACCACATTATATTAAATCAAATTATCGTGTCCGTTCATTGAATGCAATTTGTGAGCCACAAGCGAAAGTCATGTAGAGTGTGACGATATAAGTTCATCAGCAACAAGGATGGATCCATGCTTTCCTGTTGTTTACACCAAATTCTGACCTTATCATCTAAATGTCGCAGCAGAAATCGAAACTCATCAGAACAGGCACCATTTTTTTTGTCTTCCATTTTCCTATTTTAGTGAGCCTGAGTGAATTGTGGCCTGAGTTTCCTGTGTTTAGCTGACAAGAGTGGCACCTGGTGTGGTCTTCTGCTGCTGTTGTGCATTCAGAGATGCTCTTCTCCAAACCTCCGTTGAGTTACTGTTGCCTTTCTATCTGCTGAAGAGCTGAACAGGTGCACCTAATAAATTGGCCAGTGAGGGTATGTTTTACAAATAATTACCTAGTTCTGGCATGAAACTCTAGATGGCGCAGGCTGATACTTTGATCTTTGGTAGCGATCACTTCATTATCAACAAAGCACAACTGATTGGTTGCGGTTGCATCAGCGGCACAACATTCAAAGAAATACTGGTAGTCTGCAGCACACTTTCAGCACGCATCTGGAATCAATATCTAACATAAGTGATTGATGTTTTATTCCACATCTCTGGGCATATTGTGTGGTCCGGTTATAAATTCCTAAATGGAAGCATAAACTAATCTTCGTTAACGTTAGTTAATAAAAATAGTTGTTCGTTGTTTGTTCATGTTAGTTCACAGTGCATTAACTAATTGATTGATTTTAATAATGTATTAGTAAATGTTGAAATTAACATTATCAAAGATAATTAAACGCTGTGTAAGTGCAGTTCATTATTAGTTTATGTTAACTAAATTAGTTAACTAATGACCTTATTGTAAAGTGTTACCATGTTTTCATTAGCTTTGCTAAATGTGTGTGGTTGATTGCGAACAATCAATACAGTAAGATGTTCATAAACTAATATGTTCATAGTCTTGTGGAGTGATTACAAAGCCATTATGCAGTTGTGTCTATGCAGCAGCAAATGGTTTACTGTTTGTATCTCTGTGAGTATAAGCTGTCCAAGCAATCGATGAGAATGGTAAAGTAATTAACATTCACATTCCAACGGGATTACATATTTAGCGAAAAGTAATGCCATGTTCTTTTATTTCAAGGGTAATGTTTTCATTAGCTATGCTAATCATGTTGATACAGCATCAGAGCACACTCCTGTCATTCATTATCCCTCCTAATGGCTTTTCATTTATCAAATAAGAGAATAAGGATATAAGTGTATGTAATCACTATCAAATGACTTATTGATGTTTCTTGCTCAGGTGGTTGGGTTCCTATCTCTATCAGCTTGCAAAGTTATATCTATTGTTCACAACAACACCTAGCAGGCATTTCTACTGCTAAGTCATTCGGCAAGGTAACCAAGGCACACATAGCCTTAAGTCACTAGTGCTAAGCCGGTCAGGAAGGTAGCACATAAATAGTAAACATTGTGTAACATCCCATTAAAAAGAAAAAGAAAAAAAGCAGTATATGTCTGAGCGATAGATCAGTTTGTTTTGGGAGGTGTTTTTTCCTATACCTTCCTGTCTCTTGTCTATGTCATCATTGTGCAAATATGCAGCTGCTTGTTTTCTCACTCAACATTATGTGTATATTACTTGTATTGTCTTTTTCTCCCATTACCCTGTGCAACTGTGTAGGGTGAAAAGTTTCAATAGCAATAGTTTTGTTCAGCTACATAACATCTATATTGGCATTGGCTGTACAACCTGTAAATGATCTGTTTAGATGTTTGTGTTTTCTCTTGTTTCCTGCTTTGTTGGGGGGTTAATTCATTATTGTCACATGTGCAGCAGCAGCAGCATGTCTTACATGCTCACAGCAATGTCTGTGAATGTATTGGCAGTAACATGTCTCGGCACTTGCTGTACAGCAGTACCAGTAGCAGCAGCAGCATAGCAGATCTATTCCGCCAAGAGCAAGAAAATTGCCATATCCATTACCATGCCAGTCTCAGTAATAAATCAACAAGAAAAATAAAAATATTTTTTAAGTAAACATGAAAAATATTTAATTTTAAATTCCTTTTATTTTGAAAGATTAAAAATTTTCTACAAAACAAAATCAATTTTTATTTTAAATAATTAATTAATGTCATTATAAGGGTTCAACGATTCGATTTAGAGAGACATCAGAGGTACTCAATCACATATTATCCTGATGAAATAAATCTCAACTCAACAGATTTTCCTCAAGCAATAGTGATGAAAATGAGGAAAAGGTCTACAGATTGGCCTGAGCATAACCCATAAATCACCTACAGCTCATCTATTATTCAGCCATCTGTGCAAAAGAATGAAAGAAACCTCTAGAAGGACATCGTAACTATGCAGGACTTAAGCGAAAGCAAATATATGTATATACATGTGTAGAAAAAAAATGGTTATATAGCATATTTCTCAGCTGGATGAACTACCACTGCCTGCGCTCCTACAGAGACGTAAATGGACCACATGATATGAATGACCACAAATACCGCTTTTGTGAGTGTGTATCTTTTGCGTGTCAGCATTTACCAAAGGATTAGTTTACCCAAACATGAAATTTCTCAACATTTGCTAATACATTTTTCAGATCAGAAGTTGTTTTTGTTAGCATTAGTTAATGCACAGTGAACTAACATTAACATTTTTATTAAATAACATTAACAAAGGTTAATACATGCTGTAAGAATAAAGTGTTCATGTTAGTTAATGCATTAACTAATGATAACCAATAAGACCTGTAAAGTGTTACAAAATAAATACTAAAAGTTTATTTACGTTGTCAGTGTGAAAGCAGCTGCTGCTGCTTACATACTGCTTATGTCTATAGTACGAAATGGGTCTTACTATGTGTTTTCTTCATGTTTTGTGTTGTAGTTGCTTGATCTCACTTTCCTTCACCATCTTGTGCTCCTCTGTGAGGTAGTGATTTGTGATTTTCTGCAGGTATTTACACTGCGTGAGTCTAGCATCTGTTCTGTCTAATTAGCCACCAGGAGACGGATGAAGATAGAGAGACAAACAAAGAAAAGGGAGAAGAGATACAAAGTGAGACAGAGGGAGTAGAGAATGGAAGAAAGTAGGAAGATAACAAACACAACAGGGTGGAAAGAAAAAACGTGTAAGGGACAGAGAAAGTGGCTGAAGAAAATAAAGAAGAAAAGAGAAACAGGGCAAGCAGTGTGACAGAAAATCATAGGGGTCTGAAAAACATACACCAAATGATTAAACCAGTTCACGAAAAAATGAAAATTCTGTCATTTTTTGCTCATCCTCATGTCGTTGTAAACCTGTGTGATTGTATTTATTCAAAGGAACACAAAAGGTGAACTGCACTGGTTATTCTCTTCCATGCTATTAGTCTCCAAGGGTACTGAGGTTTTCAAGCTTCAGAGACATTAAAGTATCATAAAAGTAGTCCATATGACTCATGCATAATAATGCAAGTCACCTGAAGCCATATGATTAAAATATTTATGTAATCTTGTTTTAACCTGTGCTGCTGTAACCGGATTATAGAGTCAGAGATAACTGGATGAGGTCTGATTTGTGAATGAATCATTCAGAGGACTTCTGAGAATCAACTGGCTCACTAAAAATATCTGACTCAAAACAATGATTCACTCACAAATCAGATATCACTACTGTATATGGACTACTTTTTTGGTGCTTTTTGAGGTTTAAAAACCTCATTTCTCTGTTATTTTTCTATAGAACAGAGCGAGCGGCAATATTCTTAACAATTTTGTGTTCAGCAGTCATATAGATTTAGAACAACTAGTGAAAAATGTTTTAGAAGAACTATTCCTGTAAGGTCCGCAAAGGCTCCTCCTAACACAGGGGCAGAGATTTAAAGATTTGGGGTCTCTAAGCAATTCCAGGTATGGGGCCCCAACACACCAACTATGCACTCTTTCACTTTTGTAACCCTGTTTTTGCTGGCTCTCTCAAAACACTCAACCATTTATTTCTACATTTGCAAATAAACTGTGTCAAATCTTCATGTAATACAATCTATTTTACAATAACTTAACTGGCCCTCTGCCAGCAAGGTCACAGTACACAGTACTGCCAGAAAGCAGGGTCGTCATTCATTTACACTGCATGTGTGCTGTTTGCATCCCTTTATGTTATTCGTGGGCTACACTCACCAGCACATTGTCATTTTCCAGGACTGGGAGAGAGATAAAACTTATCCATGTGCCTGGTGGGAGAGGAACTGCTGCAGCACTGACTGTGTTGGCTTATAGCTGTGTATTTTGTGGGGAAAAAAAGAAGAATCTCTGAGAAGTTTGGCCAAATTCCTTTTTGTCAGTTTTTTTTCCTCCTTTTTTTTTTTTTTTGCTCCACTGGAGTAGCTGCATTTCATTATTAATTTACTCCAGACAACTTTAACTTCAACTTCACTCTGCTGCTAGCATTTTACGCTCTAGCACTACTGATTCTGCTTCAACTTTCTCTAACTCCGGCCAGTGTCAAGCTACTGGCACATGTGGAGTACTAATGGAATGGCGGGGCCCTGCATTTGCACAGATGTAATAATAACATTAAAACATTAATGTGATATCTTGACCATATAAAATATGATAAAAAAATGTATATGCTTGATCTATATAGGCTTTTGGGTATTTATTGGGGCCTGGGGCTGTAAGCGGGTGTTTAATTTGCTTATGGTTGAGTCTGCTCTGAGAACACGTGCATATACATGTGAGAAAAGGTCTTTGATATTTAGTAAATGACACAGCCTGAGAGGCTTCCGGAAGTTTTAAAACACACTGCTCTCCCGACTTTGCTAAGAGAGGAAGATGCGCAGATATATATGTGCATTTGTATAAATTTGTATCGTCATACAAACAGTCATTATATCATAATATACCACAGGGCTGTTGAAAGCTCAATTCTGGAAAAGAGGGATGGAAAAGAGAATGAAAATATGAAAATAAGAGAGTGGGAAAAAATGTAAGGAATGTCACTTTGTTCGTCTGTAATGAGACCAGCCAGACAGTGGTAAATAAAATAATCTAATCCATGCAATATCATAGCGCAGTGTGACTTTAAAACTAATAACAGTCCACATACAATCACAGCACAGGCAGAGAGCATTCAAGTTGCAGAGATAAAAGATAGAAATACTTGCATTTGTTTTCTGGTTTAGAATACAGAGGTCACACATAGTTTCCTTCCCGACTGCTATAGTGTTGCATTGCATCTACACTGTAAGTGAGGAGTGAAACTTGACACAACAAAACTATAACAATGCATTGTACTCAAAAAAAAAAAAAAAAAAAAAAAAAAAAAAAAAGCGTAAACAGCTTTGTTCATTATAATGGGAGCAATTTAGCTTTGCCGCACCACTTGCTACCAGTGAAAAATGCTTTACAGAAGAACATTCACATGCATTCTCATAAATCAATGGCACACATAAACAGCTTTAAAGTGGCAGTAAATTATACTGTATAGCCAGACCCAGACAGAACCCGTGCAGAACTTCAAAAAAAAAATTACAGAAAGCTCCACACAATTATGCCTGTTATTCACAAAGTTCTAGACATCCTCTTGTTTCTTAAATATTTTGACTAATCTGCTTATTCTTTCTTCTGTCAATAACCACATAGCACTCTCTGCTCCCAGTTTTTGTGTATAGCTCATCCATAACATAATAGGCACAATTTGTATGTATACAGCATAAAATCCACCTTTGGCTTATAGCTAAAAAAAACCCAACAACTTCGAACTGTTGTTTGTCCATCACAGTAGAAATAAACAAGAAGTGGATTTCACTCAAGGGAAAGAACACAAATATAGACTGACACTTTCTTTCAGTGCCCTCCAATCACACAGAGCTCCATCCACACGGACACAAGCAGCATCTGAACTGAAGCGCAGTTAAAGGAGAAGGGAAAACATCCACTCTGCAACTAAAATAACCCTCCATTTGAAATGTTAATTATAGACCTGCTGAGTGTGAGGTGCTTGTGTCTGTCTGAATTGACCTCTTATTGGACATGTCAGATGGGCAAGGCCGTTTAATTAGGACGTGTGTCTGTGCATGTCAGCATTTTCTCTGTGTGTGTCTGAGACTCTCTCTTTCTCTGTGTTGAATCTTTCATATGTGTTTTAAGGCAAAGCAATCAATGCTAAAGCTAATTCCCTCAACCTTGGTGTGTGAGTGTACTGTATGTCTGCTTTTGTGCTTGTTCACAATGATATTCAGGTCCTATGACTTTACAAGTTATTTGTGAATTACTGAATAAGGATTAAGGATAAGGATGTACAAAATATTTCACACAATTTTTGCACATGAAGATATTTTAGAGCTTGGTTCGAGCTTAAAGATTCCATTCATTTACATGGCTTTTTCAGGTCTATAAATCACATTTTTAAAATTAGGCTGCCTCGTATATACATGCTTTTCAAACAATGGGTTCTCCGATTTTTCAACGAAAAAAAACAAACAGTTGTTGATGAAGTTAATTAAAATAAGAAACAGTGTGATTTTTAGTTGCTTCGGCTTATTTGCATACTTATTTTGTATCATTTTAAAATCAAGTTAAGGCATCTTGAGGCCTTCTTGGATGCTTTTCCCTCTTCTAATTTCTATCCAGAATCTGAAGCTCTAACACAAAGCTTTTCAAGCAAGGCAAATTCACTTCCCTTGCAGTGTGTGAATTGCAGGCCTCACCTTTACTTTTTCCTGCAGCTTTCCCAGGCTGACCGTGCTTTCTATGATGCGTGTGAGGACGCCCTGCTTGTCTTTTTCTAGAGATGAAGCCTGAGGATGAAGAGAGGGAACAGGATGGGTTACACAGCTACAGGGATGCAGAGAGAGGAAGAGGAGGGACATAGAAGACAGACATCGTTGAAGAGAAGTTGCCGGGGAAAAGGAAAAAAAGAGATAGAGAGGTGCCAGTTACTTTGATAAAACGGTAAAAATAGCAAAGCAAGAGCAGCAGAGCAAATCTTTAAAAGTTTAACTAGACTTATGGGTACTAACATTCTGTTGAGTACAAACATTTCCCCGAGCGGCAGTGAGGCTCACTGTCTGTAAAAAGAGGAGTATGAAACTTTCATAATCCCTTAGCTTAAGGCTCTGCCTCAAACACAAAAACTGCAGCGGAAATGATTTGATGGAGAATTTGATGGATTTGAGGCAGAATAATTCAGCAAATACAGTGTGTCCTTGGTTAAAACATTCTTTGTATGTTAACATAAATTACAAGAAGCAGAGCATTTGTGATGTGGGATAGTGTACACTGTTCATAAAACAGTAATCTGGATCTGGATCACACTTAATTCATATTAGCACACTTTTCCTACCTGATCGTTTCTGTCACTACATCCTGTCATTAAGTGACTTTTTATTGGAAGACGATCAATAATAACTTCCTTCTGAATAACTAGAACAGTAATTTTTGTAATATTTTTTCACTTATTTAATACTCCAGCTGCTGCTGGAGAGCACAGATCAGAACTAACAAGAACCAGAGATCAAAACATATGATGTACAAAGTTAGCAGCTCACACAGCATGTGTGTGAGTTTCTGTAGATATACCATGTGCATGAGCTGGTCTCTTTCATGGGTGGTTTTCTCTGCCAGTGTGACAATGTTGGCAAGATACTGATGAGCGATGAGCTCTTTCTCTAAAGAGTCTTCAACCTGTTGCTTCAGGACACTTATACGCCTCTGAGCCTTCCTAAGGGGAAGAGAGTGAGAGGATGAAAAGACAGGAAAGAAAATCTGAATTTAAAACCTCACACAAGTCAGTATTTATGCAAGTTTAAAATAGAAAGCAGTGGGGTCTGAGACCACACTGAAAATATGGCATTCAAAATCTAATTTAAACAAAGTTTAAAGGATTTTGACAAATATCAAAGAAAAACATTAGGACATTCAATTAAAAGAGATGTCTAAGATTTTGCACTAAATTTGTGACATTGACCATCTAAACGCCTTTGTTTATTAAGATTATTAAGGTTATAGCGCTAAATACTAACACATTTCGTAATTCACGGTAATTTTTTATTCCATGTTTTACTAGTATAGCATGTTCTGCTGATAAAATCTTTTTTTTATTAAGGATGCATTAAATACATCAAAAGTCACAGTAAAGACATTTATAATGTTACCAAATATTTCTATTTCAAATAAAATGCCGTTCTTTTGAAATTGCTATTCTTCAAAAAAAAAATAAAAAATAAAAATCCCGAAAAGAAAATCAAAGTTTCCACAAAAATATTAAGCTGCACAACCACTTTCAACATTGACGATAATAAGAAATATTTCTTGAGCAGCAAATCAGAATATTAGAATGATTTCTGAAGCATCATGTGACACTGAAGATTGGAGTAATGATGCTGAAAATTCAGATTTGCCATCACAGAACTAAATTACATTTTAATTATTTCAAATTGGAACAATATTTCACATATTACTGTTTTACTGTATTTTTTATTAAATAGCTGCAGCCTTGGAGAGCATAAGAGACTTCTTCAAAAACATTAAAATCTTACAGATCCCAAACTTTTGAACAGAAGTGTACAACCAAAATTAAAATGCTTCATGTCACAATTTGTTAAAAAAGGGAGGGGTAATTAATGAACACTACATTTACAACCTCTCAGCCTCTCCTCCTCTGCAAGGCCTCTCATTAATTTCTGCCATTTAGATGTATTCCTTATTCTCGCCTTTATAAGCTGCCAACTGAGTGGCCTAAATCTTTCAGCAAGCAGTTCCCCTGCATCAGAGTTTACTGGTATTGATTGTTTGCTTGATTTAAAGTTTCATTCTCATCTTTCCTCTAACACAGCTGCTGCTATTACATTTCCTGTCTATTCTCCTTCTGTTTCTACAGCCCTCTGGCCAAAATAATCTGTCTCTGCTTCTATAGCCTATTACTCATCCTGATCTGCTTGCAGTCAGAAACATCTCAATATTGTCACTTTACAAAGTCTACTAAAATGTAATGTTTCACACTATTTTCCTGAGCATTTTTTTCACCCAGATTGAGAGCGCAAATGCAGAGTTTTGGTATCAAATCATTGTTAGCTGAACTTACTAAGAGACGGAAACAAAAGAAAGAAAAACGTCTTCTGCACATTTGCATTGTATGTCCATGTTGTGCACCTGTTAGCTTGCTGTGAAAGCTGTAGCTCTGTTCCCAAGTGTTTGATATCTGCGTTAAGGTTGGTTTTGTCCAGCAGCAGAGTTTTTTTCTCCGCCTCCAGCCCATTAACACGAGCCAACAGCTCTTCGATCTCACAATTCTTCACCTTCTCATGATCCTGCAGCTGTCTGAAATGCAAACACAAACATGACTGAGTGAAAAGCTTATAGAAAAAAATTCAAGGTTAAAACACATAGTATATTCACCTTTACAAATGGAGCGAAAAGCTATTCCAAGGTGCTTCAGGAATCTTTGTTTGTGTTGTGCTTCCTGATATGGCATCTTGGAATAAACTGTTCAGTTTATTTATTATCTATTATTATTATTAATTATTAAAAATTGATTTCAAAAGCAATTTTAATTTCATTTTAATTACGAAAGAAACCACTGGTTGCTTTTAAGAGAACTTTGGTACACAAGGATATTTTATTGTATTCAAACACAACATGTATTTGAACTGTCCATAGTTATGAGTGTGTGTGAATGAGTTTGTGTCCTTCTGTGTGAAGAGTACATCTGTGCTATTTCCATTCATTCTATCTCTTAGTTACCTCACTCACACAGACAGTGTGTAGGTTGTTTCCTTTGCAATTGTCTGCAAATGAAAAAAGAGATTTTTCTCCCACCCCTTATCTTTCTCTAGGTTAGCTCCGAATTTTTTTTAAAATTGGTGTTACTTGAGTAAAGTATCTTATAGGCAACACACCTCTAGTGAAAAAAACTGTACCAAAATGTATTTAAAATACATTTATTTCATACTAAGTATGGTACAAATCCAAAAACACATTACTGACATATAACTTGAGATTTGCTGATATAAATATTATAATTAAACTTCAATTGGAGTACTTCTTTATTAGACAATGCAGATTTGTTAATATGCCTAAAGTGTGTTTAAATATCACTATTAGTAAGATCCCTGATATAATATCAGTATTTAAATGGAAGATATTTAAAGAGTACCTGAAATTTACTTGCAATAACTGAATTTTAACAAAATCATATATACTTAAGTATTTCTTTAGTTGGACCTCAGCACTACTTCCGGATAACTTAAGTGCACAAAGTCTGTTTAATTGGAACAACTAATTTTGTACTTCAAGTATATCAATTTAGTATACCAAAAGTACAATTGCAGCATATTTAAATTGTGTACAAAAATATGTAAATGTATGTGTATTATACTTAGTATATACTTAGCATAAGTAATACATTTTGGTATATTTATTTTTCCCTAGAGGTACTACCTTCCTTCACTCATTACATTGCTGCAAACACTCAGATACTTTAGCAGATAATCAACAGCAATTAATTATTATCCAGACACTTTTCTGTCTGTTCTTTATTTATATTGTCTTTTTTTTTTATTTAAAGCTTCAGCCATCTGGTCTTATAAGACTAATCAATAATGAAGAAACTAGGGGTGTAACAATATTTCATGTCACAATATATCACAATACAAAAATGCAACAATATGTATCGTGGATAGTGACAGTATGTGTTGTGCATAGTTCACCCAAAATGAAAATTACTGCGTGAGAAAAAAAATCAAGTTTACAGAGTTTCAGTGTCAGTACTACATTAAACTACTATGTATAATGCTGAATATAAATGAACAATAATGCAATAGGGGAATATTTGTGGATCCTGATATTGCCAAATGTCTTATGTTACCACTAAAAAGTGGCCTTCATTATTTTAAATATATCTAGTCAGTGACAGAGTTCAAACTTATTCATCTATAATAAATCTGTTCCAGCATTAGAATCATGAATATTTTTATTCTGGTGTCACCATTGTCCTGTGCATTGGATTACTAGCACTTATTAAGATTAAGCCTATTCATTTCCACCCCCCACTGTAATAACAAATGTAGCATTTAAATCATCAATGCATTTTTTGTTATCCTTTAACCATGTCTCGGAGTATCGCAATAATATTGTATCGAGAGTTCAATTACGTGATATGCAGGGTATTGTTACACCCCTAGAAGAAACTCAACATGAAAAGAAAGGGAAGTTTCCTCACGTGTCCCTTACTTTCCAAATTACAAAATTCGTAAATCATTACGAAATGCATGACTGGTACCTTTTAAGTTTGTCAGACACAGCATTGTGTTCAGCCAAGCTCACAGAGTGTTCTAGAGCCAAGCGTACTCTCTGAAACTCTGTCTTCAGGGCACGGTGTTCTTTACGCTCCACCTCTAGCTCTTTTTCCAGCACCTGTTTCTCTGACTCCAACAACATCACCTGTTTGGAGACCTTATACACTACACACAGACACAGAAGCACTTTACATTTGTATCTATATGAACAATATGTGTACAGCATATGCTGAATAAAGACAGTGAGGAACAAGGTGAAGAGGACACCGTAGATAATATGGAACAGGATCTTAAAGGTTTAGTTCACCCAAAAATTGAAATTCTGTCAGTTATTACTTACCCTTGAGTCGTTCCACATCCGTATGACCTTAGTTCATCTTCGAAACACAAATTAAGATCTTTTTGATGAAATCTGAGAGGTCTCTCCATAGAGATCCAACACAACTACCACTCCAAGGTCCAGAAAGTTCAGAAAAAGTAATTGAGAGCATTCTGAAAGACTACACTATGTGTTATCAACATATCAATTTACTATAAGCAACACAAGACTTTAACAGCCAATGAAATTTACCAGTTGTAAGACTGCACTGAATTTAGTGTCAATCACCATCTAACTCAGTTAAGGTCTACATTTAGCCTTAGATGTTATGAATATGATCCCTGGATCATAGGATTTATCAACTGGCAATTTTCAATAAACATTTAAGGGTGCAAGTAGCGACTATTATTAACAATAATATCAGACACAATATCACCCTGTTTTGCACCATTTCCTGCCAGTCTGACATCATAGTTATGTATTCGATAAAAGCATGCAATTTGATTTGATATCAGTTATTTTGGAAATACTGTATTTCATCAACAAATGCTGTAAAATATACATGGGAATAAAGCTGCATGATTCTGAATAAAATGAGAATCATGATTTTTTTGGTTTCAAACAGAGATTCACAATTCTCCCATGATTCTGAACATACAACCAAACAAAATAACACGTAATTTACTAGAGGATCTGACTAAATATAAATTGCTGGAAAATATTTAAATTAATTTTTTTTTAATAAAATGGTTTTGAATGAATTTAACGACTTATTAATAAACGTGTTTCATTACTGGATTAATCAGTGTTTTTGAACAAATCATTTGAATGAATGATTCAATGACAAAAAAAAAAAAAGTCACTTGTAGCCACCTAGTGGAAAAAGATTTAATTGATTCAACCGTTATTTGACACGCTAAGTTCATTTCGAAAGGTAGTTTGCTCTATTTTGATCGCCATAATAGACATCAGTGTTTATATACTAATGTAAAACTTCTCCGTGCTTCTGTGATAATTTGTATATTTTTAACACAGAAATAAATAATGTGTGATTCAAAACTGCTCTCTGGCAGCATGATCACATATCTGAATGTTCCGTTATAATTTTGTCAAAGGTTTAAAAGACATCGTTGTTATTAATAAAATAAGATCGCGAGGGTGCTTGAGTTGAGATCGCAATCTTTTTGCGATTAATCGTGCAGCTCTACATGGGAATCAGTTGGTACTACATTAATATTGAAGGTTAAAATTAAATTATTTGTATACAAACTTAAATTACACAAATTTAATTTGTTATAATAACCAAGTTATGACAGGCCTATAAATTATATATAGAAATAATTTTAAACAATTAAATGTTGGCTGCAACACACATGAGCGTCTTACCGCAGGCGGTAATCAATACTTTTGTAAGTAAAGTGGTAAATTATGGGGTTTTTTTTTTTTTCAAACAAAGCATTCACCTCCCTTCATAAAATTGAGTTTAAGCCAGTGGAGTCACGTGGAGTACTTTAATGATGTCTTTGTAGTTGTGTTGGATCTGTATGAAGAGACAGAAACCTCTCAGACTTCATCAAAAAGATCTTAATTTGTATTTTGCAGATGTGGAACGTCACGAGGGTGATGACAGAATTTTCATTTTTGGGTGACTAACCTTTTAAGATAAACCATTTTTTAAAAAGAACAAAAATGAGATCTCAATATCTCAGAGATGTCAACAATGTCAAAATGTTCTCACATTTAGCACGATAAAGACGCCTGTAACAAAAGTCTGAGATTTTAATATGGATACAATTTTCTGTAATACACATTTATTTTACAACTCTGTACTCTGTATAGTGTCAACAACTGCTTTCTTTAGTTTGTTTTTCCAAAGGACTCTGAATGGCTGTCAATATTTGTATCATTAATAAGGTGGGAAAAAAATGAATGGTGAACTATATGGCTCCTCTATGATGTTATTAATATGGTTGTGATGTGGACATCCCTATTTCCACAAAATTAGAATGATTAATAAAACTTTATAGTTTTAGTTTTCATTATAGTTACTGTCCGTGAATGGGCCTTAACTCTAGGAGAACAGCAGAATCCAGACCACAACTATAATGATAATGACATAGAAGAACACTTTCTTTGGAATTATTTCAGAATGTTTTTTTTCTTCTACTTCAAAGCACTCACTGAGTTTTGCAAACAGTAAACGTCATTACAAAATACAGTACATCTATGGAGCTACAAAAAAAAAATGGACTTGTACATAAAAAATATCTGAAATCGACAGCATTAATCTTGAGCTGTTTTTGTTGTATAACAGTTTTGATTAGCAGCTGCTGTCATTTCAGACAATATCTGCTATGAGACTACACTCATAAGATGTTTTGTATGACTCTTAGGTGACAAGAAAAAATAAAACAAAAAAAAAAATTCAAGAGCATTAAGAGGTATGAATGGGGAATATAGTGTTTATGTGTGTGACATACCCTCTTGTGTATGTTTGCTGTGAGCTTCTTTAGCTTTGGCATGCTGAAGTTCCAACTGTTCAATCAACACTTGATTCTCCTCCAGCACCAGGCGAGCCTGCTCCTGCAGGTGCTTCCTACATACAATGCACACACACACACACACACCTGTGTGAGTGTTTGAATGAACAGTGAGGCTGGCAACGGGGACAAAAGATCCTTCACTGATGAAGAAGATGAACTGACTCTGAACAGCTGGCAATTAATATAGACAAAGACAGAAGCTAAAACCTCTCTAGGACATTCAAATTAATCACAGTTAACACAAACCATCTTCCTGAGCTCTGGGTTAACACACACACACAGTTCCTCTCAATGACAGTTTAAATACAGAAATTCATAGAAAGGGAAAAAGTATTGTTGAGGTAGCAGTGGAGTGCTGATATATATTTTTGTTTTCATTTTGACATTCCAATTAAACAAAGCTAAAAAGAATGTTCTTCACATTCACACCAGAATTTATATTTGTATCAAGCTGAAATTTTACTGTATGTCTGACGTGCTGATGCTAACACTGCTCCTCATAGCAACATAAACATGCTTTGAAAACAACCCATATCAAACTGCAGGAGATAAAAAAGGGGAGATGAGGAAAATATTTGAGAGTTGTTAAGTCACGATGAAATGGAAGTAGGGACATATCTTTTCTTAAGTATTGTGACATCTAGCCAAGTAAAACAGATTATTGTAAAAGAAAAAAAGTGTTTAAATCAGTTGAATTTTTTTTTGAACCAGAATCGATTAAACTACACTGGTTGCAATGAATACTTTTCCTTCACTACAAAAGACTAATTCATAAGAGTGATTCATTTGGCAATCACACTACACTGGTTGCACTGTATGTGTCATGAGACAAAAAAAGAACTGCTATTCTGTTCACATAGGCGGAAGAATGCATCTGCAACAACCGTTAAAAGAATATCCCAAAAAAAAAAACATATCTTGGTTTTCAACCCAATAAATTAAATATATCCTCACTCTATGTTGACACATCCTTACTCTTATTCTCATAACTTCAGCCTCATGGCCGTCAGCCATAATCAAACAGGACCACGGGGCACTATCAGTCCTGTGATAAACGCATGGCTAGCAGAGTGAGGCATGCCTCAAGGACAAGATGTCCTGTTTTTGTTATCACCCTCAGGATTATTGCAATACCGTGGCCATTTTTCCTTTCACTGTACCCCCTACAATTTTGAAGAGTAAAGAACAAGAGTGAATGCCAGCATAAGTCCATTGTTATTTCATTCCCAGGCAAAAAAAAGCAAATGCATACACACTTTTACATTAAATAGAAACACACTCAAACTAACCATTCTTTATTGCTGACAGTGCTGCTTTTGTTAACCTGAGCATGAAGTTTCTCGTTTTCCTGAATGATCTCCTCTGCACGTGCTCTCAGACTGTGTAGTTCATCCTGTCAGAAGAAGAAACATAGGCTATGTTTATTATATTTTGCCCCCCCAAAAAAACTCCACAAACTGCTAAAATATTTTAAGTAAGGTTATTTTTATGCATGAACATCCTCTAGTGCATCTGTACATGTATTTCATCTCAGGTAGAGATCATCTGAAACTTCAGCACAGGTGCACAATGCAAAAAAAAAAGAAAGAAAAAAAAGTCACCTCAGCTCACACCATACTGATGCTTAGCAAGCTCTCAAAATATCACCTTAACACAAGAATATCTTTAAACAATTTTACAGAAAATTCCAGAATAATCTGGGACATTTCAAATTGTGGCCTTTTTGTGCGAAATTGTCTTTGACTTCTAACATACTTAAATGTAACCATGAATATACCACACCCTGCCTGAAGGGAGGTAACGTGTGGAACCGATATGAACTGACCTGCTGGGCAATACTTACATATGGATGCTCCCTGAGGTAGGTCCTGCCAAGTTTTAGGGAGGAACACTACACATCAGGGGCAGGGCAGAGCTGCCCAGGGAAGACACATGTTTACCATCAGGGAAACCGTACCGTGGACCATACACATATGGGATTACCCACAGGGAATCACATCATATGAATATCTAGTCCAGTACAAGGACTGACCACTGGGGCATGTACACGAGTACTGGACCTGGTGTTGGACACCTCCGTTGCGTCTAACTGCCCAAGATGTGGAGTAGGAGTAGCGCTCACATCTCCTCATGAGAGGTAAATGGCACAGCAAGTGGACTCCCATAGCTATATAACATCCTTCCCTTTCTGCTGACCTCCAAAGCAAACAAAGAGCAGCTCAGAGCTTCTGAAGCTCTGCCTGCGATTCACATAAGCGCACAGAGCGTGAACTGGACACAGGATCGCAAGGGCTGGGGTCTGCCTCCTCCAGGGGCAGCGCTTGCAGGTTCACCACCTGGTCCCGAAAGGGAATGGTGGGAACCTTGGGCACATATCCAGGGCAGGGTCTCCGGATCATGTGAGACAGAGCCGGCCCGAACTCCAGGCACAATTTGCTGACCGAAAATGCTTGTAGGTCCCCTATCCTCTTAAAGGAAGCGAGCGTGGTCAGGAGCACTGTCTTCAGAGACAGATGATTCAGCTCAGCTGACTCAATGGGCTTAATGGGAGCTTTGTGTAGGCCAGCTAGGACGACAGAAAGGTCCCAAGAGGGAACTAGGCGAGGTCTAGGAGGGTTTAACCTCCTAGCACCTCTCAGGAACCTGATGATCAGATCGTGCTTCCCTGGTGACCTGGCATTGACAACATCGTGATGCGCTACGATGGCGGCCACATAAACCTTGAAGGTGGAGGGGGGCAGTCTCCGCTCTGAGCCAACTTGAAGGAAGGAAAGCACTGAGCTGACTGGGCATCTCCGAGGGTATTCCTGATGGAAAGAACACCAATCAGCAAACAGACTCCACTGCAGAGTATAAGTGCGTCTCGTATAGGAGGCTCTAGCCGAAGTGATAGTGTCAACTACCATGGACGGTAGGCCACTTAAGTCCTCCGCGTCCTGTCCAGGAACCACACGCGGAGGTTCCAGAGGTCGGGAAGTGGGTGCCATATGGTGCCCTGTCCCTGACAAAGCAGGTCCTTCCTTGGGGAATCCGCCAGGGAGGGACTGTCACGAGGAGCATCAGCTCTAGGAACAAACAGGTCCACCTGTGCATCCCAGAATCTGTTCCAAATCAGCTGAACCACCTGAGGGTGAAGTCTTCATTCCCCTGGGAGCGTGAGCTGTCGTGAGCTCGCCCAAGATAAGCTCGTCCGAGAACTGCTGGTCAAAGTCTTCAACAGTGTTGCCGAAGAGGCCGGCCTGGGAAATGGGGGCATCTAGAAAGCGAACTTTGTCGGCGTCCTTCATTTCAGCCAGGTCCAACCAAAGATAGCATTCCTGGACCACCAGGGTGGACATCGTCTGTCCTAGGGTGCACGAGGTCGGTCGCAGCGCACAGTTTTTGCAGTCACCCTGGTTCAGAACTGCCCACATGCAGCTGTTATAAAGCCTTCGTCTGATGGACCTGCAAGATGGCCATGGCATGCAAGGCGGAGGCCGCCTGTCCAGCAGCTGAGTAAGCCTTAGCAGCCAGAGCTGCTGTCGTCTTACTAGCCTTGGACGGGAGATACAGATGATTCCGCCAAGTGGCAGCAGACTGGGTAGTACATTGGGGGTAGTGAGAGTGGAGGAGGTAGAACAACGCCTTCTGGCAGTGTGGGGCGCCTTCCACATCTTCTGAACCTCCTCATGCTCCTCTGGAAAAAATGGCACTGGAGCAGGATGCGGCTGTGAACCACGCCCCGCAACCAGAAACCAATCATCCTTCCGCATGCACTCGGGACACTGTAGAGGGTTCCACTCGAGCCTGATGCCCGCGGCAGCCCGAGCAAGCATGGCTGTGAGCTCTGAATCAGATTCCGCCTTAACAACCACCCCGGAGGGTGGAAGTTCAGCTTCCTCATCCTCTTCAGAGGACATAAGCCCACTCTCCGATGTAGATCAACATCAGATCCTCATCCGGAGCTCCGAATGAGGTAGGGGGCAGAATCGTGAGAGGGACCCACACCAACAGTCTGCAACTCGATGGCACATTGAGGAGTGAGAGGTTCGTGGGGGCAGACCCAATGAAAAAGCTCCCACTGTCATCCTCAGATCTCCCAAAGTGTTTACCAGACCTGTGGCTATCATCAGAGGGAACCCGCACTTATGTGTTAAAGAAGGCAAGTCGCGATCTCATCACCAACATGGACATGCTCTCGCAGTGAGAGCATGTACCATCCACGAGTGCCGACTCAGCGTGCTGTTTGCCCAGGCACGTGAGACAGCGATCGTGGCCGTCAGATGAAGTCGGCCGGATCCAGAAACACACAAGGGAAAAAGACGGTTGACATCCGTGCTGCTCTTTTGTGAACTACTCTGCAGCTGGAACACCGAGGGATGAGATGCTGCGCTGTCCGTTTTCTTCAGCACACACACCGTTGCCGTGTTGTCACACGCAGCCCAGAGTTCAAAAAGCTTGAGGAAATTTGTGCAATTAAAATTGCTTTTTTCGGGAACTTGTCCCTGATAGCAATTAAAATTGCTGTTTTCGCTCTTAACTGCAATAAGTTGTAGGTGAGAGGGATGATCAGTAGTCCGACCGGCTCCGAAGCAAAAGTATGAATGAAAGTGAGTATGCCGGTCCTATTTATACCCGAATGTGCCGGGGTGTGGTGCGGCATGTAAATCTCACTGGCCAATTCTCATTGGCTCGCTTTGTACTACTTGGAGGTGATTGGGCTCCCAAGTGAGACCCCATTACGTCAGTTCGACGTTACGTTGAACATGACTGACTGAATGGAATCAAA
Organism: Opsariichthys bidens; assembly: GCA_037194245.1. Taxonomy (NCBI): domain Eukaryota; kingdom Metazoa; phylum Chordata; class Actinopteri; order Cypriniformes; family Xenocyprididae; genus Opsariichthys; species Opsariichthys bidens. The sequence continues at coordinate 12,109,946 of CM074280.1, read as the reverse complement.
AATTCCACTATGGATATTTCCAAAACAGGATTTTCTAAGTCTCTTTAACCTTAGTAGTAAAAGGGCATATCAGATAGAAATTTAAACACTTCAGCATCAAAGGCTATTATCACTGTAAAATCACCAACAATACTACACTTAAACTTTGTAAATCAAATTAATACACTTATTGTGGAATCAATTTAATGGATCCTTGCTGAATGAAAGTATCAGTTTATTTTTAAAGAAGAATTCTTCTGACCCCAAACATTTGAATGGTATTGTATATAATCATAGGCCTAAGTATAATAAAGACAGAATAATAAATAACATTAATATTCAGGGAAGAATATTAGACTATATTTTATGGGGGTGGGTGGGGGAAGGCAAGAGCCCTAGATAATGGCCCAAAAAAAGGTTGAGAACCACTGCTTTAGAATATAAACCGTGACTCTGAATGGAAAAATCTTTGCATTCAAGACAGGAAAGTGGTGGGAGTGTTGACTGCACTGCAAGTGTGTTAGAAAGAGAGAGAGCGAGAGAGAGATCAAGTGAAAATAAGAAACGTGTGCGTGTGTGTAATATCTGAGAGAGAGAGAGAGAGAGAGAGAGAGAAGCACAGCCAGAGAGTGAACAACAGAAAATTAGAGACTATTAGAGAGATATTATTACATAGATCTTATGATTAATGAGGCAAAAAATTTTGCCTGCATCAAAAACTTTATCTATTCTCATTTTATGTGTCTCTCATTATTACTAGACTACAAGGCTAGCGGTGGCATCTCACTCTCATTGGTACTGTGATCTGTGCATATTAATATTATACACACCAGCAACTGACAAAACCCTCAATATAACAGTAGTCAATAGATGATTTTACACATTAGATAAAAAGAAATCAACTCACAACAATAAAGTGATACTTTTCTACCTTTCCATTATCTGATTTTTTTTTTAATTCTTAAAAGTCAACAGATAAAAGCAAGCATAATTATGCCATTTTTATTTAATACACACTTTCAATTGTCCAAAAGAAAATGAATTATTAGATGTAAACACCAAAAAACATGTAATAAGAGTACACTGAATTTAACTTTTCCCATCTAACAGAAGCACACATGAAAACTTACCTCACAGGACTTGAGGAGTTTGTCTTTGACATTCAGATGGTCCTCATAAGCCAGCAGCAGGGGTGATAAATATTTCATATCCAGCTAAAGGCAATATAAAGTACAACCACAGCATTAAATAAAACAATAAACCATGCCTTTCTGCATTTCTCTTCTTTCCTTCAGTGAAATATTATGACAATTGTGACCATCCCCCTCTTTGGTAATAATAATGCACATGAGCACATAGTGAGAAATAAGTGTTTTCACTTATTTCACTTATTCCTAGGAAGAGACAGTATGAAAATGTGGGACTATATGAAACAAACACAATGAAAACTAAAGAATTAAATAAGTTTACGCACCAGCCAAGGAGGTGCAGGTCCTTTCACTGGTAGGCCTTTAAGTGGGGCATTCTGGGGATTTCAGGAAAAAAAGCATTTGAACCTATACATTTTCTCACTTCCTTTATTCCTATAGATATTGTGATGTGACAAAAGAAGTACAATTACTGTAATTACACTGAAACACAATTACAGACTGTAGAATAAAAAAGAATGACAGACTTATGGGCCTTGCATTTTTTGCTTTTAAAAATTCCAGACACAGGGCAGTGCAACGGAAGAAAAAAAAAAAGCAAGGTTTAGAGACACGTTTAAAAATTGGAACTTTCTGACATTTTTAGAGCACTGAACACTTTTGTGACCCTGCAAAAACTACAAGACACAAGCGCAATGGTCAAACACGTTAATCTAGAGCATATTTACAAAGAACAATGTGTAAAGAGTGCAGTGGAACACAAAAACACATTCTGTGTGAACATTTTCTGTAGTTTCTTTCCCAGTAAAAGCGGTGTGGTATGCAATCATTGAGATTAGCAGTAATATTGGATTAAATGTGTGACCTGATGGAATAGTGTCTGACAGTAGTGAGGAGCATGTTTTAGCGAGTGTGTGAATATGTGCTTTAAGCAATGAGAGATGAGCCTATTTTGGACGCTGATGCAAGAAGCCAATTCAGAGCTCACAAGTGACATGAGCCAATGGACCGCTCAAGACAGAAAGACACACACACACACACACACACACACACACACACACACACAGCTCAGAGCTGATGTAGCTCAGAGGTTGCTTTAGGACAAGCTGCCATTGTGAATTGTCAATTTACAACACACAGGGGCAGATGGCAAGTTGCAGGCAGATGTCCTGGGTGCATTTTCCATGTCACAATGTAATTTGCTATTGTAGTACCATAGTACGATGCATCAGAGAGATTTCGTAACAAGTCACAACAAGATCCAAAAACCACAGTACTCTGTCAACATTCGTCATTTGATTAGCTTTTGTTCAACAACTGTAATTAACGACATCACACAGGTGGAGAAGCCATAACAATTATTGATGTAAATAACAAACTTCATTTTTTAACCATTGTTTTCCTTTATTTCCAGATGTTTGATTCAATCGAATGGGTTCCCTCTTACGTCATGGTTCTCCTGGAGTACAAGAACACATTGACACATTTGCACTGAGAAATGCCGCTTTCATTCTCTACACAAACTAATAGACGTAGAATGAAATACCGTTCGGCATGTTAGCTTGTTTATTTGCTCAAGAGCATGATCTATTTAAGTCATACTAACAAGAAACTATGCTTCTAACCACAAGCCATGTGCTGTAGTACCAACCACACAACTGCGATGCTGTTTGCAAATGTTCATTAGAATTAGGGTTTCGGGAAACACTGAATCATCAAACTTTGTTGGTAATGACGGAACTTGCAACCATAGTTGCTAATGACCATGCCACCCATGACAGTGTATTACACCATATCTACACTGGACGCGAGCAGCTCGACACATCAAAAGACAATAGAACCCATTGTAATCAGCGATATTGTCCACACATGACGCAACACGGCAACAAATTCCCGACAGTAAACAGATTCCCCGTTCTATTGCTGACATAGTCCAAGTGCTTTGCAGTGGTCAGTTTGTCGCTTTCAGTGTAGACAGATTTTAGCTGTTGTGGCGCAGCACGATACAACACGAGATGTGGTGTTACATTACATTTTAGTCTCACCCCATAACACCAACCAGATGTAGGAGTGACCTGTCTGTTTGCTATTCTGTCAGATAAAACTAGTACAGAAATAACACTACAGTTTTAAATGAATATGTTCAGTAATTCAAAGGGTCATTTCTTTTTAGAATTTTACATGTTAAATAAAATGTACATAAAGCAATATTTCTCATTACATAGGTCCAATGTTGTTTTCATGGAATGGATTCAATTGAGGATTGAACAACTGAACAGATTATATGTGGCTTTCAGGAAAAAAAAAAAAAAAATTCTCAGAATGAGATATTTTTAAAAGGCTGCCTGTGGGTTCGCAATCAAAAGGCTTAGTTGGATTATTTTCTAAACCTAAAATGAGTGATAATTGTGTGTTCTATAATTGTGTGAATAATCAGTGGAGAAGTGGGCTAGATTCTAAGAGCTGATAAATACTACTGCAAAAGCCACATTCATAAACCAGCACCATATTTCATTTACGAACAAAGAAAACAAGTAGGCACTAGCCTATATTACAATTTTGTTAAAATAAATTATAGGTCATTAAATCCATAAGATTATTTTTAAAAGCTACTTATTCTAAAATGATTTTATTTGTAATATTCTGTGATCCTGTGTGCAATGTACTTTTTTTTTTTTTTTTTAACTCTAATTAGAGTGAAAGCAAGCCCCCCCATAAGGCTGCCCGCTCCCTTAACAGAGCGTTCGGACACATTCACTGATCCACTTAAGGCTAGAAAGGGAAGTAATCAACAGTACTGTAAAAAGAAGAGGTTGGTGCACAGAGTTAGAGGGACACACAGAGAGCCTAGTTTCTTTAACTAAAGCCCATGCAACATTTCCTTAAGTTTCAACCCTGCTGTGCTGAGACAAGGAGGGGCAGTGGGAGAGAGAGCAAAAAAGAGAGTGAGATGCAGGCTACTGACCTGAAACTAAAGTGACAGTGTATATTTAGCCTGCCAATTGTCTCCTTTCTTCCCATTCACTCACTTCTGCACAACCATACACCAGTGTAGTGCTCGAATTCATTTTTTTAACAACCAAGAGCTCAAGAGTCAAAGTCAAATGTTCAATCTCACTGAATGAACAATCGATTAACCTTCTGAGTTGTGAAAAAGAGAAATATTTAAGAAAGAGCTTCAGTTCTGTGATCAGCAGATCTCTAATTCATTGCAGTTAGGGACTGTTAGCCCTAAGCTAAAATTTCAATGAGGAGCATGTCAGGCACCCAAGTACTGTACAGATAAATGAAAAGAAGATTAATATATTATAATACATCATAATAATACATTATATAGATATAATACATATGAGCAATCAGGAGAGTCACTCTAAGTCAGTGGTTCTTAACCTGGGTTCGATCGAACCCCAGGGGTTCGGCGGAGGTCAAGACACACACCCGACTCATATGATTCGTGATGACACGCCCCGCTTGGCCATCATTGGCTGCAGGTGATCACGCAACATCGCTTGGCCGATCTATGCTGCAGGGAATTTGGTGCGTCCAGTAGTCGACTTGTGACTGTCGTGTGATTTCTTTCTTAATATTTTAATCCCCTCATACTAATTTGAAGAAAGAGAAAAAAAAAAAAAAAAAAAAACTTTTCTTCCCTTTTTCCTTCCTACTCTAGCTTATGGTACTGAGCAATGTATGAAACTTGTACTGTGAGCACTTCCTGTGTTATTTGCCAATTCATGAAGAATCGCTTGTTTGTTTTCCTCACTTGTAAGTCGCTTTGGATAAAAGCGTCTGCTAAATGACTAAATGTAAATGTAAATATTTTATTTTTCCTATTAAGAAGGTTTCGGTGAATGCGCATATGAAACTGGTGGGGTTCAGTACCTCCAACAAGGTTAAGAACCACTGCTCTAAGTGAACCAGCAAAGCAGACAGGCTCAAAGTTCAGACAGCCCTAATCAATACAAAATAAGCTCAATCTCTCCCTTCCTTCTAAATAAAATGACACCAGCAGGACAAATCTGATGCCTTTGATCCTTCAAATATGGATGGCAAAGAGGTCACGCTTCTCTCTGGCTGTAAAACTCTTCTGAAGCTTGTTAACGAAGGTCAGTTATGCAATTCCTCTGAGTGCTTTCAATTTATTATTCAATACATAAAGGCTCATTAAAACTTATGATAACTCAGCTGTTTAGTTACAAGGCTCTTTTGAACATGATAGCTCCTACTTGCAAATCCCTGCATAATTAAAAGACATTCAATTGTCACCAAAGCTCAGAAAGTATCCATTAGAAGGGATATGGTTAAATAAAGGTTTACGTCATTTGTAGCTGTGGACATTTTCTCAGCTGCCCACTATCTCAGAGGCACTAGAAGATAACTAATGCATTCAGAAGGCTATAGCTGCACACCAGGGTGTAAAGCGGAAACAATCTCTGATTCCATGTGCGCCACATATCTGATCTCAACCTCTCGCTGGTAATGCTCCTTTGAAATTATAATACCCCACAAACTATTATCTCTGCATTAAACAGGAAGTAGGAGATGAAAGGAAAAGCTGCATATCATTACTGTGGTGTTAGCTAATCACACCCTGCAAGACTAAAAGAAGACAGTGTCAGATAAACTACTGAATTTCTGAGAGCCCTTTTTTTCCCATCAGTTACAAAGCTAAATGAACTACAGTTTCCAACAGCGCTCCAAAATCAGTCAATGCAGATTTACAGCAATTAACCTCAGTTATCATACAGAACAGATCTATCGCATCAGTGTGCGGTACATGAACTCAAACATTTGTAATTTCAAAGAATCTCCAGAGTTTTAATTAAGGCATTTTTCTACCCATAATATGTGAAAGTACACAATCTTTTGCAAGCACTTAAAAGTTGTGGAGGGACAAAATAATGATAGGGCAATATATCGTTGTCCTTCTCCGTGCAATACGAGAATCTATATGCTGGCCCCAAATATCAATATCTTAATTAAGAAAATAAGGCATTCTAAATAGATTTTCCTGCTCCTAGCATCTAAAAACAAGTGGAAAATGTGGCCGCACTGCTTTCACCTTCTTTCCAAAGCACTCAGCCGTCAGCAGCGTTGTTAAACACCACGCAAATACGTAAGGCCCCACAAGTTTGGGGCCCCCTGCTGACCAAACAATTAAATCAGTTGCTAAATGCTGTTACAGCAGTGCAGTTCAGCTCATTTATAACATATAAACATTACTTCCATTACCAAATTTGAATGCCACAAACATTGTTCACTGATCAGTGTTTATAATGTGAATAAGCCTAAATTAAACCTGTTCATCATTTAAACCGATTGTGTCTCTTCAGACAACTTGGATAAAACTGCTCGATTCATGATTCTTAAAGAACGTTTTGAAGCGTCAGAGTTATGGGAGAACAGACTTTTAATGGAGGGACAGAAATCTCGCAGATTTCAGTTAAATAGGCTTTCTTCACATTAGTGTCCCGAAGATCCACAAAAGTGATATGCTTTGGTACGGGGTTGAGTAGATGTTGACATTTACATCTTTGGGTGGAATACTAACCAAATCAGAGTGGCTGGCGTTGAGCCAAAGACAGACACACTCAGTGCTCGTCATACATCACAACTGTGCAGTATTTTTTTTCCAACAACATAACGTTTATTTTAGGTTTCATTAAAATACACACGTAATACTAGCAAAAAAAATCATATTTGTTTACACACTGTCTATGGAAGCGGAAATGAAAACTTCTAATTTGACATTGTGTTTTATTTACGTCAGAAATACATTGTGTAGGAAACTAAATAGTTTACTCTATTCTTCTCCCAGTTCACCAGCCACATTCATGTCTTTCGAGAGAAGTGGATGAATTTGCGTGTTGTAGTAAATCCGACAACTCTGACTCCCTGTGCTGAAGAGCAAACTATTAGGCTGGTGGTGCCAATCACCTGTTATCATCTAACATGATCATTATGAAGTTGTTTAAACAACTACCATGCTGTCATTATCATGTGACCAACCAGCGTCAGTTCACCTCCATTCATAAATCCCCTTCTGTGACCTGACTAAAGACTATGACTAAATGTCCATCAAATGCACACTTCAGAATCTCGCCGGAAGTAGTAGGTCATCCCAGGACTTTTTCGCCTACTGTCTTTCAAATGCTATGTATTCGGCATTACTACTCTGTTGTAAGTATTCGAAAGTGTTGTACAGTGAGCTATTTTACCTCGTCCTTGTTGAGTGGTCGGAATCTGGCCTGGTATCTGCTGAGCTCCACATTGAGACGGTGGACTGTCATCTTCAGTCCATCATTCTCATCCACCAGCTCCTGAGCCTGCTGCCTCAGACTCAGCAACTCAGAGCTCCCACCTACACACACAAACACACAACTGCACATAGTTAGATCAGAGTTTATTTATGCAAAACACCACCCTAAAACAGCAAGAACCCCCACCCAGACATGCACACATTATGGGTGTTTCTTCCAATATTTACACTTTGGGTCCTCTGGAAATGTAGGTACATGTATCATGTGAGAATTCTGTCAATATTTTTTTTACCTCAACAGTTATGAACAAGTTTATTTTCCACCACATCTCAAATAAGCATTCATTTCATCTTTGAAATTATGTTTTATACCGTCTTGCCTTAAGGCTAATTTCACTAGATACAATTTAAGGGTCCTAAAACCAATAATATTTGACTTTTTTCACAAGTGATATTTCTCTTGATTTTTAGTTGTTTTGTTTTCTGCACAGATTATGAATGTAACTCATAAATCATCTCTTCACCGACACCTGTCTCCTTGGTAACCATGTCGAATTTTTTTTTGTAAAAATATAACTAGGAGATAAATTGTTGGTTGTGATGTAAATGACGCCACAGCTGAAGGACAGCTGTGTGAATAGAAATTGAAAGTTGATAGAAATTATTCAAATGGTTTATCTTACTCCTCTTTAAATTATTATAGTTTTACATTTGTAACATGTGGCAAGCAGGACGAGGCAGAGAGCTGTGGGAATGGTGCAAGACCGGTGGTGCGAGGGTGAACGAGCGTCACCCTCGCACCACACCGGCTTCGAGTTCTCACGGAGGAGAGTTTATTTTATAATTAATGTGTGTTGAACATTCACTGTTTCCACCTCCTTCTTTCCTGAACAATTAACCTCGCTACAACATGAACAACACATCCAAGGCTTCAATTTGAAAAGCCTTTATTCAAGCGGGCCTTTCATAATAGAAACATGAGATTTACAATAAATATAAATGTGCTGCACTCACGTATAGCAGCAAAGAAGGCCTTCCTAGGGATGTATTATTTACAATTATTATTTTTTATAATTAATTTATAATCATTAATTATATCTGGGATATAAATAATTAATTTTAACTTGGTCTGGGACAAGGGTAAAATGAATGATAAAATACATATATTAAAGGCATTTTTTTTTTTTTTTTTTTTTTAAATGGCACAATGAATGTTGAAGCCATGCTAAACAGTTTTAAAGAAGTTGAAGTTGAAGTTATATTTAAAGGATTAGTTCACCCAAAATTTAATGACGCAGGAGTAGACAAATACTGAGCCCGTGTTCGGTTCGACTATTTTTTCGATGTCTTTAATGTCTTTCTGGACTCAAAAGGTGCATTCACATTACTGCCTATGCATGGATCAGATACCCTCGGATTTCATCAACAATATCCTGATGTGTTCCGAAGACAAACAAAGGTCTCACGGGTTGGGACGACATGAGGGTGAGTACTTAATGCCAGAAATGTCATTTTTGGGTGGACTAACCCTTTTATTAAAAAAATAATAACATTTAAAAAAAGAGAGACATATTTTAATATTAATATTTAGTATTTTAATAAGCACCCATAGGCTACATTCAGTTGCCACTTAAAAAGGTACAACTGTACACCTGCTATTCAATGAAAATAACTGAGAGACAATCACGGAGAAGCAATGATAGCATGAACACATTTGCTGTGTTCTAAATCGCCCACTTTACCCTCATTCACCATTCCCTATATTAGTCCACTATTATAGTCCACTTGAAAGAGTGAATGAAAATGAGTGAGTGAAATCGGGCATTGAGTGGACCAGAAGGTCTATTGCTTTTACATAGTTTGTGCTGGTTGTTTAATAATTATTTGAAACTTTCCAAATCGGCAGCTCCAGTAGCAATGAAAAAATTTATCTTGAGCTCCTTCATGAAAACTAGCATGTATAAACCTAATTAAACAATTTAACAATCACGTCAAATGAATTTTCGCCTGTAAGATTATACACTATAGCCACATTGAAAAGTGGATGGCTGGAAGCTTCAGCTGCGGGCGCCACCTTCTGGTCAGATTCGAGGAATTCATTCGCAACTCTCACAGAGTATTATGAGTATACTCTAGCCTTTGAGAGTACATTGGTTCTATACATGTTATTGTGGTGCACTGTGGGACTGTATGAGTGCACTCAGTAATGTCCACTATGGTTTCGGACATCACTATAAACGGCTGTCCACTCAAATAGTGCCCTATTTAAGGGTATTGGGGGCGATTTCGGACAAAGCAACTGCCAAGAGTTTCAGTGTTTGTTCAAACCCAACACCACAGGGAAGAAATGTGACTGTGATTGATTTTGACCGGGGAGTGATTGTCTGTCTCTGATGGGGTGGCTTGAGTATCTCAGAATCTGCTGACCTCCTGGTATTTTCATACACAACAGTTTCAAGACACTATTTCACAAAAAAGGGTGTGAAAATATGCCTAATTGTGCAGCTGACAAATCTGCAGCATGTAATGCTATCATGTCAGTGTGGACCATGAAAAAGTAAGGCTGTTTTGGGAGTCCTTTCTAGAATTAGAATGTTGTACCTCATAAAGGGGCCACTGAATATGAAAAGAGCAAAAGACAAAACACAATAAACTTTACCTTCATTAAAAATGTCTTGCTTGAGGTTCTTTACAGCTCAGTTTACAGCTCAACAAAATGTACAATTTGAAACGCTCCTTGAAATACCTTGAAATGAAGTAGGCATTTTTCTGAAGATTAGAGCTAATCTGCATTTGCATTGTAGATTCACAGTAGGTTACCAAAGGGATAGTTCACCCAAAAATTGTAATTCTGTCATCATTTACGTCATTTACCTCATGCAATTCAAAAACCATCATGATATTTTCTCCTTAAAAATGAGAATTTTTGAAGACACTACTGTACTGTCACTCTTAGTGTACAATGAATGGGGACTGGAAATCTCAAATTTCAAAAAGGAAAATTAATAAATTAATTTAATAAAAGCATCATTAATATAGTCCATAAGACTTTTATATCTTTTATAAGTCTTTTGAGATCATACAAAATCTGTGTGACTTTAGAGCCCTATTTAGAGACCTGCGTGGGAGAGATTTTTCAGTCCCACTCCTGGAAAAATAATGTTAATAATGTCCCACAAATTCATATTTTGTCCCACTTCTGTCCACAAAAGCCTTGAAATTTCTATTAAATAGTTTGAAGCTACATTTCGCCCAGTCACAACCTGCACATCCCAGCATAAAAGCTCCCAATAAATTATTTGTTATTAAAGCATATACATTCACGAACCACTGTTAATATTACAAGTGAAGCAAACATATGCTACTGTATGGGATGGCATAAAGAGCGCAAAGAGCACTACCTTTATTATCACAAAAAAGCTGTCACTCATATTAGTTAATCACGATCTCACATAGTTCCGTTATAATCAATAATGCCGTCTAAACAGTACGTTTACTTTGTTATAGCAAGAATAGAGCTGCACGATTAATCATAAAAAGATTGCGATCTCAACTCAAGCACCCACAGGATCTTATTTTATTAATGACAACGATTTTCCCACGTCTTTGAAACCTTTGACAAAATCAAATATGCGATCATGCTGCCAGAGAGCAGTTTTGAACCACACATTATTTATTTCTGTGTTAAAAATATACAAATTATCACAGAAGTACCAAGATATCAGTGTTTATATCCAAACTTTAAACTTATGACAAAATAGCGCAAACCACCTTTTGAAACTCGCTTGGCGTGTCACAATACAGTTGTATCAATTACATAATTACGTCACCAGGTAGCGACAAGTGACTATTAAAAAAAAATTATGTCAATGAATCATTCATTCAAAAGATTTGTTCAAAAAAACTGATTCATAATGAAACAAGTATTTATTAATGAGTCATTGAATTCATTGAAAACTCATTAAATAATTCATTCAAACATTTTCCAGCAATTAGAGTCCAGCAATTTTATAATAATTTGTCTGAAGCTCTAGTAAATTACATGTTATTTTGTTTGGTTATATATCCAGAATCATGGGAGAATCGTAATCTCTATTTGAAACTAAAAAAAATCGTGATTCTTACTTTATGCAGAATCGTGCAGCTCTTAAATGAAAGGATTCGCAAGCATGCAGAATTCAGCACTAAACAAAAGCTCTGGCAATTTTTACCAGTGAGATCCTAACTTAAACACCTCTGATTGGCCACTGAATTCAAGGTATCAACAGATACATTTGGGATGGGCTACACAGCTCAAAGATGCAAAAACATGTAAAAAATGCTCTCCAGAGCACATATGATAAATTATACTGAACTGTTGCCAGAATGTTCTTAAAAATTTCACTTCTGCTTCCACAGCAGAGAGAAAGTCACATCAATTTTGAGCAAAAAGTGGTTAAGTAAATGATGACAGAATTTTCATTTTTGAGGGAATTATCCTTCTAATGGATAAGCCCCTGCGAGCGCAGTGGGATGTGTAGCAGCGAATGAGGAGGCACCTGTGGAGTTTCCTCTCTCTGTGTGAGAGTGGCAGAGCTCCTGCTGGAGATGCTCTATGTGCTGACTCTGTTGTAAACATCTCTTCTCCAGTGTCTCCTTCTCCTGAGCCAGATTTTGAGCCTGCTCCCTCAGCTCCTTTACAAGTGCTTGCTGCACCTCTAGTGTACTGCGTAACACTTCACTGGCCTCTGCACCACACAGCCACACACAGAGCAAAACACGGCAAATCCACACACAGAATAGAAACCACAGAACAGAAATGCATAAATTACATAAGAATATGACAAACATAAAGCAAAGTATAAAAACCAAATGCACAGCACAGAATAGCACCAACAACAACAGCACGAAATGCAAAGACAGGAGAGAGGGAAGATGGACAGGACATAAAGAAATGAAAATGTGACAGAAGAAAAAGGAATGAGAAGATAGGATTACGTGAAGATGAGACTGATTTTCTGAGTTTCTTTCTAAGATGGACTATATTAATTCCACTTGATGCGCAAACAGAAGGTTTATGGCCATCTGTTTAGTTCTAATACACATTCATGAGTCTGGCGCTGTATAGTCTGTTGAAATTACGCAATACATTCATTCCATTAGTCTATCTGAGCTTAATGTCAGCCAAATCACATTAGCACTGATTAAAATGCAAACATTGTGTGATCCTATATCTTCATGTAAATAAGCAGCATTAACAATAAATTAGAGAGAGACAAGCTTAAATGGTTTGTTCACCCAAAAATTTAAATTCTGCCATTAATTACTCACCCTCGTCGTTCCACACCCGTAAGACCTTCATCTTCAGAACACAACTTAAGATAGTTTTGATAAAATCCGATGGCTCAGTGAGGCCTCTCTATTGCCAGCAAGTTAATTAACATTTTCAGATGCCCAGAGAGGTACTAAAAACATCTTTAAAAGTGGTTAAACCTTAATATTATAAAATGATGAGAATACTTTTGGTATAACGCCTTTTCAACAATATCTAGCGATGGCCGATTTAAAAACACTGCTTCGAAGTTTTACGAATCTTTTGTTTTGATACAATGATTTGGTTCACGTATCAAAAATCCCGCGAACTATTGAAATTGTGAATGACGTAACGAAACCTCGTAACTGAAATCACGTGACTTTGGTGCTCCAATCCACTGATTCAATTCATAAAGCTTTGAAGTGTTTTGAAATCGGCCATCACTAGATATGTTTGAAAAGTCGCTATTTTGTTTTTTTGGTGTACAAAAAGTATTCTCGTTGTTTTATAATGTTCAGGTTGAACCACTGTACTCACATGAACTGTTTTGAATGTGTTTTTAGTAGCTTTCTGGGCATCTGAAAGAATAAATTGTCTTGCAGTCAATTGGACTCACTGAGCCATCAGATTTCATCAAAAATATTTTAATTTATGTTCTGAAGATGAATGGATGTCTAATGGGTGTAGAACGACATGAGGGTGAGTAATAAATTACAGAATTTTCAATTTTGTGTGAACTAACCCTTTATTATTATTATGAAATAACTTAATTTTTTTAACTTTTGTGCTCTAGTCTTTACCTAGAATTTTTCTGACAAGTCGAATCCAATGGGATGAGTCTCTTTCTAAGACTGACAGCCAGTAACACATTTAGTCATTTATTAAACATTGATTTGAAGCAATAAGCCAATTCGGGCCATGCGTTACAGTAACTTTACCATGATTAAGGAGATTTTAGCTGCAAAATTATTAATTAGAACAACAAAAGAGCTGGAAATGTTAGATGTCAAAGAGTAGAGTTGAAGCCCCCTCACCTGGAATGATGTCTCTCTCTTTCCCTCTCACTGGACTCGTCTTCGACCCCTTACTTTTTGAAGTATTCAGTGATCTGTGAGACTGAGCGCTCCAGTTATCATTAAGCTCTGACGAGAACAATATGAGAAAACACAGGAGGTGAGTGAAGTAGTAAATGAGTGATAAACTGACTGGGTGAATAAATAAGTGGTAACACTTTGCAATAAGGTTCATTAGTTAAACATTAGTTAATGTATTAACTAACATGAACTAACCATGAGCAATACATTTGTTACTGTATTTACTAATCTTGGTTAACGTTGATGTTAGTTCACAGTTCATTAAGTAATGTTAACAAGATTTTAATAATGTATTAGTAAATGTTGAAATTAACTTTAACAAAGATTAATAAAAGCTGTATAAGCACAGTTCATTATTAGTTCATGTTAACTAATGTTGTTAACTAATGAACCTTATTGTAAAGTGTTGCCAAATAAGTAATTGTACAAGAGAATTTAAGTGTTAAAGAATTTAAATGTACAAGAGAAATTAAGTTACTGATCAAAAATGAGTGAGTAGTTCTTACATGTGGCTAGACAATAATCTAAATAAACAAACTATATATACTATGTATATATACTATGTATACTGTATATACACTAGAATTCAAAAGTTTGGGATCGGTATGTTTTTGACCGAAATCTCGCTCATTGAGGATGCATTTATTTTTTGTTTTCTGAAAACCGTGACATTTTTTTTTCAGAATTCTTTGATGAATAGAAAGTCCAAAAGAATAGCAATATTACCTATAATATCAATACTAATATATTTTGTAATATTATGCATGTCTTTACTGTCAATTTAAGGCATCATTTCTAAATAATAGTATTAGTTTACTTTTGAATGGTAGTGTAAATTTTTTATTTTTGGGTCAAGGAATTCTCATGCGTATTCATACATTTACTGAACAGAGATATAAGAGCCTGTTCCACACACTAAGGCTTTTCACACTAAAAGGTACAATATGTAAAATTTTTATATTAAAATATCCAAAAACCACTCGTACAGTGTTATATATTTCGTTCAGCAGTGTAATTATAAAGGATCAATATCGGCGTGGCATTTCCGAGATGATGAGAGCTTTGCGACAAACTTTGACTCGACAGAGACGGCGCTCTTGCACGTTATAAGACGGTAAACAAATGTAGACTACATAAGACTAATCAATGTCAGCTAGCTCAACAGATCATCAGTATGATATTCTAATGTTGATCTATTTTACTGTTAAGTCTCATACAGCCAATAAAATAATACTAAACATTACAACTTTCAACACACTTAAATGCAGTTCAGTATGATAATGAAATGTTAGACCAAGTGAAACAGAGCTGTGTTACCTTACAGTTTTAATTCATCAAATAAACTGACCTGTATGAGTAGTGTTTCAGCACTTATGAGTAGTTCGGTAGAATGAAACGTCCTCGTTTCTTTTATATCCCCCGGGACTCGCATTGCGTGTGTCACTGATATCTGTCTCTAATTAGCAATCGCGTCCGCAATTCTCGGCCACACCCAGCTTCATATCAGTCATGTTAAAAACATGCATTCCCTCATCCATAAACATTATTTCCCCATAAATATTATTAGATCCATCACTGCGTCATCAATCTACGCCTTTGTTATTGTTTTCAATTGTTTACCGACCCCTAGTGGACAAAAAAAACTACATAGTGCACCTTTAATGGTAACTACTAAATAGTTAATTTCATTCTAAACCTCTGCTGAATGGTTCTTGCTTCACATTTCACATTGCTCATAATTCACCCGGGGTTAACAATTAAATCATTGGTATTAATAAGCTGCCTTTTCACATTGTACACTCCTAAACCCTGGGTTAACGTTCTTATGTGTGTTGTCAAAGTCATTGATTGGATGAACGAAGCACACAACCTGCTAATATAAAGTCTCTACCATTGCACGTCCTCATATTATACATTGCCTACTATAACCTCAAGTTTATACTGCCTTATACTTTTTGGAAAATAAAATGAATATATGAAAATGTATTGAAATGAAAATAAAGAATAGAATGAAACAGTATTTTACTCATGTTTTCTGTAATGCAAAAAGTGGTTCATAACCCCAGATAAAACACAAAGCTAAACCCGCTTCTGAATTATAAGTGTGAAATGTTCATCCTTTGCCAGAGGTTAAAAGCGGAGTTTAAAGCGACGATAACCTGGGGTTAAGCGCAGTGTGAAAAGCCCTTTACTGTCTTTACTGGTAAATTACCAGTAAATACCATTTAAAGATCACGCATGAACAGGACCCTTTCAAAATTAGCGTTTAATTAGTTTCTCTTCATCCAGGTGGATGAAGAAAAAGGTGCAGCATTTAAGGGTAATTTTCAATGATTGACATCATAGAGTTTCCTGGTATTTTGGTACTGATGTATAAATGGAGTCTTACTGGTAATAATACAGAACGCTTGTTTTCAACAGCACATTTGTGCATTTACCGGAAAGGTCAATCTGGTCAATCAATTTTTTACAGTAATTTATCAGGTTTAATGTGTGAAAGGGGTTTATGAATCTCTCTTTAATAAGTTCAAAGTAATTTTAGCCAACTCCTATTTCCTAAAGATAGTGTTCTTGTATTTGGCAATGTCTATAAACCTTCCAAAACTCCAGTTCACTTAAACATCTCCTTGTACCATTTATCTTACACATCGCTTTGTCTGCCAAAAAACACACAGCTGGCAACCAACCTCACATTGTAGCAGTTGCTTTACTCTCATACCCTTCATTTATCTGATTACTTCTGAATCTTAAACTCGGTCTCATACATTTCCCACCCACAGACTTGAAATTGAATCAGTGAAATTCTCCATGGCTTCTCACCTGCTTCAACCACATCTTCAGACTACAGAGTCCACCCCACCCCTAGATTAGACCCCAAGGTCATCCTAATCTCATCCTCCAGTACAATTCTTCCTTCACTGGAAGTCTCTGTTGATGTTAAAGGTGATACAGCCGTTCTCTGCTGCTGCATAAAAAGCTTGGCAGTTGTCCATTGATCACTTTGCAGCAACTACTCTATTTCAGAGGGTAAATCCATCCTTCCTGCAATCCTCTAGGCTACACTAATGCTGGTCTGCTTGCATCTGCCACTTTACCTCTTGAGTGAAACTAAATGCTTCATTACATCCATATAATAAAATATGGAATTTGCTGGTAATTTTTATATATAAGCAACAATATATATATATATATATATATATATATATATATATATATATATATATATATATATATATATATATATATATATATATATATAATATAAATCCCATTATAACACACATTGAACGTGTATTGTTAATATAACAACAGAGCAACATTAAAGGGCTAGTTCACCCAAAAATGAAAATTCTGTCATTAATTACACACCCTCATGTCGTTCAACACCCGTAAGACCTTTGTTCATCTTTGGAACACAAATGAAGATTTTTTTTTTTTTTTTTTTTAATTTCTTCTCTTCCTTGTCAGTCTCCTGCACTGTTGACGTAATACACACAGTGCAGCACTTCCGGGTTCTACATCAAAACACCGGCTCATTATTGGCCGACTACTGCGTCAGCATCACACACATGCATCATGGTGCTCACGTGTACAGCGTAGACCAATACTGAGTCTGTGTTCTGACATAGTATTCGGAAGCACTACACTGTGTTTACTACGTCAACAATGTAGGAGACGGACAGGGAAGAGAAGAAATTATTGAATAGTTATTATTTTTTCTTTTGTTTTTGTGCACAAAAAGTATTCTTGTCGCTTCATAACATTAAAGTTGAACCACTGTAGTCACAAGGACTATTTTAACAATATCTTTACTACATTTCTGGGCCTTGAAAGTTGCAATGACGTTGCTGCCTATGTGTGGTTCAGAAACTGCTCTGATTTCATCAAAAATATCTTAATTTGTGTGCTGAAGACAAACGAAGGTCTTGAAACGACATGAGGGTGAGAAATTAATAAAAATAGAATTTTCATTTTTGGGTGAACTAACTCTGCAATTACCACAAGTCAAGAGCAATTCATGCATTTCCCCACATCCAAGATATCCAAGATATCCATACTTGCCTATATAGTATGCAAAAGATGACCTGCATCCACTGAGATCCTTAAATGTGCAACCAGTGGAATCTATGTTGTCCATTAACAAATGCCACATGACATTAGGTGCAGTCAGATTCAAAAAGTTAAAAATATATATAATTGGCTGGGAGGTTCTTTTCTAGTCTAAACGTTATAGGCACCAAGAAAGTTGTTCCACGTGGTTAAATTGTAATTCTTTAAAAATATTTAAGTATTTTTTACAGTTATAAAGCATGAACGGATCAAAGAGCAATGCCAACATGACAAAAATGTGTGCATACTACACACCTTAAGAATGTTTATCGGGTGCATTGTATGTTATAGTTTTAGCCAAAAAACAACAGTTCCAATGACCTTATTACAAAAAAACAAAATTGACAACTAAAAGACTGATTTTGACATACCTTGTATTTGGCAAGTAATGCACAGTTAATGTGTTTTTCAGCTAATAATCCTGTTGCCAACACAAAATACAGCATACTTATATTTAAATCTACACCTAAATAACTAATAGCGACTTCTTTAGGAGTGGGTTTAAAAAAAAAAAAAAAAAAAAAAAAAAAACTCTTTACTGTCACCACTGAGGACAATCGAAAGATTCAAAATTACTGCAGTGAAGGAAGAGGAGAAGCATGGAATATATCAAGACAAATGTCGAGGTAATTCCAGTCTCTGTCCTCATAGTCATTATAGTTATAGCCTCATCTCTCTCATATCTCATTGCTGACAACAATAAGCCCATGAGGGAAGCTGAATGAGAAGACATTTGTTAAACTGGCAGAGGCATTACAACCTTTTTTATTATTATTATTACCTCTCACAAATGTATCGCACAGTAACTACCTCATTTGTCTCCAGTCTGCTGAAAGCTGTGTTTCAATAAATTTGACATCAATTAGGTGGTTACAATGTCCTTAATTTGCTCTCTGTCAAAAGGAAACAGAAATGACGCTTTTCTTTCAAAGCTTTGAGGACTCCTAAAAAGGGGACACATTTCACACGGACTGACAAAAAAGATTTTGAAATGAGCGCAGGTGACTTTGAACATGATTTGCTGTGGAGTTCAGTTGTTGTGATGGATAATGTATGGCAGAGAGGGGAAGTACCTGGAGATGCCATGCTCCCACGAGAGACCGATCTCGGTTGTCGTAGCAATGATGGCTGCTATGGAGACAGAGGGAAGTTCTTACTGATTAAAGGGCTCTTACTGCAGAATAGCAGAGACCAAAGACTGAAACAGACTGTAAGCAGACAGAATTACTAAGTATATCCAATAGTGAAAAGTGCAGTGTGCTTGCTCATTAGAAGCAGTTAAACTCTACTAATGAGCAATTTTCCACATTAGGAGTTGAGGATAGAGAATTTCTGGTAAAGGTCTCCAAGCACCTAAAGGAATGGTAATGTTCTGATGTGACGACATGGAGTTATAAGACAGTAAGGGTGCACACATTAATAAACTGAGAGAGTTTATTAATAATCTTAGTCATTTCTGACACAAGAGACCATCACAACCATTCTGATTCACTACTGAGAAAGTGGCTTTCTGATCTGACAGCTAATACTTCCATGTATTCACATACATTCATGTTCACCTTCGCACTCACTCTAAACACCTTCCAAATTTCTCTCTGATCATGTCTGATTCTCATTCATACTCCTTCACTGACAACAACATCTGTCTTGGTGTTTCTAAAGGTGCCTTTAATCTCTCCCTTTGTGCCAGTATGATTTTTCCCCTCTGTCTTTAGATAATTTGTTGATTCCTGGGCCAGAATGACCTTTAGTCCAGAGTAAGACCACTCTAGGCTTCAATATAATTGACATTCCAACAGAAGCTTTAGAAAACCTGAATTAACTGGAGCTTCTCATTATGGCTGATCTGATGAGAGGTTCTCTTACCTTTTCAGCTGCTTCTTCCTGCGCCACAATTTCCTCTAAAAACACAACATTTTATTAATTATAGCCATCAAGCTGCAAAGTTACCACGGCTCTCAAAGTCAATGATGTCACTGAAGTGTAATAAGAATAAGATGTGAGATGTTAATATTTATTTATTTTTAGCATATTTTTATATTTAGTGTTTATATATGGGGGGGGGGGGGGGGGCATTTAAAATAAATGACGCCTTGCTATAAAAGACTATATATACACTTCTTTTTAAGAAAACAATCTTTGATATTCCAAACCTTCAGTCTGTAGGGGAGACACAATATCGAATGCAGAGTCTTCTGTCTCTTCATCAACGTCTGAATTGGTCTCGTCCTGAAAAAGAGATTCACTTAGTCAGTCAACTTTATAAATATTATATGACCAACATAAATGCTGATGTAAGCAGTGGTTAAACATCACAAGCTATAAAAAATATATTGAATCAGATTTTAATTCATAGACTAGGACTAGGTTTTGATTTAGAGCAGGATTTTAACAAATCACCAGCTCCACCTCATGGTGAGCATTAGAAAATGAATCAAATGCATAACAGGCCAAAGCACTTCCACAATTTCCCACAAAATCCCCATTTCCACCATCGGGCCAAATGGTTCTCATTGTATAACCATACCATTCCGTGCCAATCCGGGCCAGCTGGTATGGTTATGGTTCATTTTCCACAGTCGGGCTGATCGCGGCCGCTTTTTGGAATGTAATACAAAAGTGTCAGTCATTGCCTTGGTAACGCAACGGATAACTGATGATATGAGATGTAAAACCGCGTTATGGAGGATGATCAGATATTTCTTTAATTATTCATTTGTGTTTATGTCGAGCGCTTAGCCAGCTACAGAGAAACTGGTAGCCAGGCAATAGACAAGTGACCAATCCTGACTGACAACGTTAGACAACTGTGCCAAGAATTTCGGGCAGAGAACGGTTTGTAATGATGCCGTGCTGTACCAGGCTCAAGTGGAAACACAACTGGAACCGTTCGGCCAGATGGTGAAAAAGCAGCTAAACAGATACAGACTGTACCTTCCTGTGTTTTAATGGCACGGCGTAAACAACATTTATGTCATCAGCTCTGCTCTGCCTCTCAAGGGACTGATACACATGATCCTCATCTCTCTCTAGTCCCTCCACCTCATCACTATCATCATCTTCATCATCATCATCATCATCAGTATGTCCTGGGGAAGGCACAGGGGGTCTTTCTGTCACTGAATATGGCCATCTGTCCCTAAAGTGAAAGAGCAAATAAATTTTCATGTGTCTTGCTTAAAGAGTTAGTTCTCCCAAAAATTTAAATTATGTCATTAATTACTCGCCCTCATGTCATCCCAAACCCGTTAGACCTTTGTTTATCCTCGGAACACAAATTAAGATATTTTTGATGAAATCGAAGAGGTATATGACTCATCCATAGACAGCAATTTAACCACCACTTTCAAGGAACTAAAGACATTGTTAAAACAGTCGACGTGACTACAGTGTTTCAACCTTAACTTTATGCAGCAACCAGAATACTTTTTGTGCGCAAAAACAAAACAAAAATAATGACTTTATTCGACAATATCTTATCTTCTGTGTCATACTCCAACACTGTAACGTTCAGTGCTCGCAGGTTCTACGTCAGAATACAGGCTCAGTATTGGCAGAGGCTGTTCACGTGAGCAGCACAACGCATTAGTGTGATCCTGACGTAAGCGCCGGCCAATAATGGATCGGCGTTCTTGCGTAGAACCTGGAAGCGCTAAAGTAAACAACAAAGGCGAATTAATTTTTGCTTCGTTTTTGCACACAAAAAAGTATTCTCGTCACTTCATAAAATTAAGGTTTTAACCACTGTAGTCACGTTGGCTGTTTTAACAATGTCTTTAGTACCTTTCTGAACCTTGAAAGATTATATTTCTGTCTATATACAAGTCTTATACTTCTCAGATTCCATCAAAAATATCTTAATTTGTGTTCCGAAGATGAATAAAGGTCTTACGGGTCTGGAATTACACGTGGGTGAGTAATTAATGACAGAATTTTCATTTTTGGCAGAACAAACCCTATCAAAGTCTACATATTAAAATTGCATACAATTTTATGACAAGCTTTTGCTGCCTAAAGCAGTATCTGTAACACATCCTATCACAGAGTGCAATTAGACAAAAGACTAAATTTGTAAGTAAGATACTTCCCCCCCCTGCTGAACCAATAATGTCTATACACTTGCAATCAATGCAGCCTGCTGTTACGCTGATTAGAAGTCATTCTGTTGTATTATTAATGATGATTGTGCTTTCAGAATCATTTAAAGGATTAGTTCTCCCAAAAATTTAACTCACCCTCATGTCATCAACAATGTGTGAAATTCTTTCTTCCATGGAACACAAAAGAACAAATTACAAAAAACTACACTAATAACTTTCAAACTCCAAAAATCATGATAAAGTACCACAGAAGTGTCATAAAAGTGGTCCATATGACTTCTGTACTATATTCCAAGTTTTCTGAAGTCATAGCTTCGTGTGATCGAAATTGAACTGACCAATTCATTGGAAAGATCCATCTATTTCTCTCATAAATTCATGAAATACTGGTCTTTTCTTCACAAAAAGTTATCACATCGCTTCAGAAGACTTGGAATATAGAACAAGTAATATGTGTAACAATGTGTTTATGTTGCTTTTTTATGGAATATTATTTATAATAAATTGTTTATCAATGGACATTATTATTATTAGTTTTTATTTCATGTACTCTCACATTCTTAAATCAAAACAACTTCCCCTCCCTCATGAGAGCCATCTCTTCTCTGATGACTTGTTTCCTGGCTCGTGACTGGGACAACCTGCACATGAGATCACAGCAATAGCACCAAATCCATCCAATCAATTCCTGACGGACCAAATCAAGTTTGTCATGCATTTCTCTTGTTCGAGAAGCGTTTCGCTCAAGATATACGTAATGTCACAATTGGGAAGAAAAAACTATCAATTTTTTTCTTTAATTCTGTTCATTACTTTTTTTTAAACCAGTTACATAAAATGTATATTGGCCTAATCTGATACTTAAAAGTACGACTGATACCCCTTGACTAAATGCTAGTGGGTCCCTTACAAAAAAGAACTGCAGTATATTGAAGTAGAACTGCAGTACCAAGTAGTTTAACTGCAGTTTAATTAAGCACAACCATAGATTTGCAGTAAAATGAAGTACAACTGAAAGTTGCATGAAGTATAAAAACAGTATAACTGCAGTTGTATTGCAGTTTTATTTTACTAGTACTTTAGATGTATTGCAGTATAGTTGTACTCCAGTAAAACTACAGACATTTGAGGTTATACTGCAATACTGCAGTTTTTCCGTGTCCAAAAAACTGCATTTTTCTATATGTCACAAAAACTGCAGTAATCTTTTGTAAGGGGTCACAATAGATCTAAAGACACTGTCTTAACATAATGGCTGTTAATGCAACTGGCTGCAGGATATTAAAAAAAAAAAATGATCCCATGGAAGAAAGTAAGTCATATTTAGAATGATTTGAAGGTTAGTAAAATGTACAAAATTTTCATTTTTAGGTGAACTATTCTTCTAAGCAAAAGAGAGCAAACTGAGGTTCATGAGGAAACCGCAGGTGTTTTGTGAACTTTAAATAAAAGCAATCAAAATAAATCAGAGAACTGTGAATATGCAAATGTGTTGTTAATTTATTGGAAAAATCTCCTGCTGCCAAAAAAAGTTTAGCAATGCCTGATTTAGGTCAATATGACTTTAAGAACTAATTTTACCTGGTATAAAGTGCTGTGGCAGCATAGGTTTCAAAGCCAGTTTGGCTTTCTGCACGTGAACAATCACTCTCAGAGTAAGATCTTTGGCGAGGAGGAGGAATGGCAACAGTTCGCCCCGTCAGGGAGGAAGACAATATGGCAGCTGCCAAGGCAGACCTATGACAGTTATCAGAGAGATTACAAAGTTTACATATAAAAAAAGTGTAAAGATATTGGATAAATATACCTGAAACTGGTATGTTCTATTAATACATCATGGCTAAAGATGATTGAATTAAAGGACCCTCAATAACACGGTGTGTAAAATGGTGGAAGGGAACCAAAGTGATCTGAATGGATTGGAATAAGGTATGTGGGTATACCTGGGTCTCTCTGGAGAGGGGTTGGGGCTTCGAGGGGGAGGAGTGCGGGGAACCGCAGGTCTGGGGGCAATGGTGGCGGCAGGGATCAAGCCATGAGCTATATTCCGCTAAACAACCACAAAAGCAAACGACATTACACATTTTACTACACAACTACATCACAGGATACACGTTAAAGTAACGCAGGACCATCGGTAAGAAAATAATTAAATGGGTTCTATTTATAGGTTGGTTAGTAAGGCGGCTTTTAGCAGCTAAATTGGTTAGCCACAAAATGTAACAGTTTTATTTAAGTAACAGAAGACTTACAAATTCTCTCTTCTCTTTCCTCCTGAAGCTGAAGTTGAATTTGGATGACATGGTCCTCAACAAACTTCCTCGCTTCGGTGAGAGATGTGACATTACGATTTATGAAACCGCGGTCAGGAACTGGGCTTTTCAGCTCACCGATAGCTATGTAAAGTAGGTAAAGCTATGTTTTATAGCTCATAACTGACATTTGTATTGGTGCCTCATCATAAACAACGAGTATTTTTCATCGAAATCATACTAGGTTCAACTCAACTTCACGTAACTAGACGCTTTCCATGAAAATCCTTGAAATATAACAAGTCCTCCTATTGGTTCGTGAGTGCTCGCTGAACAAATCAGCGTTGCTTTTGTTCCTCTTAGCAACGGCATTGTGCCACGCTTGAGTGCGGGGGTTCTCCAGCAGAGGGAGGTGTCGACCGCTCAGCTGTGAAGTCTGCACGTGGGAAAAATACTAGACGGTTTATAATAGTTGTCATTGCAGTATTGATTTTCTGTCGTCTATGGGCAATTTTAAACAGCGTTAGGTAAAGATTGAAATGTCCGATGTATAAAAATTCGTTTTGGTGTTCAACCAGGATCTGATTTTATGTCCTCAGACTCTACAATAGAACAGAATTAAAGTCTATTTGAAAATGTAAAGACTTAGAGGGATAGTTCACCCAATTCTGTCATCATTTATTCACCCTCAAGTAGTTCCAAACCTGTGTGAACACAAAGGAAGATATTTGGAAGAATGTCAGTAACCAAATTGTTGAGCCCTTGATCTTTCACCTTGTTGCCCAAAAATATCAGACAGTTTCTAAGACTGAACCCCACACATATGTGAAAAGTATAGGGTTATCTATGAGGGTGCAGTGGACTTAAAGGCCACTGTTTAAAGTTTTTTCACCAAAAACACTAAAGGCAACAAAAACACCTATCATTTTGCGGAGGGTTTTGTTTTTGAAATACCATAACCAAAATTTGTAGCTTTACCCTTACAAAAAAATACTGCAGTTTTTTAGAAGTAATACTGCAGTTTTTGTCACATATAGAAAAATGCAGTTTTTTGGACACGAAAAAACTGCAGTATTGCAGTATAACCTCAAATGTCTGTAGTTTTACTGGAGTACAACTATACTGCAATACATCTAAAGTACTAGTAAAATAAAACTGCAATACAACTGCAGTTATACTGTTTTTATACTTCATGCAACTTTCAGTTGTACTTCATTTTACTGCAGCTGTGCTTATACTGCAGTTTTACTGCTGTTGAACTTCAATGTACTGCAGTTGTACTGTGACTATACTTCATTATACTGCAAATTTGAATTAAACTGCAGTTAAACTACTTGGTACTGCAGTTTTATTGCAGTTCTACTTCAATATACTGCAGTTCTTTTTTGTAAGGGTAAGATAAACAGCATTCATCAACCAACAGCAGAATGCTATAGCAAACATTCTATAAGTGTGTTCCACAGTTCTTCCACTTTATTACTCCATATTATACTACTGCTACAATTATTATTATTACTTCTATTATTAATTATCTTGCATGAATCCACAGAATGTGCTCTGAAAGTAGTAAAGAGGTCAGTATCGCTGTCACATTTAGAGGTTTAACAGTTTTTAATCCTATTGTGTACTATCTGTGGAGTCAGCCCTGCGGGAGTGAAACCTTCTATACTTAGTATCTAATCTTCAAATGACACTGTATTGACACAAATGCATTCACTAGATAAAGTCTGCATAATGGCATAAAACTGTTCCACATCCAGTTTTCATTGAAAGAAAACCAGTTGTCATTACAAATATTTTCAGTGTACTAGTATTAATTTCAATAAGTATATGTCAACTCCTAAGGACTCCATTTGTAAGTGGGTCAAATGAATGCTCCCTGTGTTGTTACAAGGCCTCTGAAGAGAAAAAAAAAATGAGTGAGTCATTCTGTTAGAAATCATTCTGGTGGAAAGTGTTCCCGTTAAAAGCAGACTCATGGGATACGTAAATGATTCCAGTAAAACTCCTGTTTTTGAATAAAAGCAATTGTTGAACAAGTCCTGAGTCAGTGTATTTCTGATATTAATGATGTCCAGCTGTAGAAGATGCAGAGACATCTTCTCTATCTTTCTCTTACACAGACATAGATACACTTAACCACTGTGACATCACTGCTGGCGTTGGGAAGCAATCTCTCTAATAACCTAACCAAAGCCACACCATAAAATTCCCATCTGTGAGTGATTTAAAATCCATTAGTCCACCACTCTATTTTCACTGCCCAGATTCACATGCACACGGAGCACAACACGAATGGTGCTTTTCCTCAAATTAATACAAAGAGAGGAACAGAGTATGAATCGCTTTATCTCAGTTTTACTAGGTCGATTGTTGAAATAAATCCTTCTTGCCTTTACACTGAGATTCACATGAGTCACAGAGGCTTTGAAATACATTTTAGAATTCTCAAAGTAGAAATTAGCAATGACTTTGGTTGTAGACTAATTTGCATAGCCTGCTGCATTCATATTGTGCTCTCTGCCTTAACAAATACAATTTGTAAAAAATAAGGACGAATTAGGGCAAAACTGACACAATCTGCTTTACATCCGTTTAAACTTATGCATGACCTGTATTGAGATATAGCCTCTTGCTTACGCAATTGGTACTTTTAGCCAGAATGGACGAGGTTGGGATGATTACACAGTGAATGACCACAACAACCTCTTACACAATAAATGCAGCCACAGATTTTACCCCATATTTTATTTAGATCAAGATTTACATATACAACATGAAAGTAGGCAACAATATAGATTCCATCATAGTCCAGACATTTCCTCAGCTGTATCCCATTGGTAATCTACATAAAACCAACTAATCCAGAAACTAATCTCTGCTTTATTATTATCTTAATATTTGTAACCAAGTTTGAATTTAGGACATTGATGCCGATTCTAGCTTGAAACTAAAGAGAGTCTGTGAACTTTAAACTTTCGAAGAATCATTAATATGTAACCTTACAAAATCAACATCCACAGTGTTTGTCATTATAATTCCAAAAGTGGCACTACCAGAAACATAATTCATAAGGATACATTCATTAACAACAATAAAATATTTACAAGCAAGGAGCATAGGTCCACAGTTTAATACGATTTGTCAGTGTAGACTGTTGGAAGGCATTTTAAAGGCTTCTGACTTTCTAGGATTCTGAGAGGCAGTGTTTTCTACAAATAAATGAACAGTTAAATATTGTATGCAAGATTAAAAACAAAAAACAAACACACTTTGCGCTATACTACTTCAACAGAAGAACATACACCAAGTAACAGAAAGACATGTA
This sequence comes from Opsariichthys bidens, assembly GCA_037194245.1. NCBI lineage: Eukaryota > Metazoa > Chordata > Actinopteri > Cypriniformes > Xenocyprididae > Opsariichthys > Opsariichthys bidens. The sequence goes on along the minus strand of CM074280.1, from coordinate 12,082,383 downwards.
GCCAAAAGAGAAAAAAACAACCAGGCTACACTTTCACAATACAAAACCTAAATACTTCCAATACTTAAAATGAATACGTTTATATAGATATTTTTTTCTCTTTATTTTGCATTTAAATTATTTGATTATCAAACGTGTATAAAAATCTACTTTGTAGACAGCAAAATATTCCAGCACTGAAGAAATGCCAGGTAAAACACATGGTACAAAGGTTAAATAAGAACGGCATTTGTATTCACTGCTATATTTTCCATCCTTCTTGCTTGAATTTGGCAACATTGTCCTATCATCGTATTTTGCTTCAGTACGTAAACACTTGAGTTACACTAAATAATATAGCTATTTGTAAAGACATTCCAAGGGCAAAAGCTATTCACCATTCTCTCCTATATTCTGTTCTTTAACAGTGACTTACACAGGATTAGAGTTCCGTTTCAATGATGCAAGATCATCACAGAAACCTGCTGTGGTCATCTGTCTGTAAAATACAGGCTCAAAAAAGGCTGCGTGTTAACTGCCAATCTACCAGCCCTCATTTTAATATGAAGAGAATAATTTGTGAAATTTTCCAAAAAGCAAAAAAACAAACAAATCCTTCATAACACCATTTAACCATTCAGTACAAGAATAAATGAAACAAACCCACTTAAAAAAATATCAAATACTTTGAGCAGCATACATGTCGTGTTTTCATCTATTGATTTGTTAAAACACGTAATCCTTCACCTTTAATTTATTGGTGAGAATTTCTAGACAACAAGACTAATGAAGGAATAAAAGAATAGCTTACATCTGTATTTATAGGTGTGTGCAAAATGTACATTTTCCATCTTTAATTTATTTGAATATCTAAAAATCTCTCCTTCTCTTACTGTAATATAGCGTGCTTTTACACTATCAGCATACGTATATATGAATGTTTTGTGTGTTTAGTAGAGGGCGCTTTCATTATACGAGTTGGGATAGGTGGATCTGTTCCAGGGTCCATTGTAATCTGCGGTAGGAAGACTCAACGTGCTGCTGCTCTTCTTGTTCTTGAGACCCCAGCTGAGGAATGATGGTTTTTTTGCAACCTTGCGAGACTTCGGGTTCTTATCATCCTCGTCATGTGCCAAGCAGATCATGGAGTAGGTCTTTGGCAGACCGCCGCAGTATGTAGCACTCTTGGTGGGCTTAAGAAATAAATGGAAATAGAGAGAGAGATAGAGATATAGAGAGGCAATTAAACCCCTGGCAACACTTGATCTGAATGAAATAGCATTTATTTGAAATAGACATATTTTGTGACTTTATACATGTCTTTACTGCCACATTTGATCAATTTAATTCATCCTTGATGTAGAAATGTATTAATTTCTTTTTTCAAACTCGTAGTGACCCCTTTTGAACGGTTTTGTAAGTATTTACATACAGTATTTCATTGTTGATATTAGAGCATCTAAATAAATATACTATTAAATATTATTCCTCTTTGGGATATTAAATCCCACCAAATCAACCAATGAGAGATTAGTGGGCACAGAAAACCTTGAGGAAAATGGAGTTACCATTGGCTGGCTGCTGCTATCCATCATGCTGACCACTCTGATGTTGACGCCCTCCTCATCCACGTCCTTTAAAAGCTTCATAACATCACTCACTCCCAGCCATTTACACTCTGTGTCGCCCACAGCAACAATGTAATCTCCCTCTCGCAGTCCCTCAGCCTGGGGATGAAGAGATAGTGGAGAGAGAAAGAAACAATGGAAAATAAAGAAAAGGTCAGGGAAGTAAATCACGACCTGCAAGTGTGGCACATTAACACTTCAGATATTTATGGTATGAGTTTATCTGCACGAACATGCTGCTGTTACCATAGAGATGAGCTCTGAGAGGACTCATTCTTAAGGGGAGTCATTTGTGGGAGACACACAGCTGCTAGAGACAGCTTGAGAATCGTACGGTCAAAAACAGGTGGCGTGGGCGTGAGTATATGCATTTGTTTTCATTCAATTGCTGTGGTCAAAGATTATTTTTATCCTCAGCTTTAGGGACATTCACATGAATAAAAGGAAGATTAATTGAAACAGGAAGAAGTTGTCTCTTCTGATAAATGTCCCGACTTATGTTACTGTTTGTTCTTCTCATTATTGTATATTAACTATTCATTGGCAATAAAATGGAGGAGGAGGGAGAGGTTTACAACACAAGGAACACAAAAGAACATATGTTGACAAATTGTCTCAGTTTCTTTTTGTCCATACAGTCTTGGTCAGCGGGGTCCACTACTGTTTTGAACACCATTGACAGTCACTGATAAAAATGGTTCTTGAAAATATCTTCTGTGTTCCGCAAAAGCAGGTGAACAAGCATTATAGTGTTTGTGTCTGTGCGTGAACACTCACTGCTGCGGGACAAAGGGGATCGAGCGACTGTATCTGAACGGGCACATCTCCCTTCAGAGTGAATCCGAGGTCTCGGTCCTGCAGTCTCAGCCGGACAGTGCGTGGAGCTGACCATCTCTGCTTAGCTGAGAACACTGACAAAGGTCCCTGCACAACACAAATACAACAGCAAATCACTATAGCAACTCCCCTAATTCAAAGACACACAGGGTGTTTTTAACTTTAGCCTGCCACCCTAGTTGTCCTTGGCTGTAATTCCAACCTTCGCACCATCCAAACATTTAGCTTACTGGCACACTGACTTCACACAGTATATGCGAATTGTTTTGCTCATATGGTGTAGAAGGTTTATTTAATATCGTCATGAAAAGCTCCAACTTCTGAGGTGATGTTCAGGTTAAAGAGTTAAAGGCAGTGGTTCCTAACCAGAGGGCCCAAAAAGTCTTATTTCAAGAAAAAAAAATTGTTTATATTTAGTTATATTAACAACCTTAAAATGAAGTTGTATGAGATTAATATGTTGACTTTATCTGATTTTTACAACAGAACTACCAGAGAGCTTGGATAACTAACTATCAGCTTGGGTAGGAGAGCCTCTCTGAGAAACAGGTGACCTTGAAGTCAAAAAGGTTCAGATCCACTGGTTAAAGGATTAGCTCTCTAAAAAGAAAATTACCCCAAACTTTACTCACCCTTAAGCCATACTAGGTTAATATTACTTTCTGCTTTCAGACTTATACACCCTGATGCTCCAAAGCTTTATAATGGCAGTGCACGGAATCCACCGGTTTGGAGCTCAAAAAAAAGTGCATCCATCCATCATAAACGTACTCCACATGGCTCAGGGGAGGTTAATAAAAGCCTTCTGAAGCAAAGCGACGTAAGAAAAACATTTATATTTAACACGTTAAAAGGTAAAATAACTACCTTCCGCCAAACCGCCTTCTGTTGAGTCAGTTACGCTTGTTGAATACAGAAGGCATAGGACGTAGCGCAAGCATTTTGAACTGAGAAAGGCATTATATTTTTTTCCCTATGGAAGGCAGTCTGGTAGAACTTTTTTTTTTGTTTAGCTCCAAACAGGTGTACTGCCATTATAAAGCTTTGGAGCATCAGGGTGATGATTAATATAACTCAGATTGTATTCGTCTGAAAATAAGAAAGTTATAAACACCTAGGATGGCTCAAGGGTGAGTAAATCATGGGGTAATTTTTATTTTAAAGTGGACTAATCCTTTAAAAAGGCATGTTCAGCATATGGTTGAACCCTGCCTCAAGAAGGTCATCTAACTTGATTAAAGCCTAGCAAAGCTTATGTTAAACTGACCTCCCCATGTACTACGGAAATTTCAAGAGAGGGTTCATTTAAAATGCCCATGGCAACTCTTACAGGATCACAGCAGTGGTTCTTTGAACTTTCTGAAGGTCACCAAGACATCTGAAGGTGGTAAAACTCAAATATATGCTTCCATAAAACTAACCACATCATAAACTCTGCCTCCCTCACCTGAATTACCCTGCTCCCCATAGCCAGAGGGAACGGAATATACGTCATTGTGGTTCTCGAATGTTCCAGTTCTGCACACCAGATTTACAAGTCTAAGATTCTAGCACCAAAAACATTCTTCCATTTTCATAGAATCTACTGCAGACGAGGTGTCACAGAAATCAAACTCAAAATAAAGACAAATAGGTCAATGAAATGACGCTATTTAAATAAAATCTATTAATTAATTTATTAATTAAAATACATTACTTAATGCATACAATGACTTTAACCTCTTCCCTGATGAACATGTTTTAAATTCTAAAATTCACTTTGATAACTATCCTGAAATAAGTCAGAAATAAGTTTTGTACTTCCGATAAACACGTTTTTGTTCAAATGTCTGAAATAACTTCAGTGGTTTTTACAAGCTCTATATATTTTCAGGTTTCATTCTATGGCATGAAATACATAATACAATGCGTCTTGAAAAACGTGATTGCTAACATGTGGCTAAATGGGGTTACAGAGGTTGTTGGGGATATTAAACATCATTGCACTGAACAGGAAATCTCATCTACTCACTAGTCCACTTTTACAGCCTTGTGTTTATACTCGTACTGCTACTAACAATTCGAACTAAAACTTTCCAACTTGTAGATTTTAAATAAAGATTGAAAAGTTTTCAAAAGCTTTGTGGTGGAGATGCTGGGGTCATCCTTGGAGTTTTACTTCTGCTGATTGTATTTAGGCATCAAAATTCATTAAAGTTGTGTTAACTTGCAAAGATTCTTTTGAACAGAACGTGTAAGAATCAGAAACATCTGTTGGTCACAGAGATAATTTTTTCAATAATCCAAAATACAATTGAAAAATCCAATTGAACCAGAGTGATGCTAACTTCTGGATTGGCTACAAAAAGAGATCATCACTGCAGCACTACATAGCATAACTCTTTACACAGAGACCATACCATATTATGTTAATTAGTCCAAAAAAATTTACATTTTAGGAGGAATCAATTTAAAAAAAAAACAAAGAAAAAAAAGAAACGCACCCCTCAACAAGTCATTCAATATGTGGTATGTATCACTAATATCTGTGGACAAATAGTGCAGGATGCGTTTTGTGTCAACGTTAAATACTTGGTGTTAGAAGTTTGTTCAAACCTCTAACACGAAGTATGAGTAATAGTAAAAGTGATAAGGTTGATTTGAGTTTCATAGAGTCATGGTTCCAGGATGTCATAACACTCACAAATTCATGTTCAAACCCAGGTTATTCATATTAGTATCATACTCTACAGACTGACCAAACAGATTTGGAATTACAGCTCAGATGGTTACAGTATTTTGGTTTTACAAAAGAAATTGAAACATTGGATTGTTGAGGTTATGGTCTATTTGGCCAGTGTGTACAGGTCAATCAACATGGGTCTGTTCAACAGCACACACGCTCACAAAATACTTAGATATTATGTAAAACTATTCTGTGCACTATGAAATTGCACAAGCATTCCTGTGCTGTGAAAAGAGCTTGAACGGTCTTTGAGTAAAATTAGTAGCCCACATACCAGCCGATGGAATAGGTCTGTGACTTTCACCTTGGTGGCAGCTGGAATATCCATTTCAGCTTTCTTTTCTGTTTTAGCTAACAGAGAAGGAAAAAAAAAACAATGTTACAGCATGTTTACATTGTCAGATGGACTTACATAACCACTTTTGATCTCTGCTGTAAGATGTAAGTCTTGTAGAAGCTCATGAACAATTCAAAATGTGATGCTTCAGTGAAAAGTTACTTTTTTGATTTAAAAACTACAATAGTGAGCAAATAACATCAATCAGTAATCCTGTGATCAAGGGAGACCATCTTTCATGTGATCATTTGCTTATACCTGGAAGTAATATACCAGGACACATCCAGATCCATTAGTGTTTGTAATACAAATATGACATGTTACATGTGCTTCAGGCTAAAGGCGTGGTAACACTGCACTTTTAGTTCCATTGAATTGTCATAGAATGACCGTTCAGCTGAATTAAAAGACCATAAAACTTTAAATGTGCAGGATTGCAGCGCTGCAGCAAAGTGGAGAAGATAGCAAATTTTTAAATTTTGGATGCATTATATTTTGAATTGTACTTTTACAAAAAGATGCACCTGTTTGCTCAAAGTCTAGTGTGACCATAGCTTAACACCACATGGCTTAATGTGGTTTGAGTGATCACTAAACATTCTGAAATTGACTACTTGTGATCAGATCTCTTGGTGTGGATGTTAATATCAGGGGCAAACGGTGTCTCTCTCTGACTTACAGATAATATCTGGTGCAAGCATGTAGTCTGTGAACTCGTCTTCCTTGTCGTTTTGGTCAAACTTGGTAAGAGAGCGTTTGAGGCTAGCTTGCAAGATGTCACTCAGGATGTCCAGTTTTTGCAGGTGTCGACAGTGAGAATGTGTACGGATGGCCTCTTCATGTCCCATGATGGAGCGCTGCAGATGAGCTTTACCTGACCAAACAGACAGAAAATATATTAGTTCAGTGTGCTGAAATGGAATATCCCAGATCAGAATGTATGTGCCCCTCACCTATTTTCCGTCTGTCTTCCTTATTCTTCAGGACGTCAAGAGGAGAACGTCCCTCCGGCATGGCATCGTACAGTTGTGACAGAGCCTTCTCTTGCTTGTCCTCATCATCACTAGGCGTCACTTCACATACAAACAAATATCAACCAATATTTAAACACTGCATTGTTTTGTTCAATAAAACAGAATACAATCCTGTCAATTTCATCTCATTCCACTGAGGCTATGTTAAATGTTATGGCATTTAAACGTCCCATTTTGGATTTACTCGGTCTGTTGAGTCCAAATAAGCTCATTAATAGCCCAAACTGTCTGTTATAGAGACATAAAAACACAACAGAGAGAGACAAAGAGGATGAAGAAGTAACTTTGAATAAAAAAAGAGAATGTTATATAATCCCATTTATTCTGGCACAGTCTGTTAGCACACTGTCAAAAGCAGCCGAGATACTGAACCGTCTCTGGCTTTTCATCTACTGCACAGAATAAAGTCCATTAAAGCACTGATACCTGAATCTCTCTTTACTCTCACAAGGAAAAGGAAACAGTTTCTATGAATGAGACACAAAGGTAACCTTTAAAGGTTCCAGAGGGCTGTCAGCCAATGTGAGTTGGCCAAGAGCTGTGATTGGCTGCTTGACTTACACTGGTGGTCAAGCAGAGCGGTGGAGACAAAGTAATGGGCCAGTGAGTTGTAGTGATTGGTCTTCAGATGGGACATGGTAGTCCAGAAAAAGGGCACATTGTTCTTAATGGGGGTTTGAATCATGGACTGGTGAACTTGACTGTAGGTCTCCCCCACCTGAGAACAGAAAGGAGAGAGGGGTAAATGTCACAACTAGTCCGGACAGAGGAGAGACTATAAGCTTTAAAAAAAGACCTGCATACTGATAGGAACAATAGGTTATGTAATCATTATGCATGTAAAAATGTCCCTTCATACCGACGCCCCAAGGTTGAGTTAAACAAAAAGATCGTCGCAGCAAAATTCAGGTTTTTTTTCATAACTGTACACACAGTTTTTTTTTTTTTTAAATAGTTTTTTCATACACTACCTTTCAAAAGTTTGGGGTCAGACTTTTTCATGCTTTTAAAGAAGTGTATTTTGCTTACAAAGGCTGCATTTATTTGATAGTTATTTTATGTCGTTAAATATTTTACAGTATTGCTGTTTTTATTTCATTATCTGTTTTCTATTGTAATATTAAAATGTAATTATTTCTGTGATGGCAAAGCTGAATTTTCAGCATCATTACTCCAGTCTTCAGTGTCACATGATCCTTCAGAAATCATTCTAATATGCTGATTTGCTGCCTAAGAAATATTTCTTCTTATTATCATTGTTGAAAACAGTTATACCACTTAATATTTTTGATGAAACTAAATATTAAGGATTTCAGGATTCTTTTGATGAATAGAAAGTTCTTTACTCTATCTTTTGATACATTTAATGCATCCTTACTCAAATATTAATTACTTTGGAATGATGTGATGTCTGAATTCTCAAGCTTTAAAAACGATTTAAATGTACAAAATTTCTTTGAGATTTACTAAAGATTTAAAAATTAGATGACAAAAAAAGCTAATCTAAAATGTAAAAATGAGCACGTACAATTAAATATCCAAAATAAACAAACAAACAATTATATTTTTTTAGTCTGAAAACATTTAACAAGTACCTTGGCAGCCTCTTGGGCCATTTTGAGCAGGCTGAAGAACTCATTTCGGATTCCTGGCAGAGTGATCTGCTCAAACATACACTCCTGCGCTTGTGCTAGCATCAGCCGGATCAGCATGCTCAGCATAGCAGGACTCATATCATAACTGGGAGTGTGTGTAAATGTCTCCTTAAGGAAATGGAGCACACCTACAGCAGAACATACAGAAACAAAACCGGACAGAATTCAACATTACATCTAGACAAATCAGTCCCCTTATATTTACTGTCCACTGCAGCAGAGTGTAAATTAAACAGAAAATTCTTAAGCTTCCCAAGATTACTTGGCTTATGTAAAATAGCACTGTCATTTCCTCCATTTAATGCTTTTGCAAACACTCAGATCTTAGAGATGAAAAAAAAAAAAGACTTGAAGGACAGTGGGTGAATCAGTCTTTGTTTGAGGGATCATATTTGGACTTTCTTTCCGGTGGAGATATACAAAACATTCTATGTGATGAAAGACAGCAGGGTTGGCTGTTTTGATAGCTTAAAAAAGCCAGCCAAATCTCTCTTTATGCTGCTGTTATTTTAAGGAGGTTATAAACCAACACAAGCCA